>CM077204.1:34976718-35576718 GCA_039654625.1 Rhinogobio ventralis
TGTACTCTACAATTAAAGACTACAGTGTTGCTTAAACTGTCATCAAAAATGCCATAACAACTTCTATCTGTCTACAAATAATTTATTTATTACATACCATTCTTGGTGCATTTCATATTCTAACATATAAAAGTGTGAAATATCACACTGTTTATTCAAATAAAATGATCCCCTTTCGATTACATGAATATGCATATAGGATTCAGTGATTTATGCCCACAAACCTGATTAAATCCATCTAGACTAAATGCAATATAAATACTGAAAATGTATAGAAGTGTCAAAGAAAACTTTATGCATTGAATTAATCTGTGGTGTAAAGTTCACTCAACCAGTCACTCCACACATGCTGTTGTTTCTCTTACCTGGTGCTGGAGTGTGTGATCTGAACTTAACCGAATGAATGAAAAGGTGAGAACTGGGTCTCTGAACCAAGTCCATCCTTAAAGTAGAGGCACGCTGACCCCAGAAGAGTTACCCACTGTCTCACTGGCCAAAGTGCCACGGTCAAAGACTGCCCTGCCCGCACAAAAAAAACACCTACTGAGTGTGTGTGTGTGTGTGTGTGTGTGAGGAATGAGGTGTGTGAGGTGTTTGATGGCCTCTGTATTAGATGCACTCTGGATTGGTCAGGATTATTGACTATAGTTTCCCAACAACTGGCTACATAGCAAAAATTATTTTCTTTATCTGTATTGTTGTTGTTTGTTAGTGAGATATCTAAACAAAAACAAAATAATTTACTTGAGAAATCAACCATATAAAAGATTGGTTGTCACATATTTATTCAATTAAGTTTAATTTTTAAATTAACTTTTCAATTAACTTTTGTTTCTTGTTAGAAGCTTAAAACCTTGTGAATAAGAGGGAAAATATAAATGTATATTATACATTAATACATTATATTTCATATATTAATATATATATTTTGCATAATATATTAAATAAATGTATCCTGTCCAAGGATGTTTACATATTTTTAAATGGAAAGCAAGACAAAAAAATAAAAATTTACAGCATTTACTTTTAAATATACGCCTCAGTCTCACTTTGTCTGGTTGTCTTTGAATGCAAAACCTTAAAGCAGCCTAATTATACCTAATTATTTGAATAACTGTTGAGACAAAATGCAGACTAGTTTTTTTTTTATACATGTAGTTTTGCGCAGCACTGCTCTCAACCTCTCACTTCCTCCTGTATATCTCTCTCTTTGATGTTAACTAAGGCTGCCTGCCTGTGTAGCATGTGCCTGGCCGAGGTTAAATAGATGAAATATGCTGACATAAAATCAGGCAAACAGCTTTAACACAGCACACACAGAACAGTTCAAAGTCCCTTTAACAGAACACATCAAAACACCCCTGGACACAACCAGAACCAAAAGAGACCTCGGCGAAAAACGGGGGGAACGGAAAACGAGAGAGATAGATTTGTCATCACTTTTCCAACTAACTAAGTCTGCTTGTGTCAAGTTGGCAATGTGCAAACACTGGCAGCATGCTATAAAAGTAGCACGGATTTTTTATTCCGCCGAACAAAAAAATCAGGCCATTCTGAGGGTCTTATTGTCATGCCTTTCAATCCTGCTTCCATAATTCTTCTATCTTTATCTCTCACACCTTCTGTACCTCTCACCTTTCCATCTCACAGCTCACACTTGCTTTCTTACTCCTCTTTTCTTTCCGTAATGGGGTTTGGTGCTGTAGAAAATTTTTGGGGGGGGGGGGTTGGTGCCGTGTGGTCTGTGCTGTGCCTCGCCGCTCTGGTCTGGCTGAATCTAATTGCTGGTGTTGTGGTGCTACAGTCATCCGGGGAGCCGCATAGAGCCGGTGGGGGAAAATTGAACAAGTATCACCCGTCAGGAGTGCTTCAACTCAGAGGAGCTGTCAGCCTGCCCTGTTTACCTGCTACACAATTATCATCCGCCCCCAGGGAACCCTATGGAACAACACATCTATCCTCTGGGGAACGAGGAGGGGCCACAGGGGAAGCGTGATGGTCGAACACCGCAGAGGGAGATCGCTGACTGATTCTTATTGTGTGTTAACGGTTGGAAGTAAATGAAACATACAAAAGTGTGTGAGAGGTTACAAGTATGTTGCAACAGAAACGTGCAAAGCCATGAGGAGAGGCAGTTATGAAAGAATAAGGGCAAGTTCACACAGAATGTGTTTTTGCATTTCGCTGCACAGTTTGCTAATATGCCCTAAACAGATATTTTTGAATGATGAGTCGTATTTTGTTGCATTTTTAAGAGACTTATGACTGCTGTTCAGCTATTTTATGCTGTCCATTATTTTATTTATCTCGAGAACCCTGCAATTTATTTTTGTTTACATTTTATATATATATATATATATATATATATTATCCATCCATTCTCCAAACTGCTTGTCCTCTGTAGGGTCTATGGACTAATGAAGTAATGAACTAACGAAAGTAAAAAATATGATTAAAAATGCTTAAGAATTATCTGAAAAATTATTTTATATATATGTTGAAGGATACATACATTTATTTGTATTAATTTATTATTAATTATGTTTGTGTTGAGTGTAAGGTTGATCTGAGATGGTAAGGAGTCTTTTGTAGGTGGTTTTCGTGGGGTCTGGCTGTAGTCGCTGACCTGGCCCTTGGCTCAATGGGACAGTGGGTCAATGGTTCTGGGCAGCACTGCAGGGATTCCCTTACACACATAAAGAGTGTGACCCTGCCTGAACTATGGCTTCAACTCTCACTCGAGATCCTTCCAATTCATTCACCCGAACTCTCCAGGCGCACCTGTCCAGTACAACTCATATGTCTATAACTCACAGCTTATTAAATCTCCCTAAAAGCTGGTGGGTGCAATGTTTTGTTTCCTCTTTTGCCTTGGCCGCTCAATTGAGCATTGCTTCCCCTGCTGTTTTCCGTAACCACCCACACTAATATCCAGCCCAAGTACTCTCTTAACCAGCACTAAGACAGAGATGTAGCTCTGGAGAGTTCACACTGATTCACCTCCTGCAGGAAATCCGGGAGGGATCAGGCCGGGAAGAGGAGGGATCGTGGCCCTATCACTTACACTGCACATCTACGCGAATGGACTTGATGGCAGCCACCCCCACCCCGTTCTCAGCTTTGCAGTAGTAGCGGCCGCCCTGCACTCTCTGGATGTTGGGGATCCGTAGAGTCTCATTGAAGATGGACGTCTCCTGGAACTTGTCAGAAGCGCTGCCTGCTGTCTTGGTCCACCGTACCTGCAGGGGGGGGGGCACATTCAGAGATTCATGAGCTAACGTGCAAAACAACTGCATTTTAGAACATATTTTATGCAATGCGCGCACACACACACACACACACACATTTATGAATATGTGATTTATGGGGACTTTCCATAGGTGTAATGTTTTTATACTGTACAAACTGTATATATTTTATCCCCCTACACTAACTCACACCTAAGCCTACCCATCACAGAAAACTTTTGACACTTTTCTGAATTTCAAAAAACGTTGTTTAGTATGTTTTTAAGCCATTTGGTTTACGTTGTAATACCTATGTCATTATATGTCCTCATAAACCATTCAAGAACACACACACAAAAAAGAAACACTTAGTATTTGGTCTCTCTTTTGCTTTAATTTGCTTACACTTGATTGTGATCAAGAAAAAGTGCAGAATCTGAAAAAAAAGAAAGAAACTGAACCTTTTTTTGTTTATTTACATTTTTAAATAAAAAAGTAGCAGATTGTCAATGACAATACTCAGACTTTACTATATTTGTATATTAAAATCAATGAAAAGATATGTCTTCATATAAAAGTATAATATGTAGCAATATAAAGTTAGAAAGAGCTCTAATTTCTTTTGTCTTACCAAGTAATAAGTGAATCTACAGGAAAAACTACATTAAAATGTGTGCAAGAATGATGAGCAAGAAGTACAGTTGGACTCAATAAGTTTGACCCTAGTTTGAGTACAGCGGTCAGATTTTGTCGGTAATCACACTCTCATCCATCTCAATCATTCTTTTGATTCCTTCACACAATCTTTGCATTGAGTGTGTAAGGTCAAGTGAAAATCACAAACTAAAGCCGGTGTAATCTCCTACACCTCTCCACCTCTGGACATCAGTAAGCTGCTTCTATTATAGAGGGGTCATCTCTGAACAGGGTGCCACATGGGTGAGGCCATTGTAGTTGGCAGCGCTAGGGGTGGCAGGAAGGTTAGGACGTGCGTGCAAAGGATTATGGGATTACACAGACCTGTGTAAACGGCAAGCTTTGTGTTTATTCAGGTTTATTTGCCTGTGGATTTGGGACACAGCTGCTGTTCATTTATCAGGTGTAGCGGGTGAGAAATTAACACAGAGGAAGAAAGAGAGCGAACTCCTGCTGGGTGTAAGCTATCCTCTTGGTGGCAAAGGACAGAAAAGATGGTCGAAAGCTGTTTGATGGGGCAAACTTACTAAAAAGTTGTGCCACTTTCATGTGTGGATTGTAGTAAAGCATTTGGCTGCAGCCTCCTCACCCTAGAACTTGAAACAAAGTGAGGAATTGCACCAAACAAATTGCATTGCGCCAATATCTGCCAAAATTCCTTTCGTGAATTGGATGCTGAAACAACAAAACTATTAAACTATTTTGTATAGTATTTTGAAAATATTATATTAAATTACTATATTAAAACATTTGAAGATATAGCAACAATCTACAATAAGGTTCAATCTGTTAACATAAAAGTAATATTAATTTATAAATCATTCTAAATTGTCACCGAAAACTTGTGTGTGTGTGAATGAGTATATATATATCCCTCAATAAAATCTCTGAATATCACTTAAGTAATGTTGAGTTGGGCATACCAAAATAAATTCTTAAAAATCCAAGTTCATTTAATCTAAAATGTACACCTATTATTTAAGTTATCACAAATAGTAATTAGTATTTGACTAACAAATGAGATATATATATATATATATATATATATACACACTCAGCTAAAGGATTATTAGGAACACCTGTTCAATTTCTCATTAATGCAATTATCTAATCAACCAATCACATGGCAGTTGCTTCAATGCATTTAGGGGTGTGGTCCTGGTCAAGACAATCTCCTGAACTCCAAACTGAATGTCAGAATGGGAAAGAAAGGTGATTTAAGCAATTTTGAGCGTGGCATGGTTGTTGGTGCCAGACGGGCCGGTCTGAGTATTTCACAATCTGCTCAGTTACTGGGATTTTCACGCACAACCATTTCTAGAGTTTACAAAGAATGGTGTGAAAAGGGAAAAACATCCAGTATGCGGCAGTCCTGTGGGCGAAAATGCCTTGTTGATGCTAGAGGTCAGAGGAGAATGGGCCGACTGATTCAAGCTGATAGAAGAGCAACTTTGACTGAAATAACCACTCGTTACAACCGAGGTATGCAGCAAAGCATTTGTGAAGCCACAACACGCACAACCTTGAGGCGGATGGGCTACAACAGCAGAAGACCCCACCGGGTACCACTCATCTCCACTACAAATAGGAAAAAGAGGCTACAATTTGCACAAGCTCACCAAAATTGGACAGTTGAAGACTGGAAAAATGTTGCCTGGTCTGATGAGTCTCGATTTCTGTTGAGACATTCAGATGGTAGAGTCAGAATTTGGCGTAAACAGAATGAGAACATGGATCCATCATGCCTTGTTACCACTGTGCAGGCTGGTGGTGGTGGTGTAATGGTGTGGGGGATGTTTTCTTGGCACACTTTAGGCCCCTTAGTGCCAATTGGGCATCGTTTAAATGCCACGGCCTACCTGAGCATTGTTTCTGACCATGTCCATCCCTTTATGACCACCATGTACCCATCCTCTGATGGCTACTTCCAGCAGGATAATGCACCATGTCACAAAGCTCCAATCATTTCAAATTGGTTTCTTGAACATGACAATGAGTTCACTGTACTAAAATGGCCCCCACAGTCACCAGATCTCAACCCAATAGAGCATCTTTGGGATGTGGTGGAACGGGAGCTTCGTGCCCTGGATGTGCATCCCACAAATCTCCATCAACTGCAAGATGCTATCCTATCAATATGGGCCAACATTTCTAAAGAATGCTTTCAGCATCTTGTTGAATCAATGCCACGTAGAATTAAGGCAGTTCTTTAGGCGAAAGGGGGTCAAACACAGTATTAGTATGGTGTTCCTAATAATCCTTCAGGTGAGTGTATATATATATATGGACTAATGAAGTAATGAACTAACGAAGGTAAAAATATGATTAAAATTGCTTAATTATCTGAAAAATTATTTTATATACGTTACAGGATACATAAATTTTTGCTTATACATTTATATTCAGTATTTTTTAATCTTCTATAATGAGAAAGGTCGCTACTGTAGGGCACAATTCATTCTTTTTTTATTATATGCAATAAAATTATGAGCACTTTATTTCTTTTCCGAGCAATATGACCTTTATTTGTAATATGCACTTAATTTTCTTTAACTGTATACGTTGACATGTTCTTAATTTTGTTGTATGTTTGGTACAATGACAATAAAGAATCTATCTATCTATCTATCTATCTATCTATCTAACTAACTATCCAAGTAAAGGGCAGCAATGAGCTGAACTTCTGATCTGTGTTGACGCCTTTATCAGGATCCACCATTGGTTGTGAAATTTCAAGAAAACTGTACTGTTTGTCTTCTCAGAAGCCCAAAACTCTGGCATCATTGTGTTGATTCATAGTGGCTCTCAAAGGGCCGCTGCTGGCAGATGTAAGACAGATGGCGCTGGATAGGCTATCATTACAGCGGCTTCAGACGGCTCACTTACAGCGATGCAAAGTCACAGTGGCACAGAAACTTTCCAAGTCTCAGAGACAGAAAGGAGAGGACAGCTGATGGCAACAGACAGAAATGCTGCAGCTACAGGAAACGCAACAGGGGACGAAGAAATTGGTCATGAAACAGATGAACCACTGAAAGAGACAATGCTGCCCTTCTCAACATCAACAGCTGTCACACATCACCATGTTTTACTGCTCCAGAGATCCCAACAGACTGCGCAAACCCTGTCTGTCTCCCTCTTTCTTCACACAGCCTTTCTGTCTGCTCTTGGGAAAGAACTCCCATGCGTCTCTGTTAGCTGTACAGTAGTGTCTTCGTCGGTCTCTCCTGAAAAATCAGGCTCTGTTCATGCTGTGCACAATTCTGACATGGTTTCTGAATCTGAACTTTCTATTTTGCTAGTAATGAATTTGGTTCTATTTGTTCAGGCCAAGGGCAGGATTATTGTTGTTAACTAAAACTAAAATTATTTTAAAATATTAACTTTTACCTATTTAATTAATTTTTTTTAAAGTAAACTTATTTTACAGGGTTTCTTCAGGTTTTATGAAGGTACATTTAAGACCTTTTTTAAGACCTTTTTAAGACCAATTAAAGAAAATTTAAGGAATAAATTGAAGGGAACACAACACACGTCAATATGTTCTCTAAATGTAAATGTCTAAGCACACAATGAGTTGTATTAGTGACACTTCAAAGTTTGAAAATACAATTTCCAACAGATCTCCATAACTTTTTAATGAATTTTACAAAAAATAGCTTAAAGTTTGAGATAAGAAATCTGTAAATCTTGTGAAAGTGATTTAATATCTGATATTTATACAAATATCTGCCAATGGGTTCATAAAAATCTATTTAATTCAAATGCAAGTAAATTTCATACCCATTGACAGATATTTGTTCTTGTTTTAAGCTTAATTTTGTTCAATTTCTCAGAAAACAAGTCATAATTTCTTCATTTTCCATGTCATTAAATGTATCTTGATCTAAGGATATTTTGAATTTGTAATGGAAAACAAAAATAGAATTTTTTTTTTAATATATAGTTTATTCTCAACATAGGGCCTTAATCATATAAATCATAGGGCCTTAATTTAATGCCATGATATTGAATTTAAGACTTTCTGATCCAATTTAAGATATTTTTAAGGCCTTAAATTGTGGAAGGTCAAATTAAGACTTTAAGACCCACAGAAACCCTGTTTTATTTTAGCTAGTTTTAAAGGATAGTTTAATTTGATGTACTAAAACAACTAAAGATAAAAAATAAAATTAATAATTAAAATTGTTTAAAAACTACAACTACCCATTGCATATAATAGTGATGATACTAAAATAAAACTGGCCAAGGGTCAAAGTTTGGCTTGTTAGCATGGTCAGTTAACTATTACATAACTACATGATCCAGCTGCACTGATTTTGCATGAATAACATATTTGCAATCAACATTTAAAATGCAATTATTTCATTAGAGTAGATGTTTAGCAGCAGTACTAAACCACAGACTGTTAATTTACTTAAAAAGTTGACAAAAAGGTCCATAATAAAGCTGTACCAGGCAGCGAAACGAAAAATTTAGCATTAGTTACAGCATTTCACAAAGGTCAAAATAAATGAGGGGAAAAAAGTACAGCAATTAGGATTAGATATCTCATTGTATGCCAAAAAAAACAGTAGGTAATTTATTCTGTCATTTTTACCTAGGTTGTGTGAGGAAAAATTGTTTCATGCAGGACTTAAATCATAAAGTACATTTGTGCACAAATTCACCTAAAGTCCTCAGGGAAAGCTACTAGCGTCCGAAGAGAGCTTTTATCATCCCACTCCCATTTCTCCGAACCCTCTCTCTCTCTCCGCTTCAGGTTTTCTCTTCCCGCCTATCCTATAACTGCCTCTATAAATTAAGTTCTTTGCGAATGACACCCATTCAAGTCAAGCATCCGCAAAGAGACGTTTATTGCTTAACGCCTGTCAAGCCTGCTTAAATCTGGGCGGCTGTGGTCCTCTTCAGAACTAGCACTGGGTTATTGCTACTGTAAGCACATTTAATGCTCATTGCCGAGCTTTTTATGTGTGAGCATGTTAAATCGGTCAAGAGTGATTACTACACACACAAAAGCTCAACGTTTGCAGCTCAGCTTTACACTGTGTATTACTCAAAAATCTTGTAACCCTTTCTTTTCCTCTCTCTCTCTCACTCGCTCGAGCTCTCTCAATTCAATTTTCTGCTTTATTGGCATGACAGAAACTGTCCATTTGTATTGCTAAAGTGTTGCAAAACCTGTAAAATAAATAAGGTAAAATGTACAATTAGCCTAAAAGGTGAACGCTATTTATTCGGTAAGTAGCCGTGCAATACTCAGGATAATTATGGGTCATTATCGCCAAATAAATACAGACATAGTGAGCAGGATCCCAGTGTGAAGCGGAGTGGAGTCATGCATCACTCTGAGTTTTAGTTTTATAAGCTAAATATGTTTTTCAGTTTAAACAATCAGATTTCAGTTGGTCCCCATGAGGAAAACAGCTTATAAATCATACTAAGTGATGTTTTTTTTTAATGTAAAAATGCAGAACGTTTTCTGTGATGGGTATGTTTTAGCCTGACGTCATCATACTCAGATTCTAGTCAGAATATGAGCCTGATACTGCTCGATTGGGCTGTGATTATGAGGCGTGTTTCAACCGAGGCAGGAAAGAAAATGGCTCTTCTCTCAATTGGATAGACCTACAACCAATCAGAGCAACGGAGTAAGTGACGTATGTTGAGCGACGCATAGTTGTCAACAGAACTCAACTGCACGCACGCTGGAAGAAGTAGATGAGTGTAAACCATCTTTGCCGGTGTTGTGAAAATAATTTAATGATACACGGAGTACTTACCAACACGCTCATCATTTTTGAGAGAAATAGTAAAGGTGAATGCATATACGAACAAGTTATCCGTTTAGGATTAGAACAAATTCAACCCAAACGCTCTTTGCTGACGTGGATGATTTTGTTACTGTTGATCATCTGTCCATCATCGTATAAAGCAGCCCTGACAATTTTATTGGTCCGAACAGCTCTGGTTCGAGCATAGTTGCTCCACAACAGATCAAGCCCAGACCGAACTACCCGACCGCAAATGTTGTGGGCGGGGCTAAACTCGGCTGACATCCAGGCTAGGTAGGTTTAGGATTAGGGGATAGAATATACAGTTTGTACAGTATAAAAACCATTACATATATGGAAAGTCCCCACAAAGAAACGTGTGTTTGTGTGTGCGTGTGTGTGTTAGGGTTTAGATTAGGAAATTAATACTTTTACTACAGAGCACTGATGCATTACACTGATCAAAAGTGACAGTCAAAGTCATTTATGATGTTACCAAACTTTTCTGTTTCGAATAAATGCTGTTCTTTTAAGCAGTTGAGTAATGGAGTAATGATGCTGAAAATTCTGCTTTGCCGTCACAGAAATAAATTACATTTTGTAATGTATTAAAATAGAAAACAGTTATTTTAAATGATAATATTTCACAATATTACAGTGTTTACTGTATTTTTGGCCAAATCTTTTGAACGGTACTGTATATTTTGAATTATAAATGTATATTTGTCTTGTTTATTTTAATATGTTTATTGATACACATCCAGAAAAGATCCAGTTCCCACCTTAGTAATAATAATGGAGTTTGCAATCCTGTCCGAATCAGTGCATGAAATCACAGAAGTCCTGTTCTAGTAATTGTAACTCAAACATTATTTAGAAAACTAAATCTGTCAATGGCAGGATTTGAAGAGAAACACAGAAGCGTGAGGAACAGCAAGAAAGAAAAAAGCAGTGTCAGATTTTGCCAGCTCATTTCCCGTTCTGAACTGCATCTCTGTTCACTGAAATCAATCCTAATCAAATAACACACAGCACTGTGGAGTAAACCTCTCCATATGTTACACAAACAGCAGCTCTATTAAACTTCCCACGCCAAGCGTAATAAATGAGTGTAAAATGTGAGGTGGCTTTTTCCGCTCACGGACACAATGAGGGCAGGAATACATCTGCTGCACGTGGGATGTACACAGTGTTAGTCCTTCTGTGGCCTGATGCTGCACACCTTCATTCTCACAAGACAAGATCACACTTCTGCCCTACAAACAAGCCTACATAAAAGACAAGGGTCACATTTACATGGACAATTTCTGAATAGAAAAGCAGTTCACCACAAAATGAATCCTTTACTCTTCTTAATGTCGTTTAAACCCCATATTGTAAACACACAAAGATGTTGGGCAGAATGTCAAAGCTTGGAAATGGAAAAGGCGTGCACTGTATTTCTAGTCTTCTGAAACCAGAGCCAAATGCATCAGTGGCATCAAACTTGGTGCAACATATTTAAAGGGGGGGGGGGGGGGGGTATAATTCATGCATTCTGACTTATTTACACTGTTAATGAGTTGGATTCTCATGCTAAACATGGCCAAAAATAAATAAATAAATGAGTTGGACCTATGACGGAGTATGTCTGTGCCAAATACACTCCTTCAGGATTCGAACAAGTTTCAGAAAGTTTTTTTTTTCGGAAAGGTGGAATTCCTTGTATGGGCACTTCTCCCGGATGAGCATGTGCGCACACCAGAGCGAGAGCAAAAGCGCGCTCATCAACAAGCTTCGTTCGGGTTACAGAAGCCGTCAGCAGCGCTGTCATTTTGTTTTTATTTCCATGTTTTTTTTATTATTAAATTTTTGCAGACATATAAAAGGTATTACTTAAATAACTAAATGAAATAATATGTCCGTTAAGGAAAACAGAAAACAAAACAAAATGCAGCAACAACAACAAAAACCCCACCTGCAACCCTCCCCAAAGGCCACCATAAGGACACTAAGAAAAATAAGTAAATAAAATAGAGGAGAAAAAAAAAGCATGCACATACAAGAATTATAATGACAAAAGACAATAGAAATACAGTAAAGTCTAATCAAATGGTCCCCCCATAAGATTCAATCAGAAGGTCCAGGTGTCACAGTAAGGTTCTCAATAGTCGCCAGTATAGGGCTCCACATTTGGTAAAAGAATCTCAGTGATTTTTTTTAAGGTGGATGCATTGCAATACATCACGTATCCAATCCTGATGGGGGAGAGGCATGTTTCCGTTTAAAGAGGATGGCAAGTCTAGCCAACAAAGTGGTAAAGGCAATAATGCAGTAAGCTGAAGATGTTGCAGAGGATGCAGTTTGTTTTTCCAGAGCAGCAACGGAGTTCTGCAAGTGTGTTTGTTTGTTCCTGGTCATGAGTCGAAACCGCAGGCGGTGAGTGAAACTGCATCAAATGTCTGTGTTTTGTTGGCAAACGGCACGCAATATGCATATAATGTAAACAACACAAACGTATAGTGAATCAAAAGTTATCCTGGGAGTGTGTGTGAGCTCAAGATTCTTTAGCTCCACCCACTGCACGCCTTCACAAGTTCTACTATTTTCGGAAAGAATCTGTACAGCGTATCGGTCTTTTATAAATATGATAAAACTAAAGACTCTTCGGACATATGAATGATGCAATACTACTCCATAGGTACTCAAGATTAACATGAGACTGGCAGAAACTGTGTGTTATGCCCCCTTTAAAGGCTCCATTTTAAAATATGTATTGTGGTTATGCCATCGTACAAAAAAACGTAACGAACATAACTTAAAGAAAAGTTGACAAAAAGATTGAATCCAATATTTGGTGATAAAATAGCATAACGAGTGATTTAGAAGCATTTTTTTTGTAGGCCGGTCATTTTTAAATTTGACTGTGCCATTTTGTACAAAATAAAAGCATTTCAAAACAAATTTCCTGGTTAAACATTAAAGCACACTAGTGTGATAAACAGTGCAAATTTTTTTTTATATGTTATGTAAAATTGACAAAAACAATGTTTTTTTTTTACTCAAAAACCGAGGTACATAAGCTCAGATAAATAAGGCCTACGATCGATCAGTTCCAAAAAGAAATATAAAACCTGTCCAAATTTAAAGAAAACAAGTTGACCGGGAAAGATCACAAGTGTTACAATGTGGAAAAAAAACCCACAAAAAATTACAAAACGTATTAAAAAAAATTGGGGGGGAAGTTGATAGACTCTGGTTGAGTAAAGTCAGTAAATTTTATATGAAAATTTTAAATAAAACTAAAAGATGTGTACAGTAAGATGCGCGGATGGGCTATTATTTCATCCACAACCGCATCACAAAACTCATCATTCGCCCGCCATCCATCATGCGGATCCAACGCCATCCAATGTTTTTTGACCAATTTTTCAAAGCCGCACCCGTTCGCCAACCGCTGATTGTTTTAAGGTCTATGGGCGATGCAAGGGTCTGTTGACGCGAGCCGCGAGGTTAGAAAGCTCTTGCCTGTTCTAGAAAGGATACTGATCCAATGCAGCAAAGATATTTAAAGGCTAAAGTCCCTACTACTATAGCCTATTGGCTATGAATATTGTATCCCCAGAATATCAGCAGTGAACTCGGTCTCTGATCGGCGCACAGGGACAAAAATAAATAAATAGCAGAAATAAAAAGCACATCAGCAAACCTGACCGTACCTGAATAGGCTATTGTACAATTTTATCATTGTAATAAAAAAACGCAATTTGGCACATAATTTCAACATGCTGCTATTTAGCCCACTACTAATTAATGCCTATTGCAATTTTTTTTTTTTGCAAAAAGAAAGAAAGCTAGAATAAAATAATTCAATTCGATATTAAAGAAACACAGACTCTATTCATTCACTGAAATTCGCTGAAAGTGCAACATGCATGTTCACATTTTTAATTGTCCATAACAACCCCAAAACTTGCCTGCTTGCCTTTTTGGCCGTTTTAAAATATAACTGATGTCGAAAGAAAGCAACCCAGGCAGTCTCATCTACGAGACATTTAGGCCTCCATACTGACAGCTGGGCTCATAGCTTGCAGGTTTGCTTAGTGTAGGTAACAATATTTAACAATGTATATATTTTTATCATTTGATTGGTTCAACCGCCACCTGCCCAAGTTTAATTAAAATATTATTTTTCGTCACGTCATCCGCCAATCCGCGGCTGTAACCACCAACCGCGCATCTCTAGTACATACACCTTTTCCTGCTCTTCTCCTAGTAATACTGGATATATTCTTGTCATTCATTTTAATACATTTTCAGTATTCTACACAGCAATTTAATTTAATTAATTCTAGTTAATTCCCATGACAACAGCAAACAAGAACACAATGAATTGCAAAATTAAAAATTTAATTTCATCTCTCCTAAAATATTTTTTTCTCAATAGTTTAACTTTTTATAACTTTCTGTATCACGAAGCACTCTACTTTCATAATTACTTTCATCTGAACATACGCAGATATATCTTTTAAAGTTCAGACGATCTTTTCCTGTCTAAGTGGGTGGTTCTTGGCCACAAAAAATGCAGTGAGGTCTAGTATTTAAGGCCATAGTCAAAAGTCTGGCTTGGACTGACTTACAGGATTTCACTGACACAGTTCATCGGCGACATGTCCGATCCATCTGTGATGTTCTATAAATCACTGACTTACTGAGCGCTGAGTTAAACACGCCACATGATCAGGGGAGAGATCCAGTTCCTCTTGGATGGCTATCAACAGCAATCTGAGATCGATCAGTTTGAGACAGCAATGTCTGGAACAGGAAACTAAATAGCAATGATGATGATGATTACTGCATTTCTAGCATTGATTCATTTGGCTTTTACACAAACAGGCTTTCAATTTACCATCATGTGTGTTCCCTGGGAATTGAAAACACAACCTTGGCATCACGACTGACTACAGGAACATGATTATGATGACGGTCATGATATCAGTGCTGACCGAGGCATGCTGCGGAGCGCTGACAGATTGTAATGTGAACCGTTTGATCGAGAGAACACTGAAATGGAGATGTGATCGATGGAGAAAGATTGGAGAAAGTCACATATCCCATAGTTTAGGTTTCTACTGGAAAAAATTACAAATGAGATCACTTTAACATCAAAATTCTTTCTCTTATGATCATATACACCAATCAGGCATAACATTATGACCTAATATTGTGTTGGTCGCCCTTTTGCTGCCAAAACAGCCCTGACCCGTCGAGGCATGGACTCCACTAGACCCCTGAAGGTGTGCTGTGGTATCTGACACCAAGATGTTAGCAGCAGATCCTTTAAGTCCTGTAAGTTGCGAGGTGGGACCTCCATGGATCGGACTTGTTTGTTTAGCACATCCCACAAATGCTCGATTGAATTTAGATCTGGGGAATTTCGAGGCCAAGTCAACACCTCAAACTCGTTGTTGTGCTCCTCAAACCATTCCTGAACCATTTTTGCTTTGTTTGCAGGGCGCATTATCCTGCTGAAAGAGGCCAGCCACCAGGGAATACCGTTTCCATAAAAGTGTGTACATGGTCTGCAACAATGCTTAGGTAGGTGGTACGTGTCAAAGTAACATCCACATGGATGGCAGGACCCAAGGTTTCCCAGCAGAACATTGCCCAAAGCATCACACTGCCTCCACCGGCTTGCCTTCTTCCCATAGTGCATCCTGGTGCCATGTGTTCCCCAGGTAAGCAACGCACCTGCACCCGGCCATCCAAAATTTGATTCATCAGACCAGGCCACCTTCTTCCATTGCTCCGTGGTCCAGTTCTGATGCTCACGTGCCCACTGATGGTGCTTTCGGCGGTGGACAGGGGTCAGCATGGGCACCCTGACTGGTCTGTGGCTATGCAGCCCCATACGCAACAAACTGCGATGCACTGTGTATTCTGACACCTTTCTATCAGAACCAGCATTAACTTCTTGAGCAATCTGAGCTACAGTAGCTCGTCTGTTTGATCGGACCACACGGGCCAGCCTTCGCTCCCCACATGCATCAATGAGCCTTGGCCGCGCCATGACCCTGTCGCCGATTCACCACTGTTCCTTCCTTGGACCACTTTTGATAGATACTGACCACTGCAGACCAGGAACACCCCACAAGAGCTGTGGTTTTGGAGATGCTCTGACCCAGTCGTCTAGCCATCACAATTTGGCCCTTGTCAAACTCGCTCAAATCCTTACGCTTGCCCATTTTTCCTGCTTCTAACACATCAACTTTGAGGACAAAATGTTCACTTGCTGCCTAATATATCCCACCCAATAACAGGTGCCATGATGAAGAGATAATCAGTGTTATTCACTTCACCTGTCAGTGGTCATAATGTTATGCCTGATCAGTGTATAGACGTTATACTTATGTCTCCAGCTACTCAGATGTTCCTCCTGAAAAAAAAGACCTAGTAATCTGACGTGTCTACTCTAGTGATCTCAACAATGTCTCAATATACTCTGACTTTTGAATGCAGACTTTGGAATTGACAAATCAGAGATCTCATTATGAACACTTAGCTTTAGCTATAGCTTTACATTCTTTCTTGATTTCTCATGTGACTTTATTCCTTAAGCATCTTTAGAAACATCTGAGAAAAAGGTGATAATTAAAGGGGACCTATTACGTCCCTTTTTACAAGATGTCATAGAAGTCTCAGGTGTCTCCAGAATGTGTCTGTGAAGTCTCAGCTCAAAGTACTCCACAGATCATTTATTATGCCATGTTGTAAATGCCCATTTTTGAGCAGAAGCAAAAACAAGCTGTTTTCGTGCATTTACTGCATCTTTAAATGCAAATGAGCTGCTGCTCCCCGCCCCCCTATCCAGAAGAGGGAGGAGCCTGTACGGCTCATGCCTCGGATACTCTGCCAAAAACTAAAATGTCTGTTTGGTTTTGATTATCATCATTATCATTATCGCGGTCACGCTCACGTGACATTGCAGTTCTTAGTCATCATGGAAATGTATTATTTGCATGTGTTTTAAAGCCCTATCAGTTTAAACCTCTCATATATAAGCACACCTGAAGCATGCACACAGAAAGCTGGCTGTCAGATGGTGTCGCATGAGTTTTAAACTAAATTCTCTTTCATGTCTTAATACTGCACTTAAATTGTCAAATACACAAGGTTATGTCAAAAACACATATGGCTCACATTAACAAAGTCTGTTATGTCTGTGAACATAAACAGCAGGAAAAGAAATCGCATGTGTATTAGATCTGTGACAGCAGCGTAATATACACTACCTACTGCTTGACTGAATAACTTTAGAAGCTTTAAGAATAATACATTTCTTACTTAAATGGTCTGACGAGAAGATAGACATGGCAGACTGTGTACAGCTCACTGAGGGGAGGAGCTAAGCTAATAGTGAAGATTTTGTGGCAGTCGTGGGCGGGGCCTGTTCCAATGTGACGTCATTTTCAGATTTAAGGGGAAAATAACAAGTGGAACAAGCGGAGTGGAATGATTTTTACCACAATATGGTGGTTATGTTCATATGTTATGAAAATATGTTCAAAAACAGTTTTGCATAATAGGTCCCCTTTAAATGAAACAACTGAGAACTCTTTGCAGTGAAACCACTCAATCGCAGTTTAAATTGAGCACCAGTTTAAATACTTTTTGCAGCATTTTATTTTAAGTCTACTTTAATGTTAAATCAAGATTTCTTGAAGCAAACACATTGTTAATTAGTTTTAAATGCTCATTTTCACCTTCTCTCTGCAATAAAGCATTAAACAGGCTTACTATGCTACTGTACCTTTAAGACTTATACATGTAAAAGACTTTTGATTCACTAACCTGTGATATCACAACACAACTGCTTCCAAATGACGTTTTTGATGCATAGTTTCTATAACTGGACTGAATTGCGAATGTCTATACAGCACATCAAGTACATCAATTCAAAGGGCATGTTTTCTATAATGTGAGCTCTTTAAAACAGTTTAGTCCGCCAGTAACATCAAACATCACCAAAGGTACAGCGGGACATCTGGTTAAAACGTTTGTGTCTAACCCTCCTTTAATTTACTCTCTCTTGTGGCCAATCAGAGGCTGTTAAAAAGCATTTCTGTGTGAAGCCGCCTGGTGTAATGTATTTAGATGCCATGGACACTGAGGTGCCAACGAGAACCGCGGTCTCTAGAACACTCCACCACTGGGGGCTTTACACAAGCACACTTCTTTAATATTTCTTCTGCTCTATATGCGTCTCACCATCACACACTTAATCTACACTGTTTTTTTTTTACACTGTGTAAAGCAGGCAAGCATGAGCACAGATTAGTAGGATTAAGGCTTCTGTCCAGTGTCAAATGAACTAGTATGTTACTGCTTGGTCTTTTTTGTGTTTAATATGTGATTTTATTTATATATTTATATATATATATATATATATATATATATATATATATATATATATATATATATATATATATATATATATATATATATATATATATATATATATATATATATATATATATATATATTTATTTATATATATATATATATATATATATATATATATATATATATATATATATATATATATATATATTTATTTATATATATATATATATATTTTATATATATATATATTTTTTATATATATATATATATATATTTTTATATATATATATATATATATATATATATATATATATATATATATATATATATATATAACTTCTCCTTTACAGTTATATAAAAATAAAAAGTAAAAAATAAAAGAAATTCCACTCCCCCCATTTGAATGTAAGGACAATTTCAAAGAATCTCACATTTTGAAAAGTAAATGAAAGTCAAATAAATTCACATAACTTTAATTAGTAAAAAAATTGTCAAGACTACCCAAATAAATGTTGTTTTGAATACATTTTGAAAAAAGTTTGCCATAGATAGAATGATAGAGCAATAGAACAATAGAACGATAGATGGATAGAACGATAGAACAACAAATAGATGGAACGATAGCTAGAACGATATATAGAATAATAGAACGACATGGAACGATAGAACGATAGATAGTCCGATAGATAGTACGTCATAGAACGATAGAACAATAGAACAATAGATAGAACAATAGACAGATAGAACTATAGATAGATAGAACTATAGATAAGATAGAACGTTAGATAGATAGAACGATAGATAGATAGATAATATTCATTTTAGAAAAAAAGTGTCAGAGAAGAACTTCTTAAAAGTGTGGAGAGTTTTATTAGTTGCTTCAGCCCTGATTCGTAGTTCATCTGTGCATCCATGTTTTCTCCTCCATCTCTCTTTTGTCGTATGACCTTGCGTGTCTTGATCAGTATGTGGTGTGGAGTGATTTTTTGCCATCTGATCTTTCTGTTTTCAGAACTGTATTGATCCTTCTCTACTGCACTCTCAAGGACAGAAACCAAACCCATATAACCCCTCCTTCTACTCCCCTCATCTCAAACTTATCCACCATTCTCTCTCTTTTTTTGTTTTTTCTTTGTTCTTCTCTCTCACTCTCTCTCTCTCTCTCTTCCCCCAAGGTTGCAATGACCAGCAGTATGAATAAATAATGTGCGGAGTGGGATCTCTTTCAGAAAAGCCATTTAGGCTGCTATTGTGTTACTAAAGGCTGTGCATTTAGCCACTGATGTCCATGTGACAGAAATGCTATAGGATGTGAACTGCGAGTGTAAAGCAGCTATATCTCAAACACCACTAGACCTTCCCAATGACCTTAAACACAATCACTGCTGCTCGCTTACACTACCCATCGGACTTGCTTACTTTCTCTTCTGTTGCAAGCATTACTGAGTCATCTGTGTCCTGAACATTAAGGTGAACGCAGGTAAATTGGTCCTGATTAAGACATTGTCATGTATATGAGAGAAAAATCACAAATGAGATCTCTCTAATATCTCAGTTGTTTCTTCTAGACAGCAATGAGATTAAATGGAGAGCAAATAAAGACTTTTGAAGTCTTTTACTTTGCAGAATGTTCTGTAAGTCAATTTTTTTCTGTTTATTATTCATTTTTTATTTCTCCCTATATGCTGCTGTCATTATGAGAGCTAGCTAACCTGTTGCATTAGCAAGGCTTATCCCATATTTTTTCAAAAATGAGAAATGTCCATCACACACACAATATAATCAATGTTTCATTACATATTCATATACTCAAACGGGGTATTTACACTTGGTCACTTAATACGTTATCATTTCTGTAAAGAAATATTCAAAAGTTTGGGATTAGTATTTTGTTTTATGTTTTTGAAAATAAAATAGTATATTGTCTTATACTCACCAAGGCTGCAATTATTGGGTTAAAAACAAAGTAAAAACAGTAATATTGCAAAATATTATTTCTATTTAAAATAACTTTTGTCTATTTTAATATATTTTAAAAGTTAATTTATTCCTGTGATCAAAGCTGAATTTTCAGCATCATTACTCCAGTCTTCAGTGTCACATGATCCTTCAGAAATCATTCTAATATGCTGATTATTAGTATTAATCAATGTTGAAAATAGTTGTACAGCTTAATATTTTTTAGGAAATATATTTATTTATTCTAAATATAAATACTTTGCAATATTATAATGTCATTACCGACACTTTTGATCAATTTTATGCGTCCTTGCAGAACAAAAGTAAACGTCCCAGACCCCAAACGGCTAGTGGGTTGAACAGTACTGTATATAGTCAAATGTAAAGAGAATGTGCATACACAATCCAATCTAACAAAATGCAGTTAGTGCAGTAAGTGCAGTTAACTGAAGAAGGGCCCTCTCATCTACATATACAGTTCATTGTCCACCTTTACAATATAGAAGTTGTGTGAGGCTGAACAAGATTGCTGCCATATTTTCAGCCCAAAAGTGGATTAAAAACAAATGGTTTAATAGAGCAATGGACATGCAACTGGTCCCTGACAGGGAAGCACATCATCATTTTGAAGACGGGTGACCTTTACTGCCTCTTTGTTAATCACACAGAGGAAAAAAACATCATGTGGTAGAAAAAAAAAGGGGGGGGGGCGGGTAAAGCAGTATCATGTTTTTAGACACCACTGCAGAACGCCAGTGCAGAGAGGAACTCAACACTCCCTTTGGGATGCAGCACACACACCAGAACCCTGTGTCCCCACCACCCCTAGAACATTACAGTCATCATCTACACTGAACACACCGCAGTGAATGTGCTTGAGTCAAAGGGGCTGGTTTGGGTAGGCTCATGTCCAGTGTTCCAATCATACAATTGTAAAACAAAAAAAGTACAGCAGGTAAAGTAAAGTACCTAACCCCTATACCTGAACTCACTACTTCAGAAGCTTGTGTTCTGCAAGTGAACGGGGCCTTGTGGTGCCATCCAAAAACAGCGCAAAATCACTTTCACTGACCTTTATCTGGACTGTTCCCTGCTGTTGGAATGACCTGCCTAACTCAACCCGAGCAACTGTGTCTTAGTGAATTATACAGGCTCGTATGCAAGTCTATGGGCCCTATTTTAACGATCTGAGCGCATGATCTGAAGCGTATGGCACAGGCGCACTTAGGGCGTGTCCAAATCCACTTTTGCTAGTTTAAAGACTGAAAAAACAGTCTGGCTTCTCCAGAGAGGAATTATTTTTAATATTTAAAAATGTGTGCTGCACGTGCCTGTGTGTGTAATAAGCAGAGTGTTTGCAAGTTGTGCACCCGCCTATAGGCGCGTATTACTAACGCCCTTTAAATAACACAAAAAATACTGTCGTTTTCAGTTGCCTTAAATTAACAATGCGCCAACAATGCGCCTGAACTAGAGGTCTATACGGGTCCAAAAATTTGTGTGCTACACGGAGCCGACCAGGACCCGTTTATTATTTCAAAAGCTGGACCCGGACCCGGACCCGGACCCGGACCCGTGCAGATCCGAGAAATGCCAAAGATGTAGTACCCGGAACCGACCTGGACCCGTCTATTATTTGAAAGCTGGAACCGAACCCGGCGGGAAGACACAGACCCGACTGGACCCGATTGTCACATATTCCACAATAAACTGCTATTAATAAGTCAATAAACAAGTTGCAAAAAAATATAGCTTTTTGTCTTAGCCTATCTATAGCCGTCGTCTCCCTTCCTAATTGTGATGCATTACAATCCTTGCCCAGAAAAAAGTTCTATCCATATTATTCCAAGCATGCTTAATTCACTCATCATTTCAGCTGTAAAAGTTCACTTTATGTCACGGTGACGGATGACAAATGCGACTTTGCAGATTTGCATTTCGACTCGAGTTAACTCCCATAATAACTTTGACTGTTTGCCCTTTTGAACTAATAACGATTGCTCGTTCAGTGCCATGGCCGCTGACGTTTGCATTATTTATTTGCTATCATCTCTGTGAGCCGAGTCTGATCACCAAAACTTTAAGATTAAACAAGACGGTTCATTCATATTATTATTAAAGTCATTACAGTCACTGCAGAAGCTCTGGTTGCCATAGAAAAATGACACACGCTTGAGACTGCACATGCGCGTTAGCTGGAGCAACCTGAAATATGAGCCGTTTTACACAATTTGAGCGTCATAGAAAACATTTATGTGACAGTTCACCTGAGATTTTGTTGCTGATTTGAAATATATTATTTAAATAGGAGTACATTATTACTGTGCGCTTGCATTAAATCTGGCCGCCTTGCTTTATTTCCCGACTCACACTTTCTTAACCTAATTTTACAAGTTGCAAGTAACAAAAAACACACAAGCCATGCTGACTGACTCACGGCCAGGTGTTCTCCGAGTCCGATCGGCTCGGGTATTACACACAATATTAAACAGGTCCAATCAACCCCAGGTCGGGTCCAGGGTCCAGGGTCCACGGGTCTCAGGTGCTCCGTGTAGACCTCTAGCCTGAACACACCTCGTTTTCAGACCAGCACGCCCATGGGCGAACAGATGGCCGCGAGTGCATTTGCCATTTAAACAACGTGGCACTGGATGTGAAAATGATAACTGCGTCGGGCTGAAACTAGAAAAAAAAACACTTGTGTCGCGCCTGGCATCGCATTGCGCCGAGTGTATGATAGAGCCCTATGTATCAGAATGGTAATGCGTTTTATGTATCGCTCTCTACAACGTCGGACACATAACGGTAATTAATATGATTAGCCTTTGGCTTGACTACGTTATCAAACAGCTAATAATGTTTTGCTAATGTTACACAAACCATCAACTGCCTTCTAACAATCAGCATCTTTAGAAACGCTTTGGACTTGAAACTCAGAACGTCAGTGGAGAAAGGCATATACTTCATCATAAAATAACATAATTCACCCGCTAATAGCTAAATGTACCCGGTTTTTCATATCAACAGAAAAATATACCGTGATAACCTGCTTCTCTTGAGACTCCCCTGCTTCGCAGCAGTTAATGATATGCTAAAGCCCGCCCACACGTTGACGTGATTGGTTACAAGATAGTTTGTGAAGTCTTTGAGTCTTTTTGAGTCTTTTCTTCACTGCAGTTTTAAGGAGAAAATACTCAGCAATGGTGTTGACATGAATTTGCACATGGTTTGTCTTAAAGCATATTAAAAACACCACATAGACATATAAACAGCATTAAAAACTTTAAGCATCTATTATTATGCATCGTTATTGCAGTAATTATTATGTTTCCAGCATGTTATATGTTTGGCAACAGTTCTTCTAACCCTAATTGTTGGAGTGTGTAGCTTTTCATTTCTTAAACAACCATGTATGAAGACACATCATGGCCATATTCCAGGATGTCTAGATTCATTAGACTCAACATCAACAACAACAACAACAACAACAACATCAACAACAACATTTATTTATAAAGCACATTTAAACACAATATGGACTGATCCAAAGTGCTGTACAGAGTACAAAGCAGATCTACACAAAATAATTACAGGTTTTCAAACGCTAAAGAATAAAAATATGATTTAAGAGTAGATTTAAAATTGTCCAATGAAGGAGCAGACCTCGCATGATACGGGAGACCAATCCAAAGCTTGGGCCCAGCCACCGAAAAGGCCCGATCACCCTTTGATTTATAGCGACACCGAGGCACCGTTAAGAGCAAGTGAGTAGAAGATCTAAGTGCCCTAGCAGGACAGTATCACACAAGAAGACCACTTATATAACTTGGTGCACGGCCAGACAACGCCTTCTATACAAACATAAGGATTTTAAAATCAACTCTAAATTTAATGGGAAGCCAGTAAAGAGATGCTAAAATAGGGGAGATGTGGTCCCACTTTTTAGACCCAATCAGAAGTCTTGCAGCCGCATTTTGAACAACTTGCAAACGTAATAATGAAGACTGAGGGAGACCAAAATAAAGAGTTGCAATTGTGATGTTACAAGAGCATGAATCACAACTTCTAAATCTTTGCTTGAAAGAAGATGCTTCAATTTTGCAATAGATCTTAAATGGAAAAAGCTCCCTCTAATAACAGCACTAATTTGTTTATCAAAAAAGAGTGAAGAGTCAAGATAACGCCAAGATTTTTTATTTGTTTGTGTACATTTGTTGAGAGAGGACCTAACTGGGCTTCCAGAGCAGGGGAGGAATTTGCAGGACAACCTACAATTAAAACCTTTGTTTTATCCTCATTTAGATGTCATTTACACATTTCAATAACACATCAGATGAACCAGTGGTGCCCAGCATTACTGGTAGGTAAAATTGGGAATCGTCTGCATAACAGTGATATGAAAACTTTTCTATTTGAATGCGTTTTAAAAATTTAATTTTCAGCATCATTACTCCAGTCTTCAGTGTCACATGATCCTGCAGAAATCATTCTAATATGCTGATTTGCTGCTCAAGAAACAATTTTGATTATTATCAATATTAAAAAAAAAAAATTGTGCTGCTTCATATTTTTGTGAAAACCGTGGTCTTTTCAGGATTTTTTTGATAAACAAAAAATTCAAAAGAACAACTTTTATTTGAAATCTTTTGTAATATTATAAAAGTCTTTACAGTCCTTTATGAATAAAAATATTAATTAATTTCGAAAATGAATCTTACTGACCTCACTTTTGAATAGTAGTGTACCTATAAACAACCATAAATAAAACTAAAAATGAATGTTATGCTACTTCTTTTTGGTGTTCAAGATTGGCTAAACATACTCCTTTTAGACCAGTATACTTGTTTTTATACAATTCCTATGTTTAAAATAAGTTAAAATGGGTCATAAAAGGCGTAAATTAAAGAAAAGCGTCTGGTCCAAAATTTAAATGAGGCCATACGCCACTGAGCTTTACACAAACATACCAAACTGACAATCTATCACTTGTCTTTCAACAAACATACATATTCAGGTCATAAACACACTTCGACCCTAATATAACAAACTACACTTCAGTACGAAGGGCAAAATACACCAATATACATTCTATGCATGAGCCATAAAGACAAACAAAATGCAGGCACAAATATCTACACACAGAAACACACACACACACAAAGCACACTGTCTAGTGACCCGTGAAGGCCCGGCACCACAGGCAATAACATCCGACAGTATATGCAGTAATATCCTCATTAGTTTATATTCAGACACTGTGACTATATTCACACTCTATATTACGCTCCTATATTCAGCCTGTTGTCATCACAATATCCTGACATTTCTAATGGAAATCGTGGATCATGTTATGGAATAGCAACTGATGGAATTTACATCGGATCGGGTGCTCTCCTGATGCAACCAGGACCACTAATATATGTAGACAGATCATTGGGAGGATGTGTTTGTGTGTATGAGGGTCTTTAATAAGTGATCTGATGGCAGTGGACAGAGTGCCTGTGGGAGCCACGCTCTTCACACCTCCTACTGTTATCAGCTCAACCTTACCTTATATAACACACACTCAAACGCCAATAAAAGCTCAAAAAAAAAAGTCCACTGACAGACCCGCTCTCTTTCAGTGTCTGCAGTCATGTTTTATCAGGTGCGTGACATGCATACGCACAAAAACTGTATGGTTCATATAGAGCTACAGTGGTTCCTGAGGGCAGCGTGTGAATGTTGACACCTCCGTCAAAAAGTTAAACAGTTAACAACATGTTGTGAGTTGCTGTGTAGTCATGCACACATAGGCCTATATATATATATACATACACACACACACACATATACACACATACTGATCAGGCATAACATTATGACAGGTGAAGTGAATAACACTGATCATCTCTTCATCACGGCACCTGTTAGTGGGTGGGATATATTAGAGAGGAAGTGAACATTTTGTCCTCAAAGTTGATGTGTGTTAGAAGCAGGAAAAATGGGCAAGCGTAAGGATTTGAGCGAGTTTGACATGGGCCAAATTGTGATGGCTAGACGACTGGGTCAGAGCATCGCCAAAACTGCAGCTCTTGTGGGGTGTTCCCAGTCTGCAGTGGTCAGTCTCTACCAAAAGTGGTCCAAGGAAGGAACAGTGGTGAACCGGCGACAGGGTCATGGGCAGCCAAGGCTCATTGACGCACGTGGAGAGCGAAGGCTGGCCCGTGTGGCCCAATCAAACAGACAAGCTACTGTAGCTCAAATTGCTCAAGAAGTTAATGCTGGTTCTGATAGAAAGGTCTCAGAATACCAAGTGCATCGCAGTTTGTTGCGTATGGGGCTGCATAGCCGCAGACCAGTCAGGGTGCCCATGCTGACCCCTGTCCACCGCCGAAATCACCATCAGTGGGCACGTAAGCATCAGAACTGGACCATGGAGCAATGGAAGAAGGTGGTCTGGTCTGATGGATCACGTTTTCTTTTACATCACGTGGATGGCTGGGTGCATGTGCGTTGCTTACCCGAGGAACACATGGCACCAGGATGCACTATGGGAAGAAGGAAAGCCGGCGGACACAGTGTGATGCTTTAGGCAATGTTCTGCTGGGAAACCTTGGGTCCTGCCATCCATGTGGATGTTACTTTGACACGTACCACCTACCTACTCATTGTTGCAGACCATGTACACCCTTTCATGGAAACGGTGTTCCCTGGTGGCTGTGGCCTCTTTCAGCAGGATAATGCGGCCTATATATATATATATATATATATACACACACACACCGATCAGGCATAACATTATGACCACCTTCCTAATATTGTTCCTAATATTATTCCCACGTGCATCAATGAGCCTTGGGCCATCCATGACCCTGATGCCAGTTCACAACTGTTCCTTCCTTGGACAACTTTTGATAGATACTGACCACTGCAGACTGGGAACACCCCACAAGAGCTGCAGTTTTGGAGCTAAGAGCAGCTAAATAAGCTCACTGTCAAAGGGACAAAAGTAAAGTATTTGATGTAATAAAGTGTCTTGGCTAATAACAATATTTGTGTCCAGTAAATTCACTTGCATTCAGAAGGTGTAGCAAAATGTTTTATTCCCATATTCATGCCTTTCTGTCTGTGTACCTGTAGTGACTGCAGTATATGGTGTGAATGTGTGTTTGTGTTCACCTGAGGCCGTGGGTGTCCTTTGACCAGGCACTGCAGAACTAATGTGTCCCCCTCTCGGATGGTGTAGATCCGTTCACTGATGTTGTCCTCCTTCACCACACACGCCTGCCCAGAATGCACAATCTGAGCATTTGCAGGAGCTGAAGGACAGAGAGAAAGTCAGATTATTCTATAACATTTTCACTTCATTCTACAACTTCTTTAGCAGTGACGTTGATCTATGCTGTGTTGGAGACCAGCTAACTAAAACTAGTGACACTCCTAACTTAACCTCTTTTTTATGTAAGTAGCAAGATACATTTGTCCTCTCTCACATACAGTGACCCCATAAAAAGTATTTGGACACTTAAGCCACAGTTAAAAATTGCATTACATAACATACTAAAACCACATGGCATTTATTTTAAGGAAATACAGTATATGTGCAATTTGCAAACAAAAATAAATAAATTAAATAGATTTAAATGATTAATGTACAAATAGATAGAACAAATATAAACATAAAACTTTAGCTTTATTATTATTATCATATTCTTTTTCACACAATACAAATAATATTGGTCTAATAATACCAGTAATTGCTTTATAACTGACATTTGTCACGAAACTTCTCTGAAGCACAGGTTGAGGATCCAAATGCAGCTTTATTAGGGCAATCCAGAATCATAATCCAAAAGTATGCAAAAACAGGGCAGAAAAACTTAAGGGCATACAGGGAAATCCAGGAAACCAGGCAGAAAGTCAAAACCAAAACACAGGTCATCAGAGGGAAAGCACTCAGAAATGTAGTGTGACACTTACAAGACTTCGCAAAGAATGAGGCATAAATAGGCAGGCATTAACAAGATAATGAGACACAGGTGGAAGTAATCAAACATAAGTCCAAGCAATGGATTATGGGAAATGCAGTTCATGATAGGAAAGCAAAGAGACAGAAGAAATGCCCTCTGGTGGCGATAATGGGCACTCCAGCTGGCGTATGTTTCAGGAATGAATAAATAAATAAATAAATAAATAAATAAAAACACTGAAATGCTCCTTCTGGGTCCCACCCAGACCACTTATTAAGACAACTGCAAAAACATCTCGTAAAGTATTCTGAACTGTAATGGATCTGCCATCAATACATGTTATAGACGGTTTCATCGGAAGCACGCGCGTTGCCACGGTTACACGCCTGACCGGAAGTTAACTTCCGCTCTGTGTTTGTTTATCGGTCTGGCTAGTGGCTAGTATGGCGCACTACTCAGTACAAACACATTTCTTACATACTATTCTTGGATAACATGATATAAATATTAACAATCAAGCAGGGAGAATATGACACCAGTGCAAAAACAGTGTGTGTGACTCACCAAAAAGTCTTGAAAGCTTCATAAATTTCGGTGATCGCATACGAGACCGCATACGAGAGCAGCGTTGTGTCTTATGTCTAATGTAATTTACTTATTTATTTAGCTTGTTATCAGAAATAATCTACTTTAGAGGGACTTCTGGCTGTTACAATTGGCATAAACATGCGATCACCTTGTCCGATCAAACAGATCGAATCATCAGTCAATCAGGACACGGCATGTTTACATTTGTTAGTTGCTGTATCTGGATAACTGATCGAATTTCTTGGGAGTTTCCCGCTAAATATTTAAATTGAAACCATCTATAAGTGTACATCCAGAAAGAAAAATTACTTGCTATGAGATATGGCCTTCTTATATGTATGTTTATACAAAACAATATGAGAAATTTCATATGACATTCTTATGTTCCATGAGTCAGATGTGCACTCAAGAACCACTTGCATCTTTCCTAACAGAGTTTGCAAGCTGGATGCAGTGGGTTTCACTTCATGCTCTGAGAAGAATTCAAACTCAGGGCCCTCGGGAATACAAACCAGCACTGCAGGCTGCTGAGCCCGGCGGTCACTGCCCGGTGAGCGCTTTGATTGCGAAGAGGAACGCATGTACCGCGACAGCCTACACACTGTAAACGATGAGTCTGCGTTGCTTATTAGCATTTAAAAGGGAGACTGGGACAAGAATAGCTGCGAGGCAACGCAGGACGTGTTTAGAAATGTGTGGAAATTGCCAAAGCTTTTATTTGTGAGTGTAATGGTGTGGTCAGGGCTGAGTGGGCATCACAGGCCAGTCACCACGCCAAAATTAATGACGCTCATTAGTGCTACAATGAGGCCTGCACTCATGCTAACGCCGCTAACAACCAGCTAAAGAGAACGGTTGTCATACAATAAAAAAAACTCTTAACTTAGCAATTCGGTGCATTACATTCCACAAAGACAACTCTCTTTGTGCGTTTCCACAGTCATACACAACCTGGGAATTTCAAGGAATTTAAAAATTTGTTTTTTCAGGCCTAGAAAAGTCATGGAAATTTCTAAAATGAACACATGCTCTGCTACAATATATTTAATTGGCTAAATATTACTCTTGTGTAGAGTAAAGCTTGCTTACAACTTATTGTGATGAACAATAGACCTTAGTCAGGGACAGGGTAGCACCATATTTAATTTTTGACAGGAGGGAAAACGAGGCTGTGAGGGAGAGAATTAAAGGTTTAATTCAGAAAGGTTTCTGAGAGGTTTCTGAACCAGCCATAGGCAGCAAGGCTCAGAAAGGTAGTAAAACATTGTTAAAATTGTCCATGTGAATACAGTGGTTCAACCTTAATGTTAAGAAGCGACAAGAATACTTTTTGTGCGCAAAAAACAAACAAAAATAGCGACTTTATTTAACAATCTCTTCTCTTCAACGTCATTCTCCTATGCTATTCACGTAGTAAAAACGGTGCAGCGCTTCCAGGTTCCATGTCAGAAGGCAGCCTCATTATTGGCCAGCTCCTGCGTCAGCATCACACGCAAGTGTAGTTGTGCTCACATGAACATCATCAGCCAATAGTGAGCCGCCGTTCTGACGTAGAACGTGGAAGCACTGCACTGTTTACTAGCGTAGGAGACTGACACAGACAAGTAGAAATTGTTGTTTTTGCACACAAAAAGTATTTTCGTTCGTATTTTCATTTTTGGGTGAACTAACCCTTTAAAGTGCATTCAATGGATTCATTGTACTGTTGTTTAACCACATACCAACTGTTCAGCTGACGAAACGTCCCATCAGAAAGTTGTGAAATTATGTGATTTAGGACCTTTATACAGTGTGTGCTATTGTAAAGTCATATCTTTCCAAAGAATCATTCAAACCAGTCCACAAATTGGTCTAAGTGATTTATTAGTGAATTGGTCTGAAATTAAACAAAATTAACTAAAACTAAACTAAACCTATTAAAAACATTTTTCGTTATAATTTAAATAAAGCTGAAATAAATGTTAAATAAATACTAGATGGAAAAACTTTGAAATGTCGCCTATATGTAACTATAACAATTAAGTATAATATATACAGTAGCAGACACCACATTTACGCTGTAAATGTAATGGAAATTCATCAGTCAAATTAATTAATCATCTTAAACCAAAATAACACAACCCTCACCCTATTTCAAAATAACCCTCACAATATAGATAGCCTTCTGGTACGGCTTTTTGAGCGGCGAGATAATAGCGATGTGAAAAGCGGTGTGAATAACAATGTGCCTATATGGTTGTGTGTAAGAGAAAATAAAAGCGTGGTCAATAGAGAGGTCTCCTCAAAGACAGAGCCAATGAATTTCTCCATGATGTGATTATTATTGATCCGTTAAGTGTGAGGTGTGTTTGTGTGCGTGAGGTCTTTGAGTTAACAGCTGCAGGTATACCACATAATGTGAGGATGACTGAACCTCACAAACCACTTGCCCTCTCAGCAGGTGTGTGTGTGTAAGTGTGTGTGTGTAAGCCCCAGATTGTTGGACACTCTCCTCCTCAGCGGGAGAGAACGCCCAGCGTCAGGGATGAGCTCTCTTTAACTCTGCAGCCGGGTCAACATCTATCACTGTCACACTGACCCAGTGCATCATGGGATGAAGACAATCCACATCTTCACATCAGTATTCGGCGGCAGTCGCTCGGCAACAGGACTCGTTCTGGGTCAGCAATTCAGGAAATAAATATCACAAAGAACCGGAGCAACCTCAGTCTAGTCTAGAGGAGTTCTTAGATTCTAATACTGATCAACAACACTATCTACAGTTTTTATGTTTGTATCAATATTAGGTTACACATATTTTAAGGTGTCATTGTTACGGTGTAATTATATATTTAAGTACTGAGGAATATTAATTAACAACGTGTACTTATAGGGTTGGATTAGGGTTTGATTATAATTCTGCATCATTTACTGTTATTGTAACATATGTAGCAAGTACACTGTAAAATAAAGTGTTACCAACATTACATCTATCTAACCTTGTTTAAATGTTAAAAGTTTTAAATGTTTATAGGCATTACGGATGGATGGACGGACGGATGGAAGTTTTGAATGTTACATCCTAAACCAGCTGTATTTTTATCTTTGCTTAAACAATTTTACCATTTTAAATAACCACAGTGATTGAGCAGAATTGTCATAATTACTCTTAAAAATGGAAAATTCATGCACATTTATATGAAACCTAAATTTTCAGAGATGAGAAGCATATACCAAAACGTGGTGGGTGGCAAAGCGTTCCCTCCCTAACAGGTAAATGTGGTAACCTGTTGTAAATTGTATTTGCTGCTGATGTGTGGGCATGCTGTCACCCAACACGCAACTCAAACATCTCTCTCTTTTTGCCTTTTCTCCTCTGTCCATCCATCCAGCCGTTCGCCCATACAACCATCCATCTAAATCTGAAACAAACAAGGTTCTCTCCGTGAGTTATCAAACTAGTCTCAAGCCAGCAGAGGGGAACATGCCGGAGGGGGGTGGAAAGAAACAAAACAAATGGAGAGCGGCATAGAGAGATGGAATATAAAAACAAATCAATATGAGACACACACACACACAAAAATAAATGAACACAGCCATCCAAACCTCCACACACTCACAGAGTCACAATACAGAGAGAGGGTGATATAAGCAAGAGCAAGAGCAAAAGCAAGCAAAAAATTCAAATAAAACTGGACGTGGCCTTAAAGGGAAGCATGTACTGACATCTTGTGAGTAGCAGTTAAAAAAATGTTGAGCCATCTACACCCTTGCTTCATTTAGTATACGCAAATCCATGAATATGCAAATTAGCCCTGCCTCCACTCACTCACACCAGCTCAGAGATCCACTCGCTCAACATTACTGTAGTAAACACTACACAATGGTATCGCTCTCCACAACGTCGGACACATAACAGTAATTAATATGATTAGCCTTTTGCTTGACTACATTATCAAACAGCTAATAATGTGTTGCTAATGTTACACAAACCATGTTCCCGTCTGCCATCTCAGTCTGCCTTCTAAAAATCAGCATCCTTAGAGAAAACTTAGAATGTCAGTGAAGAAAGGCATATAATATTGCTCATCATAACATCGTAATATACATAATATACACAATTCACCCGCTATATTGCTAAATGTACCAGATTTTTCATATCAAGAGAAAAATATACCGGGATAACCTGGCTTCTCTTGAGACTCCCCTGCTTCGCAGCAGTTAATGATATGCTAAAGCCCGCCCACACATTCATGTGACTGGTTACAAGGTAGTTTGTGATGTCAGAAACACTGGTGATTTCAAACAGTGTTTTTGAAACTGTCTTTGGTTCACTGCAGTTTTAAGACATTTATTTGCCTAAAACATATGGAGCTATTCCTATATGTTTTGTCTTCCGCTTCTTGATTCTCAGGCCGCCTCAGGCAGTTGTCATGACAATGACGTAGTTTAGGGCGGTACAAGTTTGCGTTCATTTACACTGAATCAAAACAGTTTCAGCATCGCCTTTGATACTAGGGGCTGAGGTGGGTCAGACCCAGCATATTTTATGTCTGCTTTTATGCGGCATTGCGTCTTTACACAGAATTTTATATAGACCTTACATAATGTACCGTTATGTTTTTATTACCTTAGAATGAGCCTTTTCTATCTCCATACATCGCGGGTCCCCTTACAGTGAAATCGCCATTTTGAGCTGTCATGTTTCTACACTAGCCCTAAACGGACAAACTGCTCTACAGAACGCTAGTCACTCTCTGCTCTCTCCGACGACGACATTTTTGTCCTGTGTCGACCCAAGTAGCTTCTCTATGTGCTCCAAAAGGGAGGGGGGGATGCAATTCACAACCTCGCCACTAGATTACACTGCACCTTTAAAGCATATTAAAAACACCACACAGGCATACACCGATCTGGCATAACATTATGACCACCTTCCTAATATTGTGTTGGTCCCCATTTTGCTGCCAAAACAGCCCTGACCCATCGAGGCATGGACTCCACTAGACCCCTGAAGGTGTGCTGTGGTATCTGACACCAAGATGTTAGCAGTTGCGAGGTGGGGCCTCCATGGATTGGACTTGTTTGTTCAGCACATCCCACAAATGCTCGATTGGATTGAGATCTGGAGAATTTGGAGGCAAATTCAACACCTCAAACAAATTGTTGTGCTCCTCAAACCATTGAAAGAGGCCACAGCCACCAGGGAACAACGTTTCCATGAAAGGGTGTACATGGTCTTCAACAATGCTTAGGTAGGTGGTACATGTCAAAGTAACATCCACATGGATGGCAGGACCCAAGGTTTCCCAGCAGAACATTGCCCAAAGCATCACACTGCCTCCGTCGGCTTGCCTTTTTCCCATAGTGCATCCTGGTTCCATGTGTTCCCCAGGTAAGCGACGCACCTGCACCCGGCCATCCACATGATGTAGAAGAAAACGTGATTCATCAGACCAGACCACCTTCTTCCATTGCTCCATGATCTAGTTCTGATGCTCACGTGCCCACTGATGGTGCTTTCGGCGGTGGACAGGGGTCAGCATGGGCACCCTGACCGGTCTACAGCTATGCAGCCCCATACGCAACAAACTGCGATGCACTGTGTATTCTGACACCTTTCTATCAGAACCAGCATTAACTTCTTCAGCAATTTGAGTTACAGTAGCTTGTCTGTTTGATCGGACCACACAGGCCAGCCATGGCCATCCAGGACCCTGTCACCGGCTCACCACGGTTCCTTCCTTGGACCACTGCAGACCGGGAACACCCCACAAGAGCTGCAGTTTTGGAGATGCTCTGACCCAGTCGTCTAGCCATCACAATTTAGCCCTTGTCAAACTCACTCAAATCCTCACGCTTGCCCATTTTTCCTGCTTCTAACACATCGATTTTGAGGACAAAATGTTCACTTGCTGCCTAATATATTCCACCCACTAACAAGTGCTGTGATGAAGAGATAATCAGTGTTATTCAATTCACCTGTCAGTGGTCATAATTATGCCTGATCGGTGTACAAACTTCATTTTAATATATTTAGCTATTTTTGCTACAATTTTAACAATATTTTAGCGATGTAACTATAAAAAATAGTGTATATATATATATAGTGTATGAAGACCTGCCAAACAACAGGATGAGGAACGCAGAACTCGGAGGAGATTACACCAAGCAAATTAGGGCAGATGTAAAAACCGCAGGTGTAATTGATGGCCTGAGCTGCTGTCTGCTCCACCTGCACCCACGGTCCTCTGGGAATATTTCTGCACCCCTTCTGACCAGCTTCAACTGTTGCTGGAAGCTTTCTAGAGCATCTTCTCCCCTGTCTCGCTATTCTTCATGCATGCGCTCTATACATAAATCATAGCTGAAACACTCCTGCTGAGGAGCTTCACCAGATCCACTGTTTCACTCGCATCCTGGAGTCGCACACTTATTCATCTGTCCTGCATCTCCCACTATCCCGAGAGAAAAGGAGAGAATTATTCATCCTCAAGGCGCTTAACGGCACGTCTATAAGCATGTTTTGTGAGAATAAATAAGATCCTTGAGAGGGAGAGAGACTGGCCGGCAGGGGCTAATCTGACAGCGTTAGGTGTGTCAAGGTGTTTTATTGAGTGTTTACTCGTTGTGTGAGGAGCTGATAGCTTTCACTGTGGCTCAATACGGATCAGCCCTCTGACAAACATGACTATTGGCAAAAACGACCACTAGGGCAGACGGCATCTCATAAGACAAGCATCTCTGGCAGCGAGAAGAGCAGGGCTGAGTGCTGCCGGAGGAGCACATGCCAGGACTTCTAAGCGCCTGTAGTGTATGCGTGCATACAGAAGAGTCATGCCCGTTCAAACTGACGTGATCCCTCAGATCAGAGAAGCAAGTGCATTTTGATTACAACTTTTTGTATATTAATAATAGTTAATAATAGTTCATTTAGTCACCCTCATGCTGTTCCAAACCTGTATAATGTCAATTTGAAAGATATTTAGAAAAATATCTCAGTGGGGTTTTTTGTGCATACAATGAAAGTGTTGTTTTCATTGTCCAATTGACTTTAACTATATGGACAAAAACAGTCAAAACATTCTTCTAAACCAGAGGTGTCAAACATACGCCCCACAGGCTGAATACGGCTCACGACATTGTCCAATCTGGCCCGGGGAATGATTTGAACAATAATAGAAAATAGAGATTCACCGGTCGACTGGCCATAATGCAGAATGGTTTTAAGTTTTATTTTAGCCGATCTCTATTCCGGACTTGCACACAAACGGCTTTGCAATCATTTCTCAAAATGACATTTGTGTGGGAATATTACAAAGTCTGTAAACAGGATGCAGCAACTCATAATGTAATAAATGCACGTAATGTAATAAGTGATTGGATATAAGGTGGATTTTGTAGGCAATTTAAGACTGGATTCAGATTTTTAAAATGTACTGTAAAGGAATACCAATGCTTTACGTTTAATAAAAATAAAATAATAATAACAATAGCATGAATATTTAAATGTTGCATTTCTCAGGTAGTTTAAAAATGTACTGTAAGGGATTCGTATTTTTTATGTTTTAAAAGCTATTACAATTATGACTATGTCTGTTTTTGGTGAGATTATAATGTAATAAATGTCTCAATGTAAAAATTGTTATTACATTATAAGCTCAATATTTTATTACATTTTGAGAAAATTATTACATTATGAACATTGTATTTAAATAATAATGTAATACTTATTACATTATGTGCAGTTATTACATTATGAGTTGCTGCACAGGACGTTAAAGGGATCATCGGATGCAAAATTCACTTTCATATAGTGTTTGCATATAAATGTGTCTTTGCAGTGTGTGGACACAACCAACCTACAATGATAAATATCCATTCATTCCTTTTTTTTAATCCTCAAAAAGCCTATCATATTGCTCATATTCCGCCCAGTTGTACACTGTCCACCAAGGCAGCACTTCACGTGTCTACACGCCCCATGGAAGAGAGGAGTGGGGTGAGCAGTAGCTCATTATCATTTAAAGAGACATAAATTTGCACAACAAATAAATTTGCATAAAGAAAAAAAAAATTTTTTTGCTTGTAAAAAATCGGATTTAGCCATGAAAAATCATAATCAAGGCATCCCTAATAAAACATCTTTTAATAAAAAGTATTTTCACTGTAAAAATGCGGTTTTCACAGAGCAGTGTTTTTCTAGTTTTCTTGGCAATTAATTTGTATTGTTAATATTAATGTAACTGTCAGCACACAACGGTTTAAAAAAGGTCATTTGGCCCACACATGGTTACATTTTTTCCCCATCCGACCCTCAACCTAAAAAACCCTTTCAGCTTAATGATTGTTGTAGCTGAATTGAAGTGTGGTTGCTTAAAATACTTAAAGTAAAAAGAATTTCAGTTGTACGAACCAAATTTGGACAAATTATTTTGATTTCTGTTTGAAACAATTTTCACTCTGAAATTACTAGAATATTTCACAAATAATTCAAAAAATGGTAACACGTTCAATTAAACCTGAAATTTTGAAGTAGAAAGACTGAAAAAAATATTGTCTTGTCAAATTACCTTCGCTTTATTTACAACTTTGAAAAATCATTTTATACAGTGTACAATCAAATCACACCTTTCACAGGCGCCAAGTAATCTTGCCAATGGTGTGCCCATAAAGGGATGCCCTGGTGTTAAGACTTGTATGGCTTAATATAACATAAATTATGTCCCTTACTGAAATATGTAGTAGAAAACCCATGAAAGATCTACGTTATTTAAAAAATTTATTATATATTTGGACAATGGGCGGCGCCATTTTGTTTGCGTTCTAGGTCGATGACGTAGAAGGGTTGCACTCTACCCGTAGATATTTTTACCACAACACAACTCGAAAAATGTTTCAGAGTTAAACAAAACTAATTAATTGCTTTCTAATTTTGCATTTAAAACACACTCAAACACACAAACTCACACACACCAACAGATCGGCGCACGTGCACGCACACACAGATATCTGACAGACTGCTCTGTCTCATTCGAGATTTGTTATGGGCTGCCCTCGTCAGTTTCCACGAAATCGCCCCCTATAGCCTTACCCTTAAATAGGGCATTATTTGAGGGGACAGCCATTTGTAGTGGTGTCCGAAACCATAGTGGACATGTTCGAGTGCACTCATTCAATCCCACATTGCACCGCAATAACGAGTGTACCGCCGATGTACACACAACGGCTGTCCGACTTCACGCACTCGTTTTCATTCACTCCTTCAAGTGAACTGTAGTGGACTAAAGTAGGAATAGTGAATGAGGGTTTAGGGGGCGATATCGGATTCAGCCAGGGAGAGTGCTGGCCTGCCGAATCGGAACCAGGTGACAAATTAGGCAAGTCAACCCTCATGTATAACATTACAGCTGATTGTGCGCACAGTGCGTGGATGTGTGTGCGCGCGCGCGCGCTCACAGTGCAGGGATGTGTGTGTGTGTGTGTGTGTGTGTGTGCACGCACAGTGCGTGGATGTGTGCATGTGTGTTTGAGTGTGTTTTAAATGCAATTACAAAGCAATTCATTGGTTTTGTTTAACTCTGAAACACTGTTCGAGTTGTGTTGTGGTAATAGCTACAGGTAGCGCCAGTTGATTGCTGAGTGCAACCATTCTACATTATCGACCTAGAACGCAAACAAAATGGCGCCGCCCATTGTCCAAATATATAATGGATTTTTTAAATAACGTAGATCTTTCATGGGTTTTCTACTACACATTTCAGTAAGAGACATAATTTATGTTATATTAGGCCATACAAGTCTTAACACCAAGGGATCCCTTTAAAAAAAAAAGTCAAAGACGCCAAACTGAGGCATGTGGTCCAATAGCGTTAAAAGGGGACAGCGCCTTGTGTCAGCACTGTACGCTTTTCATCTAACGATTCATTTCCTATCATATTTGCTGCAAAGCTTTAATTCCCAACAACACAAGACCAGACGGAATTCATTGACCGGCAGAACATATGCTGACAACTGATTTTTATTATAAGGCTTCAGAAAAACTTTCTCTTACCTCAGGCGTATTTCAGGCCTAATAACTGGACTGGCTGTTTCTCACTTAAAACACACAGAAAGGTGAACCTGAAGAACCAGAAAAGAGACCTAAAGTCTCCTATATTAACACTGTGTGAAAAAGGAATGGTAACAAAGGAAAGTAAACCAAAATTATTATAGGCTATATTATTATTATTAAATGTATTATATGGAAATATAATTAATATAAATGAAATTAATTGCATATTCATTTAGCATATTATAATTCATTTGATTAAAATAGTTTAAAATGTAACTTCAGTTTTATTTATTTATACCACATGAACGCATATGGAGCTGGTGGTTGGAGGGGATGAGAAGTGAGAGGGATTTGTAACATCAACCAAAAGTCACTTCGGTGGTGCACCAAGTTATTACATTTTGATAAAAGATTATGAAGACAAACATTTTTTATTTAGAATAACGTGCACTGATGAATCGCTCACAATAAGGCCAGGAATGTGTATTAAGAAAGCAAATAGGGTTGATTTTGATTCATGTGGACTTTAATGAGATGTCAAGTCTCGTCTGTGTGTATTAAAGTCATTTGTCTCTGTTCAGAGAGGGCTGTTTTATCCATTAGCGCCGTATGAGAGGAAACAGGCACATGCAGCGCTGTGAGGATTCTTTGGCCCCTGTCGGAGCGGGTGAGGGCCTCTGAGACACAAGAGAAAAGCGACGGGGAGGATGTGAGCTAAAGTAAATTTGCAGGATCACTACAGTGACGGTTTTAGTGGCAGTGACAGAAACTGATTAAAGGACCACTGTGGAGAGGACGAGCGAACGTAACCCTGGAATTAACGGCCTTCTCCATCCTTCTTTCAGCCTTCCATCAGCACCCAGATAACAGAGAAAGGCTGATAAAACGATAGTATACGATGTTATAAAAAATATATATAACATGTAAATCACATCTACCCAATCACTTCAAAAACACAGTGAATTTCATGGAACTGGTCAAGAAAGCAAAGTAATATTTCACCCCAACATCAAAAGAAATAACTGATATTTTAAATATTATATATTGCAAAAATATATTTTGCATAATAATTAATAATACCTAATAATAATAATAATAATTAGTTACATTTATATAGCGCTTTTCTGGGTACTCAAAGCGCTTTACATACAGAAGGGGGGAAATCTCCTCAACCACCACCAATGTGCAGCATCCACCTGGATGATGCGACAGCAGCCATATTGCTCCAGAACACGCACCACACACCAGCTGATTGGTGGAGAGGAGACAGAGTGATGAAGCCAATCAGGATAGGGGGATGATTAGGAGGCCATGATGATGGACAGAGGCCAATGGGCAATTTTGGCCAGGATGCCGGGGTTACACACAAACTCTTTTTCCGAAGGACATTCTGGGATTTTAATGACCACAGAGAGTCGGGACCTCGGTTTAACATCTCATCCGAAGGACAGTGCTTGTTACAGTATAGTATCCCCATCAATATACTGGGGTGTAAGAACCCACACAGACCACAGGGTGAGCGCCCCCTGCTGGCCTCACTAACACCTCTTCCAGCAGCAACCTAGTTTTCCCAGTTGGTCTCCCATCCAGGTACGGACCAGGCTCAACCCTGCTTAGCTTCCAGTCTTGGGTATATATAACTTTATAATTTATTTAAACTTCATTTATACATAATATTATAACTGATGCATTGTTTTTCTTTTACGCTGATTTTAAAAAAGTATTTAAAATTAAATTTAACATTATAAATTTTTTTATTATAAGAGATGAATATATTTATACAGTAAATTGTATTGTGTGTGTGTGCGCGCATTATATATATATATATATATATATATATATATATATATATATATATATATATATATATATATATATATATATATATATATATATATATATATATATATATATATATATACATACATACACACACACATATATACACACACATACGCACAATACAATTACTTGTACTGTATAAATATATAAATATCTTATAATAGGCTTTATTTTGATTTATTTTGATTTTCAGGGTGAAATGTAACCTAGGTGTTTTTTGTGATATCTCACATTTAGCGAGACACCCGGTCACATTGCCAGAAGTAAATTGCTTTTAACTGGCACACTCACAAACACCAACACCTGCAGGTACACAAACATTATCGCAACAATGACTACAAACACCATTTCACACAAACACATCCAAATCTCCCACAGCCAGACGCACAAACACATGTAATCAGGGCGGCCCATATTGGCAGATTTCAAACAGCCTGTGTTGAGTCAGTCTGAGGGTGAGTGGATCAGAACAAGCCTGATCAAACAACATGTTGAGTGCAGCCAAAAGAGGATGGACGAAAACAGACACAAAGAGAAAATAGAGTGAAATGCATTTTTAAGGCCTATTTCCATCAATCAGCTGACTTTACAATAAATTGCATTTTGTGTGCATGAAAAAAACTCAAAGGCCAAACGTTATTGTAAAAACAATGACTGGTAGATAGCCCGTCCCAAACTCACACCATTGGTTGTGCCTCAGTTTCTGGGAAATATATATTTATTTAAAGTTGTTTCTGCATATTAAACCAGGTTACATTCTTAAGCCCTATTTGGACAGGATTAGTTTTACAATTGTAGATGGAGTAATGTAATTTTACCACAAGACGTCCGTAATATTAATGGCCAATTCACACGGGATAAGAAATCTCAGTAAAACTAGCAGAAGCGGGAAGGGTAACTCGATTTACGCACCCTGTCGTCATGTGCGTATTAAGTTGCTTCCTGATATTACCTGCGCAAACACATATAATCTATATATAACCTATATAACAGTTAGGTCCAGTTGAACGATTTATTAATTAAATTCTGATTGGATTCTGTTGGTAATAGGCACTTACCTAAAGCTAAAAGAAGTTCTGTGCCTCTGACAAGTGCTTTCAACTTTTTTTTTTATCTGAATGGTAAGCAGGAAACAGGTTATAAGGTTTGCCACAGACTTGTCCCACCGCCTAGAACGCAACTGAATGCTTTTTCAAGTGCCTCCAAACTTCAAAATCCACAGAAAACTACTTTTAAACAGGAAATGACCGAATATTTACGTACATATTTAGAGCGGGTCTATTTTGCATGGGACTAGTATTACCTGAGGTAATTTTTCCAGACCTTTTTCCAGAAGGTAAAAGTCGCCGTAATCAATGTAAAGACATTGTCTGTAATGATTACTGAGAGCACATTCGGACGGGACTAAAATCACTGAGAAGCTCTGGTAATAAATACTTTACCCCACCTCTCCATGTTAAACTAATCCCGTCCGAAAAGGGCTTTAGAAAAAAAGGTTTAACAAGGTTTTATTTAAAGTCCCCCTGTAGTCAATAATTTTGTCCCTTAAAACTCATCTTTGATCACCAAAATGACATATTTAAAAGTTTTTTTCCTGTGAAAAAAAGATTTGTCATGCCTTGAATGTAACTCTACACCTTCGATTCATTTAGTATACCTGGAACCATGAATATGCAAATTAGCCCCGCCTCCACTCACACCAGCTCAGAGACTCAAAGGCATATAGTTCATCATAATATCGTAATATACATCATATACATTCACCCATTATTGCTAAATGTACACGATTTTTCATATCAACAGGAAAATATACCGGGATAACCTGGCTTATTTTGAGACTGCCCTGCTTCAGGGGGACACAAAATTTTCAAATAAATATCCAAATAAATTTAATTACTAAACTAAATTAACTATATCAACTACATTACTTGAATATATATGATAATTGAAATGAGCTAGATGACATCACCGTTTTCTCCAGAGCGGCTGTACAGCCGAATCTGCATTGTAAAAAGCGCTATATAAATAAAGTTGACTTGACTTCAGAGTGGTTAAAGTTAATCATATACTAAAGCCCGCCCCCCTTGTGACGTGATTGGTTACAAGGTAGTTTGTGACATAAGAAACACTGGTGATTTCAAACCGCGTTTTTAAGACTGTCTATTTTTCACTGCAGTTTTAAGAAGAAAATACTCAGCAATGGTGTATTAAATGGCGTATTAAAAACACCACATAGACATATAAACGGCATTAGAAACTTGACTTACTTTAATTCAAATTAAAAATTAATTCAGACTAAATTAATTAATTAAACTAAATCCATAAAAATATCCCATGACGGGAACACCTAAAAGGCTCTATATATGAAGCGCCTGACAGAACGCTTTGAAGTTCTAGATATAACCTTTTCTTCCAGGAGTGTAAGATAACGTATTTTAACACTGAATTAAATTCTACACTTATAGCTTTTGGGATTAAATGAAGTTAGTCACATCTGTATTAGTCACATCTTGTTTCATTCGGAATTTCATCACATTGAGGAAGTAAAATGGTTTGCGAATGTCGTTGCATGTCGACTTCAACCGATGACAACCATGAAGCACCTCTGACAAAATTCAGCCATAATGTGTCACCCGGTCGGCAGAATCTCAAGAGCGTGTCTCTTACTGAAAAACACAAGCCTGTCAATCAAAAAAATGTGGAAGCTAGTCTGTGGTCTGGATGTCTCTAAAGACAGAGATGGCATAAGTGAGAGAAACAGAGAGAAAGAGACAGAACATGAGATACAGAAACACACGTAGCGAGGGAGAGAAGAGGGGGCAATGAACAGAATGGTAAAACAGAAAGATAAAACTGGCACCTCAGATCTCCTGTGCAGACTGACAGGGGCAAGACATGGGGCGAGGGATGGTGAGAGAGCAAAAGGAAGAGGAAGAAACAAAGATGGGCTGCATCAGGGCACCTGACTGGCATTCTCTTTGTGCATAGAGCACGTCTGCAGCCCATCATACCACAGCACACTGACAACATCCCTGCTCCAGAAACTCTGTGCGATTACACACTTCATTTCTAACCTACAATGAGGCTTTCGACATTACCAGAAATGTTGAGTTCAGGTCACAACCTTTATGTCTGACAGATCTTGCCAAGGAACTATTTGAAGTGTCATAGATTCTCTCAGGCAAAGGTTTTAACATGTGTAAGAGAGCAACAGCAATATGATCAAACCTGTGAAATAACCTAAATACAGCTAACAGTGTGTGTGTGTGTGTGTGTGTGTGTGTGTGTGTGTGTGTGTGTGTGTGTGTGTACACTCACCTAAAGGATTATTAGGAACACCATACGAATACTGTGTTTGACCACCTTTTGCCTTCAGAACTGCCTTAATTCTACGTGGCATTGATTCAACAAGGTGCTGAAAGCATTCTTTAGAAATGTTGGCCCATATTGATAGGACAGCATCTTGCAGTTGATGGAGATTTGTGGGATCCAGGGCACGAAGCTCCCGTTCCACCACATACCAAAGATGCTCTATTGGGTTGAGATCTGGTGACTGTGGGGGCCATTTTAGTACAGTGAACTCATTGTCATGTTCAAGAAACCAATTTGAAATGATTCGAGCTCTGTGACATGGTGCATTATCCTGCTGGAAGTAGCCATCAGAGAATGGGTACATGGTGGTCATAAAGGGATGGACATGGTCAGAAACAATGCTCAGGTAGGCCGTGGCATTTAAACGATGCCCAATTGGCACTAAGGGGCCTAAAGTGTGCCAAGAAAACATCCCCCACACCATTACACCACCACCACCAGCCTGCACAGTGGTAACAAGGCATGATGGATCCATGTTCTCATTCTGTTTACGCCAAATTCTGACTCAACCATCTGAATGTCTCAACAGAAATCGAGACTCATCAGACCAGGCAACATTTTTCCAGTCTTCAACTGTCCAATTTTGGTGAGCTTGTGCAAATTGTAGCCTCTTTTTCCTATTTGTAGTGGAGATGAGTGGTACCCGGTGGGGTCTTCTGCTGTTGTAGCCCATCCGCCTCAAGGTTGTGCGTGTTGTGGCTTCACAAATGCTTTGCTGCATACCTCGGTTGTAACGAGTGGTTATTTCAGTCAAAGTTGCTCTTCTATCAGCTTGAATCAGTCGGCCCATTCTCCTCTGATCAACAAGGCATTTTCGCCCACAGGACTGCCGCATACTGGATGTTTTTCCCTTTTCACACCATTCTTTGTAAACTCTAGAAATGGTTGTGCGTGAAAATCCCAGTAACTGAGCAGATTGTGAAATACTCAGACCGGCCCGTCTGGCACCAACAACCATGCCACGCTCAAAATTGCTTAAATCACCTTTCTTTCCCATTCTGACATTCAGTTTGGAGTTCAGGAGATTGTCTTGACCAGGACCACACCCCTAAATGCATTGAAGCAACTGCCATGTGATTGGTTGATTAGATAATTGCATTAATGAGAAATTGAACAGGTGTTCCTAATAATCCTTTAGGTGAGTGTATATATACACCTACTTAACCATATTATGGAAACAAATTTGTACCCAGAAGTGAGCAAAACCTGACAAAATCTCCAAAAACGTCCCTTTGGGGACGTTCTCATTTGTAAAACTGGCATAAAAATAAATCAACGTTTTTTTTAAACATGTAACTATGCATAAAGTTTTCTTTGATGGGTAGTTTTAGTTTTTGGGTTGGTTAGGGTTACAATTATCTGTAAAACAACAAGTCTATGCAATGTCCCCATTTAGATAGCTATGTAAATGTACGTGTGTGTGTGTGTGTGTGTGTGTGTGTGTGTGTGTGTGTGTGTGTGTGTAAATGTATTAATAAATATTATTTAAAATATTATTTGATGCTATTATTCATCATGCTTATATATCACAACATCTTGTCCACACACACACACGCACACACAGATCTGTCTCAGCTGCATTACAAAGGAGTTGAGGAGGTGAGCAGCTGGTGCAGGTTAAAATTAGAGCCATTCTGTCTACATATGCTTGTGCTGTGTGTGTGTGTGTGTGTGTGTGTGTGTGTGTGTGTGTGTGGTCCTAACTCTACGTTATGGGGACATTAAGATGGAAATATTCTAAATCCTTGTCCATTTTTAGGTCCCCATGAGGAAAACGAGATAAGTGATGTTTTTTAAAAATGTACAAATGCAGAACGTTTTCTGTGATGGGTAGGTTTAGGGTTAGGGGACAGAATATACAGCATATATACAGTATAAAAATCATTATGTCTATGGAATGTCCCTATAAAACATGAAAACCCAACATGCGTGCGTGCATGCGTGTGTGTGTGTGTGTGTGTGTGTGTGTGTGTGTGAGAGAGAGAGCAGCATATGCTCAGGCCAATCTCTCTCTCCACTGGAGTCTAATGGGCACAATGAGGTGAAGAAACAAGGGACGGAGAAGTAGATGAGAAGAAAGACTGCTGGGTTATCAGCCCATCTGTCAGACAGACAGATCACCGCGCTAAGAGAATGAGCAGGACTGAGGTAAAGTATCAAGGCCAAATTGGAAAAGACAAAAGGTCAGAAAAAGAGCAACCAATTGGTTAGCAAATATATTTCTAATACTATTTCAGCTGCAATCATTAAAGTTGTTCACTCTTTATGCCAGTTTGGTATTGATTACTGCACTTACTAACAGGGGAGTCTTGAATCATCTTGTTCATAAAACAGTAGATGAGCATCTCAAACTGTCTGTAGTTTTTTCCATTCCATTTATGGAAAAGTAATTTAAAACTACAGAAAATCCTCATGATAAATATGACAATTAATGATTTAAATAAAAAAAAGACCGGGAACACCCCACAAGAGCTGCAGTTTTGGAGATGCTCTGACCCATATATCGATTTTTATTTGATCAGTCATATATCATCAATTATGAGTGTTCAAATAAAATCTATTTAAACAAACAACATTACCAATAAATAATTTTTAAAAATACTGTTTTGTCTATTAGATATGATCACCACAGTTTATCCATGCAAGCGATAAGGCTTTTTTATTTTTAGATTTAGGTAAATAAGCACACCTATATACTCATGTATGAACAAAAACCTAAAGTCAACCTCAAATGCACACATGGACTGCAATGGTGTGTGTGTGTGTGTGTGTGTGTGTGTGTGTGTGTGTCTTTGCATAATGTACAGTAGCAATGTCACTCTTCCTTTATTAAAAGAGTGATGAGGAATCAGTGCTGTTGACTCTATTATACGATTAAGATGCATCTCAGCAATATTTACAAGAGCTTTCTGCAGTTTTTAATGCCAGCCATCTGTATTCATGACTCAGAGACCAACAGCAAGCAGCTTCCTCTAGTACAGATGACAAGGGACAGTCACAGGTTACACCAGAAACATACTCTTAACACAAGTGTGCAAACACAGATGCTAATGCTTGGACAGTGCTTTGCAAGCATGCAATCCTGTTGTACATGCATGCAGTGAAAAATTCACTAGTGAAAAATCTTGACAAATTATATGCGTAGAACAACAATTTGAGTAAGGCGTTAAACTGAAGCAAGCCAGAACATCTGAATGAAATTTCACCACCTATTTAATTATTTGTATTTTAAAACTTAGTTTTCAAGATAATGGGAGAAATATATATTTTTTGGACCACACTGTAAGCTCAAGGGGGCAATAAAGTTTATTTCCAATCCCCACAGCATTAAATCATTTGTGTTATCATTCGGTGAAACTACAAATACTTCAACAGTTTAACTAACTTTAACTTGCTCAGCAAGATTCTATGTAAACTTCTGATTCGTCATGGCAATAGTTTGCCTAAAAAACAACCACAGAAAATACACAACTGCCTGCTATTGCACCCCTTGTGGCAATGATGAGAACACAATGCATTTCTGAAACATTTTGTAACACAACAATGCATGAAATGGTGTGTTCACAATAGGGTTGCAAGAACAGTTTGAAAAGGCAAGGGAAAAGGCAAGGGAAAAGTGATTAAAAGTGCAATTAGTCAGCCACTATTCACAAGTATGACAGGATTTTAAATGCCTGGTTGCCACAGATACACTAAACCTTTTTTTAGAATCTTTACCACACAAAATTGAAAAAGCAAATTTCAGATTCTAAAAGTATAGGTATAATTGTTGATACGCCCTGGGTTCAAGTACCTGCACAGAGCACGCTGTGGACATGAGTCTCGGCAAATATGAGCCAAGCAAGACTGCTTCGTTATAAAGCTGTGTGCTTTTAAGAGGCAGCTGGGTAAAGCGAGGAAATGTTGTACAATGACCCTCTCTCTCTCTCATTTTACCTTCTCTCATCTTTCACTCCCACACACACCACTCAGTTGGACGTTTTCACTCACCCACACAAAGACACACACACTCTTGCATCAGTAGCGTTTGGTGATGACTGTTAATGTAAAATGTGTGACCTTCACTTCGGCTCAGAGTCCTAATGCCACCATCCCACAATGCAACTGGAGCTGATCGCATACTCGCAGGCACACACACATCTATGTAGTCATTTCACAGTTTCTCACAGAATTAAAGTCCAAAAAGTGAGTCATGAAGTCCAAACACCTCATGATATGTCATTTTGATCTCTCAGAAACTATTTCCATTTTCCCTCTTTCTCTTGCATTCTTTTGGAAGCACTTTACGCTCATAGAAAAAAAATATTACAAATGCAATCTCTTTGAGATCTCAATTTTCCTCAGAGACAGCAATGAGATTAAAATACAACTTTAAGTCATCTTGATTTCCCTGAAAAGTTGCTCTGTTTGTTTGAACTGTTCACAATTGCTGTTTGTTTGATTAGCCTATAGCACTAACCAGCCCGACAATAAAACATGGCAAGAGTTTAATGGGGCGGGACTATATGTTCATCCGACCAATAGCAGACTGGGGAAGTGTTCAGACAATCTGTTTGAAAACAGTCAGTGTGCTGCAGGAATGAGACCTATAACCCAAAAACTTCTGGTTCCAAATCAATGTTTTCTTTGAATGGGTTTTGATATATACACATAATGCATCAGAAATACCCCAATTTGTGACTTTTTTAAGCTTTTACTTGAAAAATTCTTTCTTATTACTGTAATGGGGAAATGCTATTTTATTTAACCCTTAAATGCATGAATGTTTTGCCAATCATTATTACATATTCGGATCTATATCTAACACAGATGGATCTCTACCTGTCGCGATAACATAAAACTCTCCTGATATTAGAGTAACAATTACAGAAGAATAAAATAAAGCATATTTTGTTACCTTTTTGAGCTTGAAAGAGTTCAGTTTTATACCATCATCACTGTCCTCGTCAGATCTTATTTCACAGTACATTCAGCACCTGGCTCATATTCGCAATATCAAACATATTCTCAAAACTACAATTTTCAACATCTTCAAAATCAATATAAAATAGGCAATCTTTTATTTTTAAAAAATTGATTGAGGAATACTAAGAAGGTCGATGTCTAACTTTAAAAAATGAATGAGGATGAGGGTAGTGAATGACGTCCCGGGTCACTAAAGACCCGAGGTATGAGTTTAAGGGTTAAATCGCAATATATTTCTTCTCCTTACATGGTGTCTCCTTGCTAATATTTATGTAAACAAAGACATTCTCATGTATAGCACTATCAATCCACCTGATTTTAAAGGGCAAAGTAGAAAACATTTGGTAAATAAGGACTTAAATGTTGGACGCACAAAGCTATTGCATGACGTCAGAATATTTTAAATTTAGCACATTAGTCATATGGACTTTTCGAGTTTAAAAGGAGAACATGAAAAGAAAACATTTGAGAACCACTGTTTTGCTGTAATAAACTTAACTATTCTCATTAAAAACGCCAGAGATTACAGTCTCAAATATTTTGAGAATGTGTGTGTGAAAAAGGACATGTTTTGTGAGATTCATCCATTATCCTCATTTGAATGTTTAATTTCATAGACATAGACTACAGGAATATCACCATCTTTCTGCAATACCATCAATCTCAGTCACAGTCTATCATTCCCTTAGTCTTATACACTCTCAAACAGGCTCTGAGAACCAGCTGATTAAAGACTGCTGAATGAACCGCATGTTTCCCCATGCGTCTGGGTGCAAGCAAGGTGTATCGAGCCGGCATGGCCCACAGCAATGGCCTCCTGACCCCAGCTTTCACTGCCTAACGCAGCGTGAATGCTCACCGTAATTAGATGTGGTGTGACAGCGGTTCATTATTCCTGGAATGCCTACAGTTGAAGGTGAGGATTGCCATACAGCAGGTGGAAAGCTTCTGCTGTGAAAATGGGGCCTATGCTTGAAAGATCCAGTAAGATCAGTTTTGATAAATGATGGCTCTATCATGCCCTAGATCGATATAGTGGAGAGAAAAAAAAAACACCTGGATGGAGAAGAGAGAAGATTTTCTGGTCATCGCGGTGCTAAAAAGAGGACAAGGGAAAAAAACATGCACTCATTTCTTTTCACTGACCTCGTCTCAGAAGCTTCCGGTCCCTTTCAGTGAACAGACACACACGCACAGTAAACACAACACAATGTCATCAATGCCACAGAGAGTGTGTTTGCGACGACACATCACACTCAAATGTGTCTGTACAAGACACCAAAATGAAACTGCCCTGTACTTTTGAAGTTCAAACTCTGAGCTGTGCTGAGTATCCCAGAAGGCATTTGTGAAGGAGAACATAATGAGATGACATCCAACATATAGCAAGATTTCACCTCAATAATACACATCTTTAAGACAAAATCACTCATATAGCTAAATTCAACACATACAAAGCCGCTTCTCAAACTGTGATCATGGTTTAAATAAAGTACATGATTTTTTTCATAATACGTTCAAAATGTAACCATTTATTTGCCTTTTCTTCTATGGCGACATAATCAAGAACACATGTCCATGGCAAAAAAATATATTAACCAATAACATCCATTCTCCAGAGTGTTGTTGTGTAATGTAGTATTGATTGGAATGGTTTTACAAACGACTTAGAAATTAATTTTGATCGTGAACAATATACCAACAAAATACCAATATACTGCAAAAGTATAAGGTGTATACCGTTACTGTGTCAAATAGTGCATGAAACGGATATGAAACATTTCAAACATTATTGTCACATGCATTTAAATACAGCATGTGTATTATGCATCATCTTTAAACTAAATATACATTTTTTTAACTCATGTTTTTGCCTAAACATTAATATTTGGCAGTCCAGTCAAATGATGAGTCAAGAAAGATGTTAAAAATTATTACTTGTATTACGTCTGGTTCATTTGTTGCACTGAAACAGGAATATCAATCTGAGCACACATAACAACAGTCATATGCAGTAGATCATTCATGCAAATGGAAAATGTGTGCAGCATGCATACTAGAATTAAAGAATTTTGATACAATACTAGCTTTGATACCTTATTATTGATGCTAAATCAATAACTTGATATAAACAGACATACAAACTTCTGAATATACCTTGCAACCCTAATATATACTGTGTATAGAAATATACATTTATTCATATTTATGCATTTGGCTTTTATTCAAAGCATTGCATTTAAGGTATACACTTCATTTGTTGATGCATTGCAGTGCTATGCATTACTGATTGAGCTAAAGCGATGCTGTAGTATAATAGTATGCTGCTCTGAACACAGCCACGGTCTTCCCGCTATAGACCGGACATCTTGTTGAAACATCAAGGATGTCCACATGCTCTGTCTACATACTCGGCTCTCCACCATGTCATCTGCCTTATCTAGTAACACTCTGAGGAGAACAACTGGTCTTGTTTGAAGTGTTCTGTTATTTTTCAAGGCTTGTCCTTTTTTTTCCCATTCTTTTTTCATTTCTTTTTGATCTGAAGCCCTCAGCTCGTTCAGAGAGGCTTAGTAATTGAATGTTGAACACTTCATGAAAAAAAGACTTGACTTCTTACCAACTAGATATTAACATTTTGTTTTTATTATTATGTTATCGTTAATAATAGTGCTTAGCCATTCTAAAGCTGTGAGTGTTGTTGGTGGTTGCCAGGATGTTGCTATATGGTTGCTAAGGTGTTCTAAGTGTTGTTGTTTTTTTAGATCAGCAGTTGCAAAGCATTAACGATCACAACAGCCATCTTAAATGGCAATCTCTCTCCTAGTGCAAGACAATATAAACACCAACATTCAATATTGAAGAACCTCTCTCAAGATTCCAAACTTCCAGTTTAAAAAGCTTATAAAAAAGCTTTAAAGGGATAGTTCACCTAAAAATGAAAACAATTTGATAGCATCCAGACAGCTGTTGGCACCTTCCATAGTAGGAAAAAAAATACCATGGAAGTCAATGAGTGCCGTCAACTGTCTGGTTACCAACATTCTTTAAAATATCTTCTTTGTGTTCAACAGAACAAAGGATCTCATACAGGTTTGGAACAACATGAGGGTTGAACTATCCCTTTAATATACTGTCAACAATATTTTTGGATTACATTTAAATATAAATCAAAAGATTTAAGTATAAAATATAGCACATACTGTAAGTCATAAAAAAAATGCAAAAAACATACCGTATATATTTTTTGAAATGCATCTCTTATGCTCACAGAGGCTACATTTACTTGATCAAAAACTAGTTAAAACTGAAATAGTGAAACATTATTACAATTTACAATATCAGTTTTCTGTTTTAACTTAATGCCATTTATTCTTGTGATGCAAAGCTGAATTTTCATTATCATTACTTCAGAAATATTTTTTATTATTCTCAATCTAACCTATAAGGTGCGTTTACATGGAGCACTGTAGCGCTGTAACCGGTTTAAAAGTCCAATCCGACTGAAAATGCTCCATATAAACACCTCAATCAGAATAAAAAACGCCCAAACCAAATGAAATTGTAATCAGTTTGAGAGGGGTGGGATAAACCTTTTCATGAACCGATCAAACGAAAAATTCCACCATGTAAACGACCTGATCAGATTACTGTGAGTGTGCGTCCTTCTGTGATGTGATATACAGCGTGCGCCTCCACAACCAGGGCCGTTTCCAGCCATTCTGAACTCCAAACTGAATGTCAGAATGGGAAAGAAAGGTGATTTAAGCAATTTTGAGCGTGGCATGGTTGTTGGTGCCAGATGGTCTGAGTAATTTCACAATCGGCTCAGTTACTGGGATTTTCACGCACAACCATTTCTAGAGTTTACAAAGAATGGTGTGAAAAGGGAAAAACATCCAGTATGCAGCAGTCCTGTGGGCGAAAATGCCTTGTTGATGCTAGAGGTCAGAGGAGAATGGGCAGACTGATTCAAGCTGATAGAAGAGCAACTTTGACTGAAATAACCACTCGTTACAACCGAGGTATGCAGCAAAGCATTTGTAAAGCCACAACACGCACAACCTTGAGGCGGATGGGCTACAACAGCAGAAGACCCCACCGGGTACCACTCATCTCCACTACAAATAGGAAAAAGAGGCTACAATTTGCACGAGCTCACCAAAATTGGACAGTTGAAGACTGGAAAAATGTTGCCTGGTCTGATGAGTCTCGATTTCTGTTGAGACATTCAGATGGTAGAGTCAGAATTTGGCGTAAACAGAATGAGAACATGGATCCATCATGCCTTGTTACCACTGTGCAGGCTGGTGGTGGTGGTGTAATGGTGTGGGGGATGTTTTCTTAGTGCCAATTGGGCATCGTTTAAATGCCACGGCCTACCTGAGCATTGTTTCTGACCATGTCCATCCCTTTATGACCACCATGTACCCATCCTCTGATGGCTACTTCCAGCAGGATAATGCACCATGTCACAAAGCTCGAATCATTTCAAATTGGTTTCTTGAACATGACAATGAGTTCACTGTACTAAAATGGCCCCCACAGTCACCAGATCTCAACCCAATAGAGCATCTTTGGGATGTGATGGAACGGGAGCTTCGTGCCCTGGATGTGCATCCCACAAATCTCCATAAACTGCAAGATGCTATCCTATCAATATGGGCCAACATTTCTAAAGAATGCTTTCAGCACCTTGTTGAATCAATGCCACGTAGAATTAAGGCAGTTCTGAAGGCGAAAGGGGGTCAAACACAGTATTAGTATGGTGTTCCTAATAATCCTTCAGGTGAGTGTATATGCAATCCCTAGTTGCTAAGAAATTGTTCTCAGACAACTACATCATTATTATGTGTTATTATTACATTTTACATGAAAGTAATAAGAATAAATACTCATTCAGTGCGGTTTTTGTTAAATTGGCCATTAAAGTTTTATATGGGACAATTGCAAAACATACTGCTCTTTTAACAATGCATTGAAATTATGAAATGCTGAAGCGAGTGTGCAGTTATAGTTTGCCTCTAACATACACAAATGCTATCTGCCTACTTCACAGCGTGATTTCTCGACTGCCACAAATACTGCCCTAACAAAATACAGATTTGTGCACTTTTTACTGTACCTGTTTTTTTAATTGGCCTTTAGTTTGAATTTAGCTTTATTGTATGGTTAAAAAAAGTGTTACCTTACCATTGACCGAGCTCTTTGATCTAATGGTGTTGAGTGCTCCAAACGCAAACTTTTTGACAGTAATTGACAGTACTCTGTCTGATCCAATGGCATATAGGAATCGTCAGATTGACAGTTCTCTGATCCAATAGTGTGGGGGAACTAGTGGGGGCGGCAATAACATTTTAGGGTGGCCGTGACAAAAATCTAGTGCCAGTGGCCAGGGTTTTTCCTGCATTGAAAATATTTTGGCGGCCACCAAAACACATATTTGATCAGTTATTGTGATTTATGAGTGATGTAGATGAGCTTGTGACAGAGCGCATGTTAAAGTCCTAATGAAATCAAAATCGATCTTATTTACTTTGTTAGCACACATTACAGGACTTAGGGTGAACAATTAATCCGTGCAAGTTAATACACAGAAAAAAATTGTCGTGGTAATCTTTAATCAAAATCTGAATGGAATGGCGTTCCTTCTCAGATGTCAGTTTGACGGCTTGGGTTTAATATCCTTAACCACTCCCCTCCAACCGTTAGTCTGCTATGAGCGAGTGATGTACGTCATGATACGTCACAGCACTGAAATAAAATCAGTTGCAACTTCCAGTTCACTGGGACTTTAACTGAGTGACAGAGAGAATGAGCAGAGAGCCCCTCCCCCCGTGCGCACTCAGTCTTCAAAATAAGCACTCTTAGCTCTTTTTCATATTTCACATATTAATCAAAATCAGCTGAACTGACACAATGGTAAAAGGTCGGAAGACCGAATCCATGTTGCACGTAGCACAAGTGTGCTCACCCCATTTAGCACGAGTGGTTAGTAAGAATTAGCCTTAATTATCCACAGTATTTTCAGGTTATTTATAGCCTATTGACAATGTGTAGTAAAATATATAAAATCATTTAGTTTAGACTGGAGTGAGTTGAAACCAGAACAAAGCAAGTTGTTGTTAGCTATATATTATATACCAAAATAATTAAATAAACAGTGTAAAAAATTAGGAACAAAAGAAACAAACATCAAGGTAAGAGATCAGACATAATATGAGATATCAAAATAAAATAAGCAACAAAAAAAAAAAAAAAAAAATCACAAACTGTTTCTTTGCATTTATTTTAAATGTATTGTCAGTATAGGGCTCACAGATCACGTGGGTAGGGTACTTTTTACTGTGTGTGTGGATGACCATGTCTGTCAGCCACCACCGAAGACCATTTTTGACCCAGGAAAAACCCTGGCCAGATATGCGCTTATTGGCGCCCCCTACTGATGGCGCCCTAGGCGACCGCCTAGTTTGCCCATGCCTAAAAACGACCCTGTCCACAACTGAAGAGTGCGTGCCACGCTCACACCAGGCTATAATGTTGACAAGAGAGGAAAGTACATTTTTTTGAGGAGTTGAACTTTTTTATTTCGTAAGTTATGAAGATAACTATTAGAATAATGACACAGACATAGCCTGGCTACACCATCTCATCTTGACAGCATTTGTCTCAGGCACTTTTTACTTCAACTGCACCTGACAGAAGAATACATTTTTCTGAGGTGATTACACTTTACAACAAATAAATAGCTTTTATAAAACTGTATAAGTCCTGATGGCCGTTGATAGTTGCCATGGCAACCGGGAACACATTCAAGCTACTGGAGAGGACAGCCTTGACATTTCTCTTAAGTTATATAAATAAATAAAAAAAGTTCAACAACTGCTTCAAATTGGTTAAGTAACACTTAACTTAACTAGTACTTTAATTACTTTTGTTAATATGTATACCTGGGCAATTATGGTATCTATCCTTAATCATCTAAAATATGCGTTTAGTATTTATCTACTAGTAATGATGCTGGGCACGTCTTGAATGCTTTCATTCATGTTTCACTGTATATCCTATTTTTTTATTAATTTGGGTGCATTGAATTGTTAATTTTGTGTTTTTCAAAATAAATGAATTGAATTCATTTTGAGTCCGCATTCATAGCCATTGTATTAGTTAGGACATAAATTAGGTTAAATTACTGCATGTCCGCTCACAGAAAAATAAATAAATATAAAAATTACCAACACAGAACTATTGATCCACGAACGTCGTGCTATAACTGGCAACGTCACAAAGTTAAGTTGTGGCAACGAATCTGATGCGGCAGACAAACTGTGCGCATGTCACAAAATGATTGAAAGCATCAGCACATGTAAACACCAGATCGGTTTAGATGATGTCTCATGTAAACAGTCCACCAAATCTTTCAATCGGAATAATTTTAATCGGAATGACAAAAAAAGTGTGCATGTAAACGGGGCTAATGTTGAAAACAGTTGTGCTGCTTATATTTCTGTGGAAGCAGATTCTTTGATGAATAGAAAGTTCAACAGAACAGTATTTATTATAAATGTATATCTGTACACATTCTGCCTTCCTCAAGACCACCAAAGACCCAAAATACACACTTCATCAATGTCAGCAAACAAGCCTTTTTATACAACCCGCAGGTTGGAGGGAGGGAGGGAAGGAAGGAGGGAGGGAAGGAAGGAAGGAAGGAAGGAAGGAAGGAAGGAAGGAAGGAAGGAAGGAAGGAAGGAAGGAAGGAAGGAAGGAAGGAAGGAAGGAAGGAAGGAAGGAAGGAAGGAAGGAAGGAAGGAAGGAAGGAAGGAAGGAAGGAAGGAAGGAAGGAAGGAAGGAAGGAGACTCTGTCTGTCACACAACTCTACAATATTAATTACATCAGAGCAGGTTGTAAATAATTAAGAATGCCTATTTAACAGCTCTGAATAATTTAGCTCCAGTCAGGGTATGTGTGTATAATGTAATCGATAAGCACAGAGTTTAACCAATGAATCAGCAAAGGTCTCCATAAGAACTCTGTGGGCTCGTGTATCTATCCACTGCTGAGGCAGTCAATCATAAAGTGTGTGTGGATGATTTATATATTCGCTGCAACAATGTCTAAATTCTAATATGAAAAACTGTCAATTTATTAAGAAAGATTAGCTTTTGAAATGTTTCAGACACATTTTTTTTATAAGAATATTGTTTTAATTTTTGATATGAAAGAAAGTGTGCCAAGAATATTCTAGTCCTAAAGCCAGTTCCTTAATGACATCATCATCATCAATATCATCAAGGAAGTGACATCACTTCAGAAGAAAAACAACAATGCTAAGTCTAAGCAAGGGATTTGATCAATTCTGTGTTGTGGTTGGTTTAAAAAACTAAACCAACCCCAATGAGGGTATGATTTTTTTTATTTAAATAATCATTTATTATAATAAAATAAAATAATCAAAGATATTGTTTGTATACTAGTGTATATGAACAATACAGTAGGTTCTACATTACTTATCAAGTTAATCCCTGAATATTAAATTAATTTCTAATCATTTTGAATAACCAGCTAATATTCATAAAAAACAGACAAAATGTATATTACTCAATTGTCTAGATTGGCAATATGTGGGTAAAATATATATATTTTTAACACATGCAATGTTTCAAACACGATTATTTTAAACTAAATTTGTGCAGTAAAATTTACTTTAAAGAAGAACTACATTTATCATTTTCATTCATTGAGATAACATGGAAAATGTGCCATGGCTTAGTTGAGGATTTCTGTCACCTGGTGGAAAACAAACACTTTTAACATGAAAATGGCATGAAATTACCACTATAACCAGTAGATGGCAGCAGAGGACCACTCATTAGCTCATTTGCCATTTCCACTCTCTTTTATAGCTCTTTTCGCGTGTCTTGCTTTTGTATTTATTATCAAATAAATATTATAACACATATTTAGCAGCTTTATTGCGGAGAAATATGAAGTATAGCAAAGTATAGGAAAAGTCACAGTCTCATGCAATTTCTTGAAAAATTAATAAATAAAAGCCCTCCTAAAATGATTCTGATATCTTCTAGCCGTGTATACTGTTTGCCTTAAACTATATTAATTATGACATGATTATGTGTAAGTGCCTTAACCTGACTACTGCATTTTTAAAGTCAAGTCACCTTTATTTATATAGCGCTAGTAGTTTGTTTCAAAACAGGAAAATAATGATTCAATGATGCAAACAGAATTCAATTCTGCTGTAAAGCAGCTCTAAAAAAAGACTACAGTAAACAGTCATTATAAAGTTGAAATCAGTTTGATAGAAAGCCTTTGATAGAAATATGTCCTTAAATTACAACACAAGCACAAAACAGAAAGACATACAGCAAACATCAGACAGATCTTGTCTTGTAAAAGCCTGTGAATCATACAGCAATTTTCAGTGTGGACACAAAAACGATATTAGTATTCTATGGAAGTTGTTCTCCCTCACCGAAACATGTTATTGAAGCTATAGCAAAACCCCGCGGCACTTTGTGCTAATGTGCGCTCAGACTTGGTTTGCGTGTCCTCTGCAGAAGCGGCGTGCTAAAGCGTGCGACCGCTGACAGCTTCCTAAATGGTTTGTGGCTGTGGAATGAGGAGAAAGCTAGCTTTTCTTGATATCTATTATGGTTTATTTAGGAATGTGTCAGGAGGGATATTGCTGTGTCAAAACACAGAACACACACACACAGGAGGAATGCTATAGACAGGCAACAAAACAGATTTACTGGAAAACTGTCACAAATGCAACTCTCGATTTTAGACATCCCTTATTGGAGAGACTGACTGTGGAACAGATGTGTTTAAAGAAAGCGCGGGGAATATCATTGCCGTGTTATATTGCATTTGCAAATGAGTGATGCTGATAAAATATTAAGGTATGATGCGTTAATTTATGTCTAACAGTAAGATGAATGTGTCCTGAAACGCTCTCAACGGGTGGCATTGATAATTCATCTATAATATAGCTGTCTGTCTATAAAGGAATCTTCCTGAATACAGGTTAAGGTCTATGACAGCTCTTGTGACAATTATTTAGGCTCATTCTTCAGTTTGTGATGTCTGTCCATCACAGAAAACAAGTCAAAAATGTCATCACAGCTGTATGTATGTGGCAACTGCTCAGTCCGATGGAAAAAAGAATCCTGGTTTACACAAAAACATTAAGCAGCACATCCGTTTTCAACATTGATAATAATAATAAATGTTTCTTGAGCAGCAAATCATATTAGAATGATTTCTGAAGGATCATGTGACACTGAAGACTGGAGTAATGATGCTGAAAATTCAGCTTTGATCACAGGAATAAATTACATTTTAAAATGTAATTAAACAGAAAACATTTCTTTTAATTTGTAATAATATTTCACAATATTACTGTATTTACAGTATTTTTCAAGTAAATGTAGCCTTGGTGAGTATAAGACATAATTACAAACTAAAAACAAATTAACCATCCTGATGTAAATATAAATAAAATATTTATAATTAAATATGATATATGTATACAGTATATGTAATGTATATAGCTGTTGCTTATGGAAGTTATTTTTTACAGATTTAAGCAAGTATTTTTACTATATGGTGCAAGTATTTACTATACTGTAGTAAATAAAAAAAATATTTCAAAAAAAAAGTATAGAGTTTATGTTTTTTGTTTTTATGTTAAATCAATCACATATGAGAGTCTTAATCAGTGCAGCTCTCAGACGCATTGAGTAGATTCATTAATACATGAGAAAACATTGACATCCTGAGAATAACTCACAAATTAACTCAGAGACACGGCTATATACACACTAGTGTGTGTGTGTTAGCAGGAAAAGGACAATATGATTAATCAGCCCGGAGTGTGGCTCTAGTCCCAGAGAAACTGATGTATACACACGGTAAAGGACTTAATTCACAAATAAACAGGGTTATAATTCAGAGAGCAGATGAGAGTGAAAGCAGGCCATAAATATGTATTGCATTTGGAGTAATATCATACATGCCAGAGAATAAAGAGAAAGACAGAGAAAGAGAGGGAGAGGAAACTTCAGAGGAACAGACACCACATATATCATCATAGAATGATCAATCATAAAATGTGCCCTTTCAAACACACACACAGAGTGATATTCCACGTCCTGTCCTAAAGCTATAAGGTAGTTCTGTGCTCACAGGAAAGAAAAATCACAAATGAGATGATCACAAATTGTTTCTCTTAGACAGAAATGAGATTAAATTGAGACACTTGTCCAAGATTGCTCACAGATTTTTCTCCTGCAAGCTTCAATAATCTCCATTGAGTGTCCCTTTGAGTTTAGAGTCTGCAATCAAAAGTCAGAGAATCTTAATGTGAAATAGAGTTGCATGATTAATCATTAAAAGATTGCACTCTCGATTCAAACATCCATGCAATATTATTCCTAAATGACAACGATTCTCCTGTGTCTATTAAACCTTTGAAAAAAAAAACAAAAACAAAAAAAAACACCGGAACATTCAGTTCTACGTTGGCTCTGCCGCTGACAAAGCAGTTGCCATGTATAGGTTTGAAACAGCTTCTTGTGTAAGATAGGCAGGTTTTTTTGTGTTCACTTTTATTTCCTGTCGCTGTGCAGGCTCTTTTATTGTATATGACAGTGTAAACGGCTCAATAACCCTTTTATTTAAAGGCTTATTTTATGTCCCGTAGACCAGTCCGTTGCATTACAATTGCAAGCAGTATCAGTAATGTCAAAAATGTGATGTGCAGTCAAATAATACGCTTTCTGTGTTTTGTGGAGTTGACGTGTTTTATAGACTCGATATTGTTTCTTATTCAAATGTGGAGAACACACACACAGCACCCCCAACCTAAAACATCTTCCCACACCCCTGGATTCTCAGTTTATCCAATTTTTACCAAGCTCTTACAGGGCCAAATGATCTGAGCTACTATTCACATATATTTGAATCTCTATTGCATGTCAACAACTTTTTTCATGAAGTTTTTAGGAGAAACATCTTGGATAAATTTGATACTGTATTTAAATAAAGCATAACTGAGAACTCGGACGAAAGGCCTCTGGCAACATCTGAGCAATATCACTTTCATCTGGGTATTAGGGTAACATACTGCAACTGGTAATCTAGTAACTTTTCTTTTGGTTATGAAGTTTACATTACAACTGTCTTGGATTGTACTGTTTTACTTTATCTCAGACCACACCTTTAAAATATTAAAATATATACAAATCCATCATTACATTTGAAAAACATCAAAATCTAATATTCCTAAACCATTTCAATATTTATTGTGTGAAAATGATTTATATATATTTTTACACAAATCAAATCTGTCATTTAAGAGTTTTTAAAGGCACAATACGTAGTTCAGTCAGGTCCACTTAAGTCAAAAACACCATAGACAAACTTTTAGTCAACTTTTTTATTGGCATATTTTGCTAAATTTTCATGAGCTCCATGAAAAGCCAAGACTGGGAACAACCATTTTTTTTTAAATTGGGAGGGCAGCTCAAATCGCCCATTGAGAACAGAGCATGCATCAATGACAACAGAATGACACTGATTAAGTTAAACACAGTTTAAGGAGGAGCTGGAATGGAGGTGGGTTGCAAAGCAGCGTGGAGTGGAGGTGGGTTGCAAAGCAGCATGCAGTGGAAGCAGCCAAGCAGGCAGACTGAACTGAAGCTGGGCGTAAGTAAGGCGCCCTGTTTGAGAGTTGTCAATTGAGTGCATAGGAATCAGATGATAAGGGCGGAGTTGGAATTTTCCAATCAGCTGATAGCGGAGCTTAACTACGTGGCCTGCCTGAACTAATGCAGAATGCTTGATTTTTTTTGCCACTAGAGGTCGCCTATTCAAAACAAAGGCGTAGCTTGATGACGCTGAGATTGAGTGCGGATTCATGGGAGATGTCTTCACCTCACACTCGATTCGAGCAGAAATCATGTTCATGGATGAGATTATTAACGTTACTGTAGTATGAAGCAGAGCAGGGCCGAGTGTTGTGGGAGCTGAACGTCGCCGCTTCCGCTTCTTCCGGTCAAGCGTATGTGGGGTGAAGCAGCGCAGTTTTATCATATTAGATACATTTGAGTGGGTTAAAAATTATGTTATACATTACTCGTTACTTCCAATGAGACACTTGTTGCACACTGCAGTAAGCTAGATCAATATTACAATATCATATTAATAAATGCTGTTAATTAATTATTTAATAAATAAAACACTTATGTTGATAAATGGCATGCAATTCATTTTAAAACATGTATGACGGAGGAAAAAATGTTGTAGCTATTACTGTACAATAATGAATTTTCTGTCTATAAATGTATCCAAACAATTGTTCCCTTGTCTTATAAAACATGTAATATATTAACGCGTCTTTGGTGTTTTGACATCGATAGGCGACGCACGGACATGGTCCGTGTCCTGGTTACAATCGCTTTTTTCTCTGGATTTAAACATTCTTGCGATAATGTAAGTACACAAGTCAACAAAATATATAACATTGTTCTAGTGGTTTTTGGATATTTTAATAATGTGCCTTTAATTTAGGATATATAAAAAAAACTTTTTAAATTTAAAAGCTTTTAAATTCACCATAGCAAGACAAAGACGTTTTCTGACTCAACTTTATTAAATGGCACTGTGATGGACATGACTTTCAGAAAAATGACAAAATAAATGTATGTAGTCTATTTACACCATCCAACAGTTTTCTTTCCTAAAGGGCGGCTATCAGTAAATCAAATGTGTCAAACTAACATTTTAACTAATATTAAAGTCAGCAGGAAATCAAAATTTATCCTGTTTCTATTCTTAAAACATGTTCTTGGTTTTGTTATGAACGATTCATTGGCACACACTTGTCCTTGTAATTGTCACTGAGACCTCAATCTACCATTATATAGAGCACTTTTCTCAATCCAATCACTTCCTAATAAAATCAAGTCCCATCCTACATTTTTTTTTCTCACTGAATGTCCTGTTTCTATTAGAATTATCTATAAAATAAGAGGTTGCGAATGTCATTTCATGTCCACTGACAGTAGATGAAAAAGAAAAGTGACTGTGGAAAAAGAGTTTGGAAGAGTTAGGTTTGCTGTAGCACCCCTTGTGGCAACACCAAGAATGCAATGCACACTATGAATTGCATTCTGACATACTTATAGTGTGCTTCAGGCCTTACACTTCAGCTCTCTCACACACACACACACACGTACAATAAAGTGAGATGTGGTAATACAGAAGACTATCAGCTAAATTCAATAACCTCCTCTCTACTTTACAGCTACAGAGAGTCTGATGAAAGCAATAACAGCTTTTAGCAGCTCATAAGACTTAATGCACAGAGAGATCATCTGGCTATTCATTACAGAGAGTTTCATTCTGGATTCTCTGCGTGCGTGTGTGTGTGTGTTGCAATCTCATTACACACATCTAATCTAACTATTACATTCAGCTTCCTACTCTGAGAGCTTTTAAATTACATTATACTCATGTATACACAGAGACACATCTCACTGAACACATGTAAATGCATGTAACACACAAACACACATGTATATGTAGTAGGCTGCTCTGAATGCACTACTGAGATCTGCTCTATCTCCAGATGTTTTCTTTTTGTTATACGAAAGTCACATTACAGCGGTCTTGGACTTGTTTTACTCATCCCAGACTCAGCCCTTCAAAAGCAGTTGCGCTGCTTTATTTCACTAATTCCATTCAAAAAGTGAAACTTGTATATTATATTCATTCATTACACACAGACTGATATATTTCAAATGTTTATTTCTTTTAATTTTGATGATTATAACTGACAACTAAGGAAAATCCTAAATTCAGTATCTCAGAAAATTAGAATATTACTTAAGACCAATACAAAGAAAGGATTTTTAGAAATCTTGGCCAACTGAAAAGTATGAACATGAAAAGTATGAGCATGTACAGCACTCAATACTTAGTTGGGGCTCCTTTTGCCTGAATTACTGCAGCAATGCGGCGTGACATGGAGTCGATCAGTCTGTGGCACTGCTCAGGTGTTATGAGAGCCCAGGTTGCTCTGATAATGGCCTTCAGCTCTTCTGCATTGTTGGGTCTGGCATATCGCATCTTCCTCTTCACAATACCCCATAGATTTTCTATGGGGTTAAGGTCAGGCGAGTTTGCTGGCCAATTAAGGACAGGGATACCATAGTCCTTAAACCAGGTACTGGTTGCTTTGGCACTGTGTGCAGGTGCCAAGTCCTGTTGGAAAATGAAATCTGCATCTCCATAAAGTTGGTCAGCAGCAAGAAGCATGAGGTGCTCTAAAACTTCCTGGTATATGGCTGCGTTGACCTTGGACCTCAGAAAACGCAGTGGACCAATACCAGCAGATGACATGGCACCCCAAACCATCACTGACTGTGGAAACTTTACACTGGACCTCAAGCAACGTGGATTGTGTGCCTCTCCTCTCTTCCTCCAGACTCTGGGACCCTGATTTCCAAAGGAAATGCAAAATTTACTTTCATCAGAGAACATAACTTTGGACCACTCAGCAGCAGTCCAGTCCTTTTTGTCTTTAGCCCAGGCGAGACGCTTCTGACGCTGTCTGTTGTTCAAGAGTGGCTTGACAAGGAATGCGACAGCTGAAACCCATGTCTTGCATACGTCTGTGCGTAGTGGTTCTTGAAGCACTGACTCCAGCTGCAGTCCACTCTTTGTGAATCTCCCCCACATTTTTGAATGGGTTTTGTTTCACAATCCTCTCCAGGGTGCGGTTATCCCTATTGCTTGTACACGTTTTTTCTACCACATCTTTTCCTTTCCTTCGCCTCTCTATTAATTTGCTTGGACACAGAGCTCTGTGAACAGCCAGCCTCTTTTGCAATGACCTTTTGTGTCTTGCCCTCCTTGTGCAAGGTGTCAATGGTCGTCTTTTGGACAACTGTCAAGTCAGCAGTCTTCCCCATGATTGTGTAGCCTACAGAACTAGACTGAGAGACCATTTAAAGGTTAATTAGCTGATTAGAGTGTGGCACCAGGTGTCTTCAATATTAAACTTTCACAATATTCTAATTTTCTGAGATACTGAATTTGGGATTTTCCTTAGTTGTCAGTTATAATCATCAAAATGAAAAGAAATAAACATTTGAAATATATCAGTCTGTGTGTAATGAATGAATATAATATACAAGTTTCACTTTTTGAATGGAATTAATGAAATAAATAAACTTTTTGATGATATTCTAATTATATGACCAGCACCTGTATATTACAATAGAAAAACAGTTATTTTACATTTTAATAATATTTCACAATATTACAGCTTTTTTTGTATTTTTAATAACAAATGCAGCCCTGGTGAGCAGAAGAGACTTCTTTAAAAACATTTAAAAATCTTACCGTTCTCAAACTTGTGTATTTTAAAATGTAATGTTCAAATGATGACAGCTGAATTTTCAGCATAATTACTCCAGTCTTCAGTGTCACATGACCTTTCAGAAATCATATACTGATTTGCTGCTCAAGAAACATTTATTATTATTATCAATGTTGAAAACAGTTGCGCTGCTTAATAGTTTCATGGAAACAGTGATACATTATTTTCAGAATTCTTTGATAAATAGAAAGTTCAAAAGAACATTTATTTGAAATGTTTTGTAACATTATAAATGTCTTTGTCACTTTTGATCAATTTAATGCATCCTAGAAGTATTAATATCTTTAAAAAAGATATTAATGGGGTACTGAGCCCAAAACTTTAAATCGGTATAGTGTATTCATGTATGCTCACTGTTCACTTTTTTTTTTTTAAGTCTAAAGCAAGGTTCCTCACACTCGGTCCTGGAGGGCCAATGTCCTACAGAGTTTAGCTCCAACCCTGATCAAACTCACCTACCTGTGATTTTCTAGTGATCCTAAATACATCGATTAGCTTGCTCAGGTGTGTTTGACCAGGGTTGGAGCTAAACTCTGCAGGACAGTGGCCCTCCAGGACCGAGTGTGAGGAACCCTGGTCTAAAGAGTCACAAGTGCGCCACAGCACAAGTTTACCACTGAACTGAGATCAGTCAATATCCGCCCATCTGTTCTGTCAACTAATGGCCAGCCCCAGTTGAAATATGTTGACTTTTTCCACATTTTCAGTGTTTTGATTAAGGAGAAAGATTTGCAGACATCTTCAGAATATATTTAAACATTATAAAATGTGTTAAGCAAAGCAAAGAATACCATTCAGTAATTGAAAGCAAAATTCATCTAGCCCAGATACTTTACATCAAATGCATCTATGTGAATACATCTTTGTGAATGACAGGCACTACAATTTTGAGGAAACCTGTGGAGTTCTGCGGGCACAGATTCCGTTTGGTCAAGGTAATGAGAGACACACACACACACACACACACAGAGACGTTCATACAGAGAAAGACAGACTCTCTGCCATTCAATTCCTCTGTCACTGAAGCACAAGACATTCAACCCCTTCACTGATTGAATCCATCTCTCTTCGGCTACTCTGCCTCATTTTAGGGATGTAACTGCTAAGAAACAATGAAACTCTTTTCCATCATCCCTCATTTCTTTTGTACTGTCCCATCATACGCTCCTTCATTTTTCTTTCTTTCTTTGCAAGTCTATCTTTCTCCATTTCTCAAGCGGTGCGCTCATGTTTTCACTCAAACCATCCTGCAGTGAAAATGATCCACATTTTAGTTTCAATAAATGGTCATTTTAAACAGTTAGAGGAAGTTTGAGTTCAGAAAGTTTCAGAACTTTTCCATAGTACAATAATCACCTCTTATCTCCGGAGATCAAGGAAAATTTGATCCATTCTAAGATAATCATTTTATTACATCTGAAACGGCCGCTCTTAAAAACGGCATATGTATTCATTGCAATTTCAAAAGAGGAAGAAAAAAACATGCAAACTTTTGTACACAACAGCACTTTGTGTTTTCTCATTTCTGCAGTTAACACAGAATACAGACACATCAGAGGCATTACTCTGATCACACGCATTAACACGTTCATAAAAGACAGGTGACTAAGGTTTATTTTTACAGCATGCTGCACAAAGTCTTCTCTATCTTTACAAGAGAGAAAATGCATTGAGCAGAAAATCCAGTGTATGTCTTACAAACTTGCAGTTTTCAGCTAATTCTCACTAAAGAGGGGATTTGAGCGCTGTTCTGGCATGCAAACCTGCGTGCCAATGCCCTGCAGTCAGAATGCGGTTTAAAGCCTTTTTAGAGCAGCTTCACTTAAACTAAAGATTAGGCTTAAATGCAATTGGGTGTCTCTTAAGGGTTTAGAGGCAGTGTTATGAGAAGTAATGCTGAGAAGCACTCGCTGTATGCGCGTGGATGGGCTTGTATCTATTGAAGGAAATGAGAGAGATAGATGAGAAGCATATTGTTTCGTTCAGACAGCAGTTAGTGGGAATTTATTGTTGGCAGATTGTGTGTGTGGATATGAAATGTAGTGTTGATATTTATGTTCACACATACAGAGTGTGTACGCAATAACGGCCGATTAATCTGGCCATTTTGAGACAGTAACTGTGCCCGACTGACCAATTACTAGAAGCGGTTATTTGTTTCCAAAACCTCTGAAAGCCTTGTCAATGGATAATTGATAATATTAGTCGGAAGGGATTGTGAATACATCATAAATATTCTATACTTCTCTCAGCCCTACTGCATACTAACAAGGCTTCAGCGGCTCTCAATGCTTCTGTACTTTTATTTGACTTCTTTGACCAGGAAGGCCCCTTTATTTGGCACAGCAATCTAAATGACCTGATAAAAGTTAAACCACTCCAAATATACCTCTATTTCCTGCCTCACTTCTGGAAAAAAAAGGTAGTGCAAAACAGGAGACTAATTAAGTCGTCAAGTGGAAAGAAAAAGAGCAAGGGGAGAGTGAGTGGTGTCATTCTTTAGAAAGACATGCTATGTTCAGAGTGCTAGAATAGCATACTATTTTTACTATTTCTGCCAATTACAGTATGTATACAATGCTGTGCGCTTAACCTGACCTTCCACTTCCAGTATAACAAATTAATCACAAGCTACAGCAGTTCATTTTAGAGGAGTCATGAACTAAGAAATCAGATTTTCCTTGAGCTTTTGACATATATAAGACGTCATCATACTATAAAAATATCCTGTATGTTTCAGAACTGAAAACTTCCTTGTTAGTCCAAAAACAGATTTTATTATAAACAAGCCCAGATGATGACGCGTTGTGGAATGTGCCTATGACAGACCGCCTCTGCAGAAGAAAATCAACATCTACTTTATCATTGCAACTTTGGCCCTGCCCACTGGTGTGTTAGTAAGATGACGAGGAGAGAAGAGCAAAACAGGATCACTGGACTAAAAATAACATTACCTTCAAAAGGATCCTGATGCTAGGAATGTGGTTATTCATTTTCAACAATGTGAATGTCTCACTTGAGCATTATTTATTTGTATTTTCACCATGGATTTTTTTGGTAAATCAGTCGCAATTTTGGCGCAGGCTTTGCAAACAGACTTTCACAATATGAACACGACAGTAATGCGACAACATGTAAGTAACCGTGTTAATTCTAATGTCTGATCTGTGACCAGTGATTTCTGATATGTAATGATTCATGCACAGTCAGATATTCTTTGTCTATGTGTCAGTAAATCAAACCAGTGACTAAACGGTCAACTTCACATTGTTTCTCTTAGTAGGATGAAAATAATCTGTTATTATATAATATATTATGTAATATGTTATTATGTAATAACTGTGATTATATATAGAAAGCGATCAAAGAACGCTCCCTTTACAATCGCTGTAGCTGTCAATCAAACAGCGTGAGTTTATCAGTGACTGAGTTCTGGACTCTCACCAAAACTTCCGTTATAATCAGTGAATCTCTTATTTACATTGTGTTTGCACTGTTAGTTATGATGAAAGCATTCATTAGTGTGCAGAAATTGAGTTACAATGACAAGATCACAGCATTCATGCGCTCAACATGTCTGTGATCGGCTACATTGCTCATCACTGCAACCATGGGCGTCACTAGGCCCTTTTAAGGGGGGCTTCAGCCCCCCTAAAATTCTGCCCAGCACCCCCTAAAAAATATGTGATTAACTCCCCTTTAAAACATATGAAAGCCTGGCAGGAGGCTTCGGCTTCGTCCTGTCTTTTAATGAGCGCGTTCTTCAATCCGCAGCGGCGCCGAGCAGAGCGCACGTCAGAAGCAGAGTTGTGTGTATGTGTGTGTGTGTTCATCTGAGCCTCATTGGTCGGTCACCGCTCGTCAATGTCAAAATATTTGAGAAAACCAATCAAATCAGAGTAGGCTGAGCACGAGTTTTAGCTCCTTTAGATCCTTTTAATTTAAACGATCAGTTTCTGAAATAAAAAACTCCTTTTTAAACTTAAGTTTAGAAAGTAGTTTATCAATATGTGGCTTAAAAGTTAATTGACTGTCAAATAAAATTTACACTGTTTACACTGAAGTCTCACAGCAGCCAATCACAGCAGTGGGCGTTTACACTGAAGTCTCACAGCAGCCAATCACAGCAGTGGGAGTTTACACTGAAGTCTCACAGCAGTCAATCACAGCAGTGGGCGTTTACACTGAAGTCTCACAGCAGCCAATCACAGCAGTGGGAGTTTACACTGAAGTCTCACAGCAGCCAATCACAGCAGTGGGCGTTTATACTGAAGTCTCACAGCAGCCAATCACAGCAGTGGGAGTTTACACTGAAGTCTCACAGCAGCCAATCACAGCAGTGGGCGTTTACACTGAAGTCTCAATATAAAGAAAACATTTGGGGTTCAGTAAAGTCAAGCTCAATCAACAGCATTTGTGAAATTTAGTGATTACCACAATAATTACTTCCACAAAAAAACAACCAAATCTGGGTTACAGTGAGGCACGTACAGTGGAAGAGAATGGAGTCAATAATACTCACAGTTTCAATAGTTCACAATGGTTCATTTGACAAACATACGGGTGGAAAGAGGCAGAGCGTGACGTGCACTGATTTATAATTCTCAGCCAAAATGATTAGCGCAGACAAGACTTGTGTGCACATTTCCTCCTCATTTCGATCTCTTGTGTAAAGGCATGAGGTTTTTATCATGTGCAGATCTTTCTGGTTCAGAACAGAGTTAATGATCAGAGAGTTTACCGGAATTTACACTGCTGAGCTGCTGCTTCATCATGGAGAGTTTTTTAGAAGAGACGGTCTGTGTCGTGTTTCATCTCTTGAGCCCAAGCAGGTGCAGAAGCATGTCTCACACAAACACACACACAGCCACAAACTTGGCACGCAGGCAGGCATTCATTTTCTCTCGTTCATCAAGCACAAATCACAGCAAACAATGCGTGATCAATGAGCAGGCCTTATTGACAAACGTCTGCAAGACATGAGTGAACAAAGAGCTCAAACAGAACAAACAGGAGGAGGAAAGAGAGAAACAATCATTCACCATGAAAATCAGGCACACCTGCGCTCTCCTCTGAGGAAAAACACACACATGTATACGTTTGTAAGGCCGTCACTAATGGGGTGAGAGATGGGAATAATTCTAGGGGTCCTCTGGGGACCCCACAAATTTTCCAGTAGGATTCAGTGTAGTAATTCAATGTATTTCTTACACCACAATAAAAATAACTAATTCACATTCCATCTACTATGTGATGCAAGTACTTTTAAAGGAATAGTGGACCCAAAAATACTACTACTACTACTACTACTACTACTACTAATAATAATAATAATAATAATAATAATAATAATAATAAGTACACAGTAATAAAGTACTTTCAAATCAGGACTAATAAAACTATTAGTTTATAGTTAATTAATAGTTAATACATTGTAGTCCCTACATTGCTGCAAATAGCTATTTTTAAATTTTAATAATATTTCACAATATTACTGATTTTACAGCATTTTGATCAAATGAATGTAACATTGATGAGCATAAGAGACATGATGTTTTATTAACATAAGTTCAGGAGGAACACGTTCAAATGATCTATCCAATCAGCACGAGAGGAGGCTTATATACGCAGCTCTCAGCTATGTTCCTCTACAGTTTTCTGCATCCCTCCGCTACCCCAACTCTTCACTCTAGGCTGGTTCCGATCACAGCCAGGGATACGGGGGGAGTACTCTGGGTTCGAGCCAAAATACCAAGCTCAGAGCCCTCTCCTCGGACAATACAATCTGATCATTTTTAAGTGTGAACTTGTGAATTCTTTCAAAAACATTTTAAAAATCTTACCGACCACAAACTTTTAAATGGTAGTGTACAGAATTCCTAGAATTCCAAGCTACACAACTGTACCCACACACAAATATAAAGATAATAAAATAGGTGAATATAAACAAATAATACATAGAGCTGTGTTTTTAAAAGTCAATATTAAAAATATTATCAACAAGATAAAAGGATGGGACTTGAAAAGTGGGCACTACATACAAGAGTTTATTAATTGTAGAGAACTACTCCACTCGTTAAACACTTCTGGCACCTTAAATTTAAGCGGCCCTGGCGACATCTGTCAAAAAGCAAACAAGCTGTGGCATACACTTTGATGAAAGCTTACTTAACTATGTTTTTGCAATAAATATAAATATATTTGCTATAATGCTGTCCTTTTCTATCAAGGGTTAGCAGAACCTGACCGTCACATACCCAGAACCACAATGAAGTACATATCTCAGATATCTTGACAAAAATAGACATATGCTGATTGAATTTTAAATTTTTGGTCCTGAGGATATGTGTGAGTCACAACATGGAGACTATCTAATCATACTTTTCTGACTGTGATAAAAACTGTCTGTCTGTGTGCGTGTGTGCGCGTGTGCGTGTGCGTGCTCAAACAGAGTGAGGGTGACGTGGTCTGTTCTGTATCGAAAGCTTTAAGGATCAGAATTTCTGTGTATTGGATCATCATTTTAAGCTTTGAAACGTCGTGCAACATTAAAATTATGTGTCGGCTGGCAATAAGTTAACGCCACGCACCAGGAAATATGTAATTTTATTCGATCATCTACAAAGCACTTCCCCTAATGCAGTTGAGGAATCAACAGCAAGTCACAGAAATATTTGTCCAAATAATGAGCCATATTCAGAGTCATAATTACAAGCTTTTTCTTCCTTTCCACTGCATCGCTCATCTTATTTTGGTCTTGGTGTTAATGACACATGACATTAACTTTATGTGTGGCGGTGCATCACATTTATTTAACACCTGACGGCATTATTTTACCATCGCTTCAAAAAATAACCCTAACCCTAACATTGATACATTACACACGAATTCTGTACACAGAGGTATGGAAATAAATAAACAGGCAGGTTGGACATTGTATCATTGCATTCGGACCACAGAAGATACATGTACATGTTTTAATATTTAGACCCCTTCTATTATTGACCACTAACAAGATGTGAAGAGAGTTTCAACCAATATACCAAAAAAAGTGTTTATAAAAACAATCGCCTAACCTACCGTCAAGTAAACTCATGTGCTATTATAAGATTCAACCCTGTTACCCAAGTTATTACAAGATAAAATGATGAAAACAAATTATATATATATCTTCTGCTCACCAAGGCTGCATTTATTGGATCCAAAATACAGAAAAGGTATTTTGACAATAAGACTGTGAAGTATTTTTACAATTTAAAATAACTGTTTTCTATTTTAATATACTTTAAAATGTAATTTATTCCTGTGATCAAAGCTGAATTTCCAGCATCATTACTCCAGTCTTCAGTGTCACATGATCCTTCAGAAATCATTCTGATTTGCTGCTCAAGAAACATTTATGATTATCAATGTTGAAAACAGTTGTGTAAATTTTTTTGTCAGAATTCTTTGATGCATAGAAAGTAAAAAAAAAAAAACAGCATTTATCTGAAATAGAAACCTTTTGTAACATTAAAAATGTCTTTACTGTCACTTTTGTTCAATTTAATGCATCCTTGCTGAATAAAAGTATCAATTTCTTTAATTTCACCCCCCCCAGCACTCTTATAAAAAGACTATCTATATAGTATTTCATATTTTATTTCATTTTTGGTCTAAAAGCATGATGTTTTATCTAATTTTACTCCATGTTTAACGGTGTCCCACATGTCCCAAAATTTGGTATCAAACTAGTTAGCCCGACTGAAGCCACCCTTACTTTATTTATTTTTTCACTATATAATTTTGATGTTTATTTCATGTGTATAGCTAAAAAATAACAAATCACAAAACAGGGTTATAAACTACATGTACACCCATAAAAATAGCAAACCTCATGAAAACTGAACAGGAAATAAAATGGTTTACTAAATTAAATAAATAATACTTTATTAAATCCTTTCACTTGACTTTTTTTAAGAAAATATGAAAAATGACATTTATTGACATATACAGCAGTAAGAGTATAAAGCTATGAAATCAACTGAATATATGGTGGAATATGATGAGAAATCTTTGCGTTCATATTGAAATCTCTAACTTTAGATTTAGTCCGACTTGGACTATCAATAAAAGTGACGTTTTCATGAAATTCACCTATATAAAAATCTTAACAGAAACAGAAAACATGCATTTCAGTGCTCTCACAACCCTACAGTCTCTAATCACACATGTACGCCCCAGTTCTGCTGTGTAGTGATGCTGAAGCATTAATAATGCAGAGCTGTTTGGAGGAGGAGCTGTTTATTTTGCACAGAAAACGAGAGGCAAACGAAAAAGAAGTGAGTGAGCTGTACAGAGAAGTTTAGGAAAAGAAACAGTGATCGAGGTGAGGAACATGTGAGCCAAAGGCAAGAAACGTCTGAGGAAGAAGCACTGACAGACAACAGCAAGAACAAACAGATTATAGAAAAATGATGCTGCTCGGAAAGATTGATGGACACACAGACAGGAAAGAGAAAAGGAGAAGCTGTGGGCTGACAACTTTTTCTTCCTGCAAGCAAGGGAACACACTCGATTCCAGAAAGTTACGCTGAAGCGGTCCCTGTACATATGTCAGTCCTGTGGGTCGTCATTACCTCATAGTGATCTCATTGTGGCCTCCGTTGGCCGCGTGTGGGCTGTCAGGTGCTTGGAGTTACTGAAAGCATGTGAGCACTACGTAAACACGCCAGGGTTTGGCTGACTAGCTTTGACAGTTAGTCCCTGCTGGTAGAGCGCAACTACATCATTATGTGGGCAAACATGCATATTTTTCTACTGACGGACATTCAAAAATTGCTGTGCATTCTGACTAAATAACAAAAGCAACAAATAAATTGCAAAATAATTATTGTTAGAATTATTAACTGAACTAGCATGAAAAGCAAGCAAAGATGGCAGCAAGAGGTCACAAATTTCCAACTGAGCAATTTTCAGATGAACAAAGATCTACAAGGAGAGAAATGAGGGTCAAAAGTGCCTGATGATGTCGGAACTTAATATAAGTAGCTAGATACTGTGGCAAACATGGTGGGGGATGTACACTGCCGTTCAAACGTTTTTAATGGGTAAGATTTTTTATGTTTTTAGAAGAAGTCTCTTTTGCTCACCAAGGCTGCTGCATTTATTTTATAATTTTTTTTTTTTTTTTTAAACAGTAATATTGTGAAATATTAAAATGTAAAATATTCTATTTCTATTTGAATATATGAATATGAAATGTAATTTATTTCTGTGATCAAAGCTGAATTTTCAGCATCATTACTTCAGTCTACAGTGTCACATGATCCTTCAGAAACCATTCTAATATGATGATTTGATGCTCAAGAAACAGTTATGATTATTATCAAAAACATGAAAACAGTTGTGTTGGTTAATATTTTTGGTTTTAATGTTTTTCAGGATTCTTTGATTAATAGAAAGTTCAAAGAACAGCATTTATTTGAAATCTTTTGTAAGATTATAAATGTCTTTACTGTCCCTTTTGATGACAATTTAATGGATCCTAGCTGAATAAAAGTATTAATTTCTTTCTTTCAAAAAACAAACCTTACTGGCCTCAAACTTTTGAACGGTAGTGTATGGTAAATTATGGGATTATCTGCTGCATATACAGTAGGTCAAAGGTCCCGGGCTGTTGTGGGGCAAGAGATAATGGATGACAGACTGAATGGAAAGGCAAGGACTCCTATGAATGACAGACTCCAGTTTCTCTTTCTGGAGTTTTCTGATAAACAGGGATTACAGGACAGTTTCTGACTGACAGACAGCAGCCATATCCATCTCAAACCTGTTTTCCTGTCCACACACCAACTACAGGGTAAAGCTATGAGGTGGAGATGCATTCCTGCTCTATACTAGATTCCCTGAACCAAACTGCCATTTAACATATTTAATTAACTTTGACAGACTTAAATATATAGACATGAAGCCCATGGCCAGGAGAATGCCATTACACCAGTCTTGCATAGAACACTCTCCATCTATACTCTCTCCTTTCCTGACCTTTTCACCAAATCACTTCCTGAACAAATACCTGCCAGTTACCTACCCATTAGCGTCTGGTTTAAGACCTGCTTTTTTTGGGCGGTAAATAATGGCGCAAACATCAGTAAATTGACAAGCGCAAACCTTAGTAAACCACCTTGCGTGATTCATTTAAATACTCTCCTCCCAAACATTCTGCGCCTGAAAGGGAAACTCCTACAAATGCATATGTAATAAGATCAGCCACAAAAATAACCCTGTCCACGCCTTTTCAGCCCTAATTTATCACTACCTAATAAATCCTGACAGTCGTTTTTTAACGCCAAAAGAGGGTTTGTGCTGGCGCACCCCAAGTCTGCTTTTTAAAACAAAGAAAAGGAGGATGATTAGTATGCAACAAAAGCGGCAAACTCTATATATCCATGTAGTGTGCGCATGTCAAAAGATTAAATCTGATTTGAAGCTTGTGACATATAAACACGCACATCAACCCGATCTCTTTACTGTAAACACTGTTCAAATTCATGAAATTAAATCAGGAAATCATTCCAGTTGAAACAAAAGATGTCCATGTAACTGTACTACTTTTAGCCTGACACTGGTAATAATATGCAAACTTGAAGCACTAATATATACTTAAGGTTCTAATGTGCACCCTTTAGGGAGAGATAAAGCACAAAATTGTACCTTTGAGGTACTGCCCCTTTCAAAAGCGGTTACACCCCTAAAGTTACTATTTTTGCTATTTTTTTGTGACAGTGCAGAATATGAAATGCCTTTAGTCTTTTTGGATAGTCTTTGATGGTATTTTCCCCCCTGCGCAGATTCTCATGCATTAGTCAATGCGCGCCAACTGTTCACTCGCACCAACTCTTTGTCATGTCCGCCTGTGGACACGCACACATCACCTTCTGTCCATTCACACTTCTGTGTGTCTAAATCCATTCTCTGCTGACCTATATCCAGACATAAAGAAGATGAAAATATGCTCGGAGTTGCATTTAGAGTCATAAAATCTGACTTTAGGGCGGATCACCATCGATCCCTTTTCCCTGACATATACACGCCATCGGCTGCTAGAGCTAAAATAAAAGTTCATTCGCCATAGGAAAACATACTAACCCACAGGTTAATAGAATTTTAGCAGAGTGACAAACACATACACATCAAAAATATACAGTGAATAAGCAGAACCAGAGATGGAGAAGATAAAAAAGGGTGACAAAGCAGAGAAAAGGGAGACGGTGCATGACAGGCCGTGGGGGAAAAAACGAGCGAGAGGGATAGTCTGATGAGATAGCAATGAAATCATTCAACTGTGTGGAGAATCAGACTAGATTCAATGAGAAGAATAACTACAAGGATGGACATAAGCACATTTTTATGCAGAATAAAGAGAGATACAAGATGAAGGGTGATTCTTCTGAGAGTTGTAAAGTAGAAACATTTCAACAGTGTTCAGGTCATAATTTAACTCAAAAATAATTATATATATATATATATATATATATATAATTTTTAGACCACTAAAATCAATGATTGTGAAATACTGTTCACAATCATAATCTGTTGTGATTAATCCAAATCAAACAGAACATTTAATGGGGAAAAAGGTGGGGCAGGACTTTATTTTCGGCTGAAAAGTAAAGTTGTTAAAGAAAATATGTTTTTTTAATAATGAGCAGAGATTATTTGTTCACCATAAGACCAGAAACATTATTTTAGAAATTAAAATGTCATTATTCAAGAGTTTTTTCCCCCATTATTTTTGCACATTTTTTGTATTGTATTACTGTACATTTTTATGGTAATAAGAGTTACGCTTTTAGATGATTTTAATGTAATGAGAATCGACTCATCATAGCCCTGGAGAATAATATAAATTACAAAAAAATGTGTTGTCCGGACATTATTATTTATATATTTATCATTACTTGGAGAGAAAAAAGTGCTTATGTGCTAAAAAAAAATGTAACAATGAACAAATTTTCTTAATGATAATAAATATTATTCTAAATAAAATAAAATAAAATAAAATAGGAGCGACCAAGATGACCTGGACATGTTTTGTAGAATTAATCCAGTAAATGTAAAACATCTTAACATGGATTAAAGTCACGACCAGAGAAAGTTAATAGCCCCCATAGCAGAGACATAAAGTGGGAAGAGGAGTGAGTGTGAAGTCTCTCTCACTCTGGGGCTTTGCCGCCCTTAATTAACTGAGCTGGCATTCTCTCTCGCACCGTTAAGGCGGCTCTTACTCCACTCCCAGCTAGGAGGCCTTCACAACAAAATTAAACTTGCGGCACTTGCATGACTTAATGTAATAAAGACTAAAAAGGTCAGTCAACATTGGCTTACAATGATTGGGGTAGAAATGTGTGGCATGACATTAATTTTAAAAGTCAGGTGAGACACTGTGTGCGTGATGAGAAGACAGTCTGTGAGAGAAAAAGATATCATCAGGTTTCAACCAGCCACAGACCTAGAGTAACATTCTGGGTTGAATACAAGCAAATAATTTCAACCCTTCCCAAAGTTTACAAAAAAAATTATTCTGACTTCTTGTAGTAGGCTAGCAGAGAGCAATCCATGCAAGCAAAGGCAAATATCACATTTGCATTCTTTATTGTTGAAGTATTATGCAACTAAAATACTGCTGCTTTTACGCAAAGCTAGATGTATCAGTGTAATACAACGCAGATTACTGAATTCCACCAAAACGCAATGTCTTCATCCATTTTAGTGTCGTAAAGACATGATGCTACAATATGATTAAGATCCTACAGAGAACAAATCCTTACAATTCACCACAACAGCAACTTGGTATTCAAATAACCAGATTTGATTCCTCAAACAACAAATAACAAACCGAATAACCTCTTTTTTGCATGGCTAATGTTCTATCTAGAGGCTCTAAATGTTCCCTCGATATGACAAACTGAGACAAGTGTTTCTCTCTCACCGCACACTTAACTGAGCTCTCACAAAATGACAGTAAGTGCAGTAAATGTGGAGGGTACACCAATATAAAATGATTCATTATGCAAAGAAGAAATAATTTTTGCAAGCACCGAAGTGAAAGAGTGTCATCCCAGAGAGAAATTACTACAAACGCAACCTTGCAGTAAAGTAAATGGAGAAAATTCATGACCCACGATAGTCTACAATTATCACAATCATGTGATGTAATAAGACACTTTGATGAATCTTTCTAAAGATTTCAGAATTTTCATGAAGTATTTATCCTACATGATAATGATCTAATTAGACAGTGTCATTGAGTTTATGTTCATAGCTTGATATTGCTCCACAAATCTGCCATTCCTGCTGGCGATGACCTTCCACTAGTTTAGACTCATCTTTAAAATTACAACAGGCGTAGCACATCTCATCAGGCAATGTTGGAATGTTCATTGCATAAATCTGCTGAAAACATGGGTAGCGCAATCTTGTCATGCAGGAAATACCCATCAGGACATACTGCAATTACTGGTAACATATGTTGTGAGGCGAGACTAACCTAACCGACCACAAATCCTAACCTTAACATTAAAAAGTCGTAAAAGTCCTTACCATAAACTCCTTGCGTTTGCACGTACCGGTGGAGTACTGAAAGTAATAAAATCCAGAAAAGCTCCATCTTCAGGTGCGATCCCTCATTACCTGCGGGGGAAACCAAAAAAAGTGCACAATCACTGCACAGGACACCACAGTACAAGCTCAGCATTAAAATGAGTGCTCCTCCAGCCAGAATCATGCCATCATCATCATCATCAGAGATTAAAGTAGCCTAACAAAACATTATTCACCAGTTGAAGTATTTTTATCCCTGCATTGTTCCAGTGCATGCATGCATGGGGGTTAAGAAGAGACAATTCATTTGCCAAACCATGGATTATCTGCAGATTACAGAAACGGTGCTATTGTTTGATGGGATTGAATGCAGCAATCATGGGTTATTTCTGAAATTGGTGGGCGGTTGAGGATGATCAAATACATGACTTATTAAACCTGTCCGGAATTCAGTATCACGTTGGTCAGACCAAGGATATCCAAATGCATGCATTTACACTGATTCAACTTTCTGCTGGAAAGCCAGGCTGTGTTTTGGCATATGGAGCTGGTTTCTAGTTCTCCAACCATCTTGTACCAGCAATATAACCAGCTACCAGCAGGTCACAGCACTTCAGGGTGGTCAAACTAATTTTTTGGAACATGGTAGCTGGTCAGTCAGCTATTGACCAGCTTGCAATACAATGTTAGATGTTCAAGTAAACTTCACAACTGGTTTTGACTGTATTTGTTTCATTTGAACATCGAACAATAGCATAGCAACAGCAGGCTACTCAGCACTTTCCAATAGGATCATCGACGAACACTGACAACAACAAAAAAATCAGTTATTTAGCTTTTTTTACAGACGTAAGTTAGTATTCTCCACAGACATCCTTTAAAACAGTCATTAAATACACAAGTATTAGCAAGTAGGCTACAACTAGAGTAAATTAGCTTCACACTGACATAAACGATACACTACACAATCTGTGGTAAAACGAAGATATTTTAAACAAATCACAAACGTTTTCTGTGACATATTTGCCACGTGTACCTCTAAAAATGTGATTACAGTACAGGTCTACTGCTGTTTTGTCCATCTACAACCCCATACTTATCCTAAAAGAAAGTCCTCGCGCAGCGTACTGTTTCTATAGTAACCCCCTCAGGCGAGCGCGAGTGTCCATTAACCTGGTAACTTGTAAGTCTTACTTTTGTGGTTATTAAAATGATGTTCGTGTATGCTCAAACATTTGTTTACTTTTCAAGCCAAGGCTTAATTGAGGGTAGTTCGTCAAACACCCAGATGTCGCACCTTTTTCGGTAGGACTAAACCTGAGGTAAGGGAAATCGCTTTGGAATAAAGCACCAGCTCAGACAGATTAATACAATAATCAAAGTTACAGCACAGGAGTCTAGCGCAAGGCAAATAGCATAATTTCTCCACAGTCTGAAGTTTAAATTCATGAGCACTCGGTCACGGCCCATTTAAAAAATACATTCTGGACAGGTGCGCGTTATTTATCAGCGTGCAGGGTTTAAAGGGACAGTTCACCCAAAAATGAAAATGTTTGTCTTTACTTCTTTTATTATTCATCCTCAAGTTGTTCCAAACCTGTGTGAGTTTCTTTATTCTGTTGAACACAAAAGAAGATATTTTGAAGAATGTTGGCTACCACAGTTGACGGCACCCATTGATTTAAAACATAAAAACATATTATGGAAGTCAATGGGTCTGGTTACCAACATCCTTCAAAATATCTGTGTTCAACAGAAGAAAGAAACTCATACAAGATTGGGACAACATAAGGGCGAGTGAGTTACATGATGATAAAATGTTCATTTTTGGGTGAACTATTCCTTTAAAATAACACACACATTAGAAAAGTTCTCTCGTGCCTGTGTCTATGCACTATAAAAAGTGAGAGTGTGCAGTCACTTTCTAATCTGAACGTTAAAAATGCCTTTCACTGACTTATTTGATTTTGAGTAATCTGTTCATTTAGATGTTACCACATGAAGTGCATCTACTGTAGTGTGGGTGTGTACTGTTTCAAGCACTCTTTTAAGTATAAGATGTGTATAAAACACCGCTTACCTTTCTCTGTGCGTGTTCAGCCTATAGATCACTGCCTTTCGAAATAATTCCCTTAGAAAAGAAGCACTTTCAGCAGGGGACTGGAGTTCCAGGTGTTTAGTTTGTTGCGTGTTCAGCAGGAGCGCAACGATGTCTCTCCGTCCAGATAATGAAGACCAAATTCCAACACATTCTTCCAGGCAACTTAAACTGATGTGAAAGTCTGGAAGCCAGCGCGCATCCACACATCCAAGGGCGTCTTCGTGGAAAGCAGCAGTCCGATGCGATGCGATCTCTCAGAGTGACTGACTGAAACTCTTGTCCTGTGATGTCCCCCTATCAGATGTGTGCTCGTCGATGGCTCTCTCAAGAGTGAGGCGGATGGAGAGGTTGCGCGTCTTTGCGCGTCAGTGTGGAGATGCGCGCACAGATCTCTCTGAGTGATGCGCATCTGATCTGAACAGGCTTTCTGGAGAGTCTCTGGGTAAAGCTTGTCCAGTGTCGGTAATGAGTGGGTTTATCAGAAGGGACCGGGATCTAAACTGTATAAACTCTCGGCTTTTTCCAATAGTATTTTAGTGGAATCTCCAGCCAATTAAAGCTGCGCAGCTGCGAACGGAGGACTCGCCCCGGATCCCGGAGGACCAATTAAATAAGAAAGAGGGAGAAAAAAACACAATGTCTCTGCCACCCCTCCTCTTTATTCCCCTCTCTCCTCCTCCCGCTTTCTACTCCATCTCTCCTTCCATCAGTTTCTCGGTGTCTGTCGTCACTGATGGTGCGGCGGACACTTTTTGAGCTGAAGCGCGCTGCTGCCGGTGACCGATAGGTGGCGTGTTTGAGCTAATTATAATTCCGGAGAGCGCTCACCATCACCCTTGCCCTTATTCATGATGAAAAAACAAATCGTGCGTTAGGTCATGAGTCGAAAGTCTAAGTAATACATCAAAAAAAAAAAAAATTTAAGACATGGTATATGTGGTGTCAGTGTTGTCTTTTGGTTGTCTGATATTAAAAGATATATAAGAATATATTGTTGGATGCGTCTTGTACTAGGAGGCCTTAATTTAAGGATTTTATTTGTGTATGTATTTTTGGTGGAATGTATATATTTATTTGTGTGTGCATATATATATTATATCTGTTGATTCTCAGTATGTGAATGTATGTGAGTGTTTATGCCATAAGTTTGAGTTGTTATAACATGTCTTTGTTATGTAATCTATAAAGCAATACAAAATATTTTTTTAAAACATGTCTAGGTCACAAACACGAAAATAATAGAATTATAAATAAAATATTTATAAATATATGTTGCATAAAAATGCTCTTCAAAACATTCAAATTTGATAAATGATTTCAGGGCATTTTTTCTCTAAATTCTTGTTTTTGTATGCATTTTCTGCTTACTTAACTGCTATTATTTTTTTTTTATATAAAGACAGTAAAACAACATGGCTATAATTTTGAAATACTTTACAATTAAAGTAATGAGAATTTCAGGGTCATGCGTAATTGTCATGAAAATAGTACAAAAAAAAATCTTTTGCTTTAAGTAAAATATAATTTTTTATTTCTTAATTTTGATTTTTGGGCTGAAATATGACCTGAGACCAGTTGCATAAACTAGTCATCCAATTATTTTCTTTGAGACTGTTCATAAGTTTTTCAAGTCAGTTACATAAATACATACACTCACCTAAAGGATTATTAGGAACACCTGTTCAATTTCTCATTAATGCAATTATCTAATCAACCAATCACATGGCAGTTGCTTCAATGCATTTAGGGTTGTGGTCCTGGTCAAGACAATCTCCTGAACTCCAAGCTGAATGTCAGAATGGGAAAGAAAGGTGATTTAAGCAATTTTGAGCGTGGCATGGTTGTTGGTGCCAGACGGGCCGGTCTGAGTATTTCACAATCTGCTCAGTTACTGGGATTTTCACGCACAACCATTTCTAGAGTTTACAAAGAATGGTGTGAAAAGGGAAAAACATCCAGTATACGGCAGTCCTGTGGGCGAAAATGCCTTGTTGATGCTAGAGTTTAGAGGAGAATGGGCCGACTGATTCAAGCTGATAGAAGAGCAACTTTGACTGAAATAACCACTCGTTACAACCGAGGTATGCAGCAAAGCATTTGTGAAGCCACAACACGCACAACCTTGAGGCGGATGGGCTACAACAGCAGAAGACCCCACCGGGTACCACTCATCTCCACTACAAATAGGAAAAAGAGGCTACAATTTGCACAAGCTCACCAAAATTGGACAGTTGAAGACTGGAAAAATGTTGCCTGGTCTGATGAGTCTTGATTTCTGTTGAGACATTCAGATGGTAGAGTCAGAATTTGGCGTAAACAGAATGAGAACATGGATCCATCATGCCTTGTTACCACTGTGCAGGCTGGTGGTGGTGGTGTAATGGTGTGGGGGATGTTTTCTTGGCACACTTTAGGCCCCTTAGTGCCAATTGGGCATCGTTTAAATGCCACGGCCTACCTGAGCATTGTTTCTGACCATGTCCATCCCTTTATGACCACCATGTACCCATCCTCTGATGGCTACTTCCAGCAGGATAATGCACCATGTCACAAAGCTCGAATCATTTCAAATTGGTTTCTTGAACATGACAATGAGTTCACTGTACTAAAATGGCCCCCACAGTCACCAGATCTCAACCCAATAGAGCATCTTTGGGATGTGGTGGAACGGGAGCTTCGTGCCCTGGATGTGCATCCCACAAATCTCCATCAACTGCAAGATGCTATCCTATCAATATGGGCCAACATTTCTAAAGAATGCTTTCAGCACCTTGTTGAATCAATGCCAAGTAGAATTAAGGCAGTTCTGAAGGCGAAAGGGGGTCAAACACCGTATTAGTATGGTGTTCCTAATAATCCTTTAGGTGAGTGTAGATTGGTCTAATTTGATACAGAAAAGTAAGACTGATTACCCCTAACTTGGTCAGACTAGTTCTTAAGACACAGTCTTAACATAAAGGCTATTAAACACATGGACGTGTTTTTATGAGGTTTCAGAAGATTCACCCTTGGACATGTATAAAGTCTGATGAATTACAAAAAGCTTAAAGATATTACATGCATTTTTTTAGTATGAATCACTGGGGTCTGGATATTTGAAAGGATTAGTTCACTTTAAAATGAAAATTACTCCATGATTTACTCAAGCCATCCTAGGTTTATATGACTTTCTTCTTTCAGACAAATACAATCAGAGTTATATTAAAAAAATATCCTGATGCTTCGAAGCTTTATAATGGCAGTGAACGGGGCCCACGAGTTTAAAGCTCAAAAAAGTGCATCCATCCATTAAAAGTATTTAATAAAGGCCTTCTGAAGCAAAAGCGATGCGTTTGTGTAAGAAAAATATCCATATTTAAAACTTTGTAAAATAAAATATCTAGCTTCCTCCAGACCGCCTTACATATTCAACTTACGAAGAAAGTGCAGCACTTCTCGCAGTTCAAAACGCGTAAGCTACTACTACGTCCGACGTCATATGTCGCGTCAGTTATGCTTTACTCGTAAGTTGAATACGGAAGGCGGTGTGCCAGAAGCTAGATATTTTTTGAGCTTCAAACGCGTGAGCCCCGTTCACTGCCATTATAAAGCTTTGAAGCATCAGGATATTTATTAATATAACTCTGATTGTGTTCATCAGAAAAGAAAGTCATATACACCTAGGATGTCTTGAGGGCGAGTAAATCATGGGGTCATTTTTATTTCAAAGTGAACTAATCCTTTAAAACAATTGAGTTTTAGACTAAAAAGAGTGGCAATATTTCTAATCAACTAACATTTCTGATCTCATGTAATATCAAATGGTATAACTGTGAGTAGATAAACAGATCATTAGAATGGAGAATGTGTACGCATCATGACACATCATCATCAAACACAGTAACCTTGGAATAAATTGCACCACTCACTGAGCACAGACATGTAACCTAAAATTGCTTCAGTAACATCTAAATTAACTTTTACTCCAGTCAAAATATATTACTTAATATGAATGAAACAACCTGACTGCATAAAATAACAGCAAAGATTATAGGTAGAAAAAAAAAACACTGCCTGTAACAAGTTATATACCACGCATAAAAACTACTTGCCAGATATTACTGGAATAGGTGATCTGAGAAATCACACTCATCTTTATGACATTAGAATACAGCAAAAAACATTGTTGTTTTTTTCTTTTAAAGCAGTGCTCGAAGTGCCGGTATGCACCGGTATGGAGTACTGGCACTTCTCTATTTTAATCAGTAGTGTACCCTCACTTTTACTTGCGTACCGGCACTTCTCACATGTTGCTGGTACTCTGACCACACACAATGAAATCAGTCTGTTAATTAATTGTATACATTGTACGTTCGGACCTTTTATAAGCTGTACGAACTGAACGGATCAATTATCTGCACAATATGACAATGAAGCCCAATCGTTTAATTTTGCATGAGTTCACCAACAAGCTTCAAAAGTGTGATAAGATCAGCCATTCCCATCGCATCACTAATGATAAAATTTGCAACCCATTTGTGACCCTGGAGCACAAAACCAGTCATAAGTCTCACGGGTATATTTGTGGCAATAGCCAACAATACATTGTATGGGTCAAAATTATCCATTTTTCTTTTATGCCAAAAATCATTAGAATATTAAGTAAAGATCATGTTCCATGAAGATATTTTGTACATTTCCTACCGTAGATATGTTAAAAATGTATTATTAGTAGTAATATGCATTGCTAAGGACTTCATTTGGACAACTTTAAAGGTGATTTGCACCTTCAGATTCCAGATTTTCAAATAGTTGTATCTCGGCCAAATATCCTATCCTAAAAACCATACATCAATGGAAAGCTTATTATTTCAGATGATGTATACATCTCAATTTCAAAAAATTGACCCTTATGACTGGTTTTGTGGTCCAGGGTCACATTTTAATTCTATTGAGTGTAGTAAAACGCTGCAGAGAAAGTCGAACATGATCTAAAACAGCCATTAAAAAGACTGATGAAAACATCGTCCTGCACCAACATTAATTAGAAAGCTTTTTAAATACTCATAATCACCTTTACTTGAATTTATCAAGTTCTATTGCATTTATTATGGTAAATTTGGACTAACTTGTTGTATAATTTAATAGATAATCTGTTAGGGGAAAGATTTTCATTATAGATTTACATTACACCTGTGGCATGTTGTAGCTAGTTTCTATGTGTATGCTATAGATAAAAAAGAAAAAAGAAAAAAAGGAGCCATCAAATGGTCTTACCTGTAATTATATCCTTACTGTAACAAATGCTATAGTTAAACAATTACAAGAACTATGCTAATTTTTCATAAGACCAATTACGAGTTTAAATCAAGAGCTTTGAAGTCTGGATCTACTTGAATTATTGACTAAACAATTGGTTTTTCCCAATGTGTAAAATGTGTTCTGCTAATAATGACAGATATTAGACAACCTGGCTTACAGATATTCCAAGAGATGGAAGAAAATGAACATGTTTGGTGTACATTTTTTTAAGTAAAGTTAGATTGACTTCCCATGACCCATGATTGTTAAACTATAAGCTACTTTATTGCAGTTATGTTATCAACCAACCTTGCATGTATGGACCATTTTGCAAAAGACAAACAAACAAACAAATAAATGAAGGGAGCATGCCCTGGGACCCTGTTAAACGGTTCCCACTTCAACCCCCTTCAAACCAAAATGACGCCCTTGCAACATGCCCCCATTGATGAGTACCGGCACTTTAATTTTTCCACTTCAAGCACTGTTTTAAAGTGATCAGTGACAGTAAAAAGTGAAAAAGTGACAGTAATGGTACTTTTTTAGCCCATCAGAAACAATCTGCCTGTCAATCATTTTGCATGTTGGAGTTTGCTGAGCTGTCTTTGGAGTGCAGGGTTTAGCATTTCAGAAAATACTGCATTTTCACTTTTTGTAGTAAGGGATGTATCCAGAACCATAGAATTAATGAGATTCTCAAATCCACAGGGAAGATCTCCTGCCTGAGACAGAGAAAAATTAAACATCAGTTTGATGCACAGACAATTCTAGAGGCAGAAGATATGCTGAAATTAAAAAATCAGTTCCACGGTGTACTGTAGAAGAAAACGGCAGCCTGTCTAAGTCCTCCTCCCTTTCTCCATCTCTGTCTTGCTTCCCGGTTTTGGAAGACAGCCAGGAGCCTTGGCAAGGATTGTGAAGAGAACATCATAGTTTAGTTCATCACAGTAAATGTGTGTGAGAGGCTGGCAGAGTCGGACTGGCGGCTGACATGCCCGCCGTGCGCCCCAGGAGTGTCCTCTCCTGCCCAGGGCTAGCGCATGGCACATGAAAGCAGGATGAGGGCTCTCTGGACCCGAGTGGAAGACAGAGAAATGCTCTGGCCAAATGAATGTGTGAGCCAGGGGAATGCTGTCAGCAAGCATGTGTCAATGTGTGGGAGTATGTCAGCTTTCCCAGATTCCTCATGTGGTTGCCACAAAGGAGTACACTTCTCTTTCTTCAAATTGAAAATATCCTAAACAGACATAAATTAATGGGATACTCTCCATACGCTTTGCTGCAACACAAATCCCTCAGCATATTATTTTTTATATACATTTAACATTTACATGGGAAGGTTCAGACATAATTTACTCCCCCTGCATGCTGTTTTCAATATGAAAATGGATTCTATCCTGCACTGTCCTCCATCTATAAAAGTTGCTGAATTCTTCTTCTGAAGCCATATGATAAATACAGACCCAAATTTTTAAATAGTTCTTTACTAAGTAAAATGTTTACCTTCAGTCATAGCTCTCAAATGCCATTCACACTTTTACTTATATGTGTGAGATTGAGAGGTAAAGCAGAGAGCAAGTGTTGAATATGTGTTCTTCATTTGGCTTGAGAAGACTCTGAATATAGAGCATAAGTTGTGTGCAGAAATTCTGCAAAATGTATGGATAAAGGAACAGTAGATAATTGTTTTTGTAATTATCTTTATGTGATTTTTTTTTTATCTTTATTTTTGTAATTTTATTATAAAGAAAATACATCTGTTGGTGTGAAGCATTTATACAGTGTTCCTATGAAATATTAGATATCCCTAAAAAATATTCCAAATTAATTATTGCATTATTATCATTATCATTATTACTTTTAATATTAATGTTATATATTAATTTTATTTTGTATTATAAGTTACTATAAAAAACACAAGTGTATATATAGGGATCAGAAAGATTGTTTTTAAAGAAAGAAAGAACTTTTCTTGATTTCAATTTCAAATAAATGCTGTCCTTTTAAACGTTCTATTCATCAAAGAATCGTTAAATACAGTTTGTTTTAAACTGTTTTCAACACTGATAATAGTAATAGATGTTTTTTAAGCAGCAAATCAACATAAAAATATAAAAATAAATGTAAAATATAAAACAGTTATTTTAAATTTCAGTCATATTTCAGAATATTTCTGTTGTTCAGTTTTTTTTTTAATTCATTCAAATTTTCATTCATATAAATGCAGCCTTGGTGAGCAAAAGACACTTTAAAAAACATTTAAAAAAATAAATCTTACCAACCCTAAACTTTTGAATAGCAACAAAACTGAAAAAAATCTCCAGAGGATATACAAGACAATATGAATCAAATAGTCAAGGAAAAGTGATCAGAGTAATAGCAGATGCTGCACGTAAGTGCTGGAAGCGGGTGCTGGCATTTCAAGCGATAGATGGGGTGATCAGTTGTGAAACTCAGCCTAAATCACAAACCCTACAGCAAGACCCACTAATGCTGGACTGATCTAATAGCAGGAGCGTTTACAGAGTCTGCCAGATGTTCACACTCACAGAAAAATGAACAGACTTCTGAAAGTCTATAGCTCTGCAGCTTACATGGGCCTGAGCGACAACCAACCACAATTTAAGTTAAAGCGAGAATAAACCCGAAAACATAAAATCTGTGATATCAACAGAAAAGCATGCATGCAAAAAAGTGGCAGCTTTCTAAAATAAGGTTGTAATCATACTGGGTATGAAAAACTGCGAGTAAATGACTTTAAAAAAGTAAAAATTCCATCAACTTAGATTTCAGTGATGTCTTTATAGTCAGATCTGATTCTGTCTCATTTCCGGTCAGAGTTCTGGTCATCCTCTCTCGTATATATGTATCAGACTCCAGCTGAGGCGTGTCAGCTGCCACCACGGGGCCATTATTCAGAGGTGTAATTGGCAAAGCGGTGCACAGAGATGCCCTTGGGAGCCAACAATTCATAACCCCCTCAAAGCCAATATCCGATACCAGAAAATACGCTGAGACAAGAGACGGGTGTGTGAGAAGAGAGAGAGAGAGAGATGGACTGCTTCATCACAGAGAAAAGTAATGGCTGTGTATTGATTGCTCTCAGCCGAGACTCCAATTTCATGTTTAAAACAACACTGATCCTCATTAGGCTGGGGAGGGAGTACGGAGAGACAAACACTTAGCTATCAGTTCCAAGGACACACACAAGTGCACAGAGAAAGAGGCGAAATGAGGAGAGGGGAAACACAAGTAGAGAGGAGCAAACGAGGACAGGAACGGACAGGAGCTTTGCTCCTTAAAGAGGTCATGCTATGAGAAAACAAATTTTCATCTTTTTAGGTAAAAGATTTCAATGTACTGTTGAAACGACTCATTTCAACTTCCACAAACTTTCTGACACATGACAGATGAATCATTTGAACAAGATCACTCGCATTTACACGGCAACAAAACCTAATGGAAAAAACTGTTCACCTAATTCTTGATCAGGCTGTCCTGAAAAAAAAGAAAAGAAAAATAGTCACAGATAGTGACAGAGAGAGTTCGAGGAAGAGTCTGCCTAGAAAGTCTGCAGCAGATACAGACTAATTCCTGTTTTTTCCCTCTCATTAAGGAGCATTCATTTGGTAGCTGGGCTTATTGATCCACAAGGCCTTGAAGGAGTGTAAAAACAGTACTCAACAGTGTTACTCAGATACTTCAATACACTCAGACAAGAATAAACATGCACACACACATAAAAGTACACTATAAGTGTTTCTAGAGGGTCTTAACTTCAACTGCAAAGTCCTGCTCTCCAAAGATGTGAGCAAATCCAAGCTCAATATAAGCCTTATTATTCATTTAGTGTTAAACGTTCTTATGCTTAGTTGGATACTATTATGCATGTCTCGTGTTTTTAAGAGCAAAAACACATTCTGTGTGATCCTCCCCTTACACGTCACTCAAAAGAAAAAACAATGTTGTCAAATTGAACAGATGAGTGTCAGAGCATTGTGGTATTAAATCACACAACGAAGAGGAAAAAAAAGGCTTTAATAACAAAAACTCAGGAGATAACCACAGAATACACTTAACACTCACAATACATAGACGAGAATGGACAAAGAATGCAGGAAAACACGGGGTGACTAACAAGTTAACTAATGAGATGACAGGTCAACTAAATGACTAATCAGACTCACTGAGAAACTGGGTCACAGGGAAAAAACACAATGAAACTATAACAGAAGCTCCCCCTCTTGGAAGGTGCGCCCTCGTGCCATAAAGAGTACATCAGAAGAGGGAGGGGGCTCTGGAGGAGGATGAGGAGCTGGAGAGAGGTGAAACAAAAAGTCCAACACAAAAGTCCATGGGGAAGTGGAGGGTGGGAGGATCCAAGGGGGAGCCCAGAGCAGGAGGAGCCTGATGTTGATCCAGAGACCAGCCTGGACGAGGCCCCAGGGCAGAGTCGAATGCGGGAGAAGAGGGCGGATCCAGACGAAGTCAAAGGCGCAGGCAGGACAAAGTCAGACAAGGCTGTTGACTTCTTCCAACCTTCACGGCAGGCCGATCTCCACGGTCAGTGGTGGGCACATGCAACATCTCCGTTGATTCACTCGTTGGTCGAGGATAGCTGGTCTCTGGCGGTGCTGGAATGGGGCTGGTGGAGATGTCATCCTCCGCGGGGCCGATGGTGAATGGTGAGATGTTGCTCACCAGCACCCATTCCAAGGCACCGCTGAAGTTCCCCCGTGGACCCACACCGAGCAGGCGTGCCTTTGTCTTTGCATTTAGGCTGGCGAGGAAGAAGGTGCACAGCAAACGGTCTGGGTAGTTGGTCAGGCACGCCAGATCAGGATAATAATAATGGACATCCAGCCAGTTGTTATTGCAGAATAAACCCCTTCATCGCAGAATAAACCCCTTCAACCCCTGTTGGGGTTTATTCTGCGATAACCAACGGCTGGATGTACATTATCCCTTACATAATATAATATCTATTTATATTTAAAAAAAATAAATGTATCTTGTTTTAAGCATGTTTAGATATTTTTGCTGAAAAGTAATACAAAAATACAAATAAAAAATTGGTGTTTCATCCATATTTTTAGCTTAATTTAAATGTGAAATGAAATCATTTTCACCTCCATGCACATACACAATCTTTCTGTGCCTGCTCTTGTTTGCCTCTCATGCATTCTGTGTTCTTGAATGACCATGTCTTTGTGTGCATCTCTGATAAGAGATGGCCACTCTTCACCATCACTGATTATAGATCCACCTTCAGAGATACTGTCAGCTATACTGATCCCACATGACAGCATAGCAGACGCCCTCCCACTAGATGTCTATCTGACTGATCTGAGAGCAGCTGGCGGTGAAGAAAAAGGAACAAGATGATGGCTTGAGGTCTTGTTGAGGTCTTGTGAAGATGCTCAGAGTGGATAGACACACTTGTTTAAAGAGTTGAGTTTTTGAACCTTCACACTTCAGATATCTCGAAAATGGCAGCAAACTTAGATCAGAAATGACTGTTTGGTGAGTTAATAACATCCTGATGTGGCCTTTGTGATATGGGTCTCACGTTGCGGTTTTACCATATCAGAGCGTTTAACCTCACACATCTCAGAGTGAAGTTGGCCCTGAGGTTAACAAATGATACACCTGTAATTTTAGCAATATACACACACAAACATTTGGATACAGAGAGAATACAGTCTTGAATCTTCTTATGGGACAAAATAACTTTTTTTAATTCAAACCTTTGGCTAAAGTGCATACGCAGAGCCCTCCAAAAGTGTTGAAACACCCTAGGCAAGGTTTTGTATAATAATTTTTTTTGATAATATCAACATAAATCCTTATTTTATGTTGACTTTGCATTTATAAGGGATGACACAAATTATGAAAAAATGTTACTAAAAAGAAATTATAATAATGAATTCAGAACAACATTAAATCACTGTTGTTGCAATAATGCACTTCACCACTCAAATAAACAATAAATCCAATTCAATCCCAGATTGTGAAATCAATTGTAAAACCTACACTATATTGCCAAAAGTTTTGGGACGCTGCCTTTACATGCACATGAACTTTAATGACACGCTATTCTTAAGCTGTAGGGTTTAATATGGAGTTGGCCCACTCTTTGCAGCTATAACAGCTTCAACTCTTCTGGGAAGGCTTTCCACAAGGTTTAGGAGTGTTTTTATGGGAATTTTTTACCATTCTTTTAGAAGTGCATTTGTGAGGTCAGGCACTGATGTTAGACAAGAAGGCCTGGCTCTAATTGCAGTCTCCGCTCTAATTCATCCCAAAAGTGTTCTATCGGGTTGAGGTCAGGACTCTGTGCAGGCCAGTCAAGTTCCTCTACACCAAACTCGCTCATCCATGTCTTTATGGACCTTGCTTTGTGCACTGGTGCGCAGTCATATTGGAACAGGAAGGGGCCATCCCCAAACTGTTCCCACAAAGTTAGGAACATGAAATTGTCCAAAATGTCTTGGTATGCTGAAGCATTAAGAGTTCATTTCACGGGAACTAAGGGGCCAAGCCCAAATCCTGAAAAACAACCCCACACCATAATCCCTAAAACTTTACACTTGGCACAATGCAGTCAGGCGAGTACCGTTCTCCTGGCAACCGCCAAACCCAGACTCGTCAATCGGATTGCCAGACAGAGAAGCATGATTGGTCACTCCAGAGAACACGTCCCCACTGCTCTAGAGTCCAGTGGAGGCGTGCTTTACACCACTGCATCTGACGCTTTGCATTGCATTTGGTGATGTAAGGCTTGGATGCAGCTGCTCAGCCATGGAAACCCATTCCATGAAGCTCTCTACGCACTGTTTTTGAGCTGAAGCAAGTGTGAAGGCCACATGAAGTTTGAAGGTCTGTAGCTATTGATTCTGCAGAAAGTTGGCGACTTCTGCACACTGTGTGCCTCAGCATGCACTGACCCCGCTCTGTGATTTTACGTGGCCTACCACTTCGTGGCTGAGTTGCTGTTGTTCCCAATTGTTTCCACTAACAGTTGACTGTGGAATATTTAGTAGTGAGGCAATTTCATGAATGGACTTATTGCACAGGTGGCAACCTATCACGGTACCACGCTTGAATTCACTGAGCTCCTGAGAGCGACCCATTCTTTCACAAATGTTTGGAAAAGCAGTCTGCATGCCTAGGTGCTTGATTTTATACACCTTTGGCCATGGAAGTGATTGGAACACCTGAATTCAATGATTCAATGACCCAATACTTTTGGCAATATACTGTATGTCAGAATAGCAAATATTAATTAAAGATTCAGTCTTCTCCACTGACCAGTGCGTAAGATGTAAATAAACATATTTGTGAGAAGTAAAACGTATTTAAACAGAGATCTTATTATAAAAGGGCTCTGGTAAACGTATGCATCCCAGCACTGTGCTTACATGCTTAGTTTTTTCCTATTAATCAGATTATTTCAGGTCTACACCAACCCTTTTAATCCGATTTAAATTTTATTCGGATCCAGCTCAACTGGATTGTTTGAGGTGTTTACATAGAATCAATCTGATTACTAATGGATTAGGTGTACGTAAATAGCTAACAGCAAGTTGCTTTAACACATTTATGCCAAGAAATAAGAATTTATGCTGATATTGTCCAAAATCTCACTTTGTTTCTAAACTGTACTTTAAGGTTAAGATAGGGTTAAACAATCTGACTTACAATTTTCACCGGATAATAAAATGGGTAGGGAAAAAAAGTACCTATACACTTTGTTTACACCTGGTATTAAAATCCATCTCGCAATCCAATCATAAATTGATATTGTTAAATACAGGGGTTAAAAGTGGGCCAAAATCCCACAGACCTTAGACGTTAACACAGAGCTCCCAGCTGTATCTAGCGACCAAAACGTCATAAAGACTTACTTGTGGGCTCTTTTGACTAATAAACCATCTACCAACACCACAGTAACCACCCAGTACGTCATACACTCAAAAAAACAAGCTGTTGAACGAACTTAATTAAATTAAGGAAAACTTTTCCACGAAATTGAATTACATTTTTCCAACAAAATCTAATTGGTTTGAAATTATTTGTTGTAATCTTGTTGTATGAACTTAAATTAATTTAGTCAAGACTACTAAAAAATTATGTAATATAAATTATGTAACTAGATAGGAGGGTAAAGAGGGGTAGATCTGATGACCATATTTAGACTGTGGGAACTGTGTCATATTTATTTTCTTTATTTCTATAAAAACAATAGTCAACACAACACATGCTAAGTGTAACATTTGTAGCATGCAAGTTATGATCAAGTAAAACATTTCTCATCACTGGCATTAGCACAGTTACAGCTTATTGAGAACAGCATAGCCGAACCACAAGGTCTACACTTAACGATAATGGTAACCTCAAAAATCGACACAACATAACACAACTTTTAAATGTCAAATATAACTGTCAAATATAACATCAAACTTTAACAGGTCTTTCCCTTTACTAAAAAACACATTAAACAGCACTTCATTTCAACATTTACTCTCCTGATCCATCCCTATGCAAAGCATGCTGGGAACTAGAAATACACTGCTCAGTTTCAGTCAGTGCAACATACACTCACCTAAAGGATTATTAGGAACACCATACTAATACTGTGTTTGACCCCCTTTCGCCTTCAGAACTGCCTTAATTCTACGTGGCATTGATTCAACAAGGTGCTGAAAGCATTCTTTAGAAATGTTGGCCCATATTCATAGGATAGCATCTTGATTGAGATTTGTGGGATGCACATCCAGGGCACGAAGCTCCTGTTCCACCACATCCCAAAGATGCTCTATTGGGTTGAGATCTGGTGACTGTGGGGGCCATTTTAGTACAGTGAACTCATTGTCATGTTCAAGAAACCAATTTGAAATGATTCGAGCTTTGTGACATGGTGTATTATCCTGCTGGAAGTAGCCATCAGAGGATGGGTACATGGTGGTCATAAAGGGATGGACATGGTCAGAAACAATGCTCAGGTAGGCCGTGGCATTTAAACGATGCCCAATTGGCACTAAGGGGCCTAAAGTGTGCCAAGAAAACATCCCCCACACCATTACACCACCACCACCAGCCTGCACAGTGGTAACAAGGCATGATGGATCCATGTTCTCATTCTGTTTACGCCAAATTCTGACTCTACCATCTGAATGTCTCAACAGAAATCGAGACTCATCAGACCAGGCAACATTTTTCCAGTCTTCAACTGTCCAATTTTGGTGAGCTCGTGCAAATTGTAGCCTCTTTTTCCTATTTGTAGTGGAGATGAGTGGTACCCAGTGGGGTCTTCTGCTGTTGTAGCCCATCCGCCTCAAGGTTGTGCGTGTTGTGGCTTCACAAATGCTTTGCTGTATACCTCGGTTGTAACGAGTGGTTATTTCAGTCAAAGTTGCTCTTCTATCAGCTTGAATCAGTCGGCCCATTCTCCTCTGACCTCTAGCATCAACAAGGTATTTTCGCCCACAGGACTGCCGCATACTGGATGTTTTTCCCTTTTCACACCATTCTTTGTAAACTCTAGAAATGGTTGTGCGTGAAAATCCCAGTAACTGAGCAGATTGTGAAATACTCATTGGTCTGGCACCAACAACCATGCCACGCTCAAAATTGCTTAAATCACCTTTCTTTCCCATTCTGACATTCAGTTTGGAGTTCAGGAGATTGTCTTGACCAGGACCACACCCCTAAATGCATTGAAGCAACTGCCATGTGATTGGTTGATTAGATAATTGCATGAATGAGAAATTGAACAGGTGTTCCTAATAATCCTTTAGGTGAGTGTAAATGATGCATGTAGTCCCAACACAAATGGTTTAGGTTTACTTAACATTTTACAAATTTTAATTCATTTAACATAATAAAATTGAGTAAAATGACAATTAAGTAAAAAACTAAAGATTTGTGTTGTTTCAGCTTATTTTATTTAAATAAACTGAGCAAACAGCTAGAATAATTTTTTTGAGTGTAGTAATGGATTAGCAAATACAGGGAAAGCGTTTTTGATTCCCAGGGAATGCATAAAATAAAAAATGTATAGCATTCAATGCAATGCAAGTTTCTTTGGATAAAAGCATCTGCCAAATGCATGCAATGTAAATCAGTCCAACTGGCCACACAGGGAAGCAGCACTCACATTTTCTTAATTAAATATAAAAGTCTAATTACAACTTGGCAGATATACCTAAAAAAATAAGAGGTGATTAATATTATGCTATATATTTTATAAACTGGCTATTGAAAGCTTTGATGCTCCTCAAAGTGTAAAATGTGTGCTACTAAATGTATTCCTGCAAGATGCAATGTTTCATCTACATAAAATACAGATGAAGAAACTGAAATTTTAATTCAGGTTTGAGTGTGGCGTGTCTTGATCCTATTCCCTCTTTCAACCAAAGAATCCATTCTCTCTCCTCTATATCTGTCCAATAAGAGAGGCAAAGGCTGGTTTAACATAACCAGCACGGCATTCAAGAGGGAAAAAGCACCTGAGTTCATGCACACAACCCAGAAGCCTTAAAACCCACAACAGTAAATTAGGGAGCACAACCTCTGGGAATTGCAAGTTTATTGGTTTGGATGTAGTGGGTGAGGATATAGTGTGCTGATTAACAAGCCATCAAAGTGCGTAGACAAAGGGATTATTCACATGATCATACGGTCAAACATGGGCCAAACAGTGTTAAGAGTCTGTAAAGAGACTATTAGAGAGAGAGAGAAAGCCACTTGAGCTTAGCAGTAACGTCCTTTAAATGTCAGACAATAACCTTTTTTCCTCAATAAACTAGAATTAGTGGTTAATTATCCCAGTTTTCAAACAAGAATAAGTGCAAATCAGAGACTAGACGTGATGCCATCTCTCAGTGGCCTAGGAAATAAGTAAAGTGGACAGTAAGTGGCAATTTGAGGCCATGATAACATTAACTACATGACACAGCACACGTCTGCTTTAATACAGCAAAAATTCATATGGGGTAGATGGTATAGATGGTATAAAGTTTAGATAAATCGCAAATCACGTTATGAGCAGACAACAGTATTTTTACTGGAAATTGACAGAAAGTGTATACACTACCGTTCAAAAGTTTGGGGTAAGATTTTTTTTTATATAAATACCATTATTCACAAAGGATGCATTGAATTGAGCAAAAGCGACAGTAAACAAACACTTTTACATTGTTACAAATATTAGTGTTTTTACTGTATTTTTTTGATCAAATAAATGCAGTCTTGGTGAGCATATGAGATTTTTGAATGTGAAAAGTTGTTATCCTTATTTCTGGAAATGTTTAGTGAATAAAATACTTGTAGGCCTAGGGCACACTAGACGATTTTCAAATCTTAATCGATTTTAAAACTGTGGGAGACCACAGACATGAGGGCATCAACCACTTTTAGCATTATAATCCTCCAAATGCACACACTAGCAGATTCGTCCGGATCGCGAGACCACACACCTGCCGATTGTTACATTTTCACAGTGAGACAAGATCTCACGGAGACTCGCGAGATCAAACGTGACTTGAGAAGAAAACAAAATGGAGGACGATCAACGACGTCAGCTGGTTTTGTTTTATGGATATGGGTGATGATCTTTCTCAATACTCCACTTTCATGGCATGTTTGTGGCTGCCAAGTTTCAGTTATAGAAGCACGCACAGGTAGCATCCGGTTGGTGAAGCTTTCTTGCTCTCGTTGGCTATCGCGGGTATCACGTCAGGGGCAGCCCAATCAAGATTTTGGATTGTGCGGGCTCCGACGCGATCGGGAGCAGTAAAATAATCGTAATGACACCACAAAATTGAGGATTTTTTATGACAAAAAGTTGTTTGCGACAAGCATAGAATTGGATTCTGTTCACTTTGGGCAAATCAGGCTCAAAATCGGGCTTAAAATGCGTAGCCAGCCTTAAGGGGCTATATGTAGAATTCAGAAACCCATGTTATTAGTGACACTGTTGGCCGTTAAGGGAACTTCAGCCAGCAGCTTATTGCTACTTATGGCTATTGCTAATAGAAATACCTTTGCAGCGATATAATTTTAACGAACATCTCGATGCCACCCACGCTGCTGACAGTGATGGAATATGTGCTGCCTGCTTACATCTCGATATTAAACGCAATAAAAATGACAGCAGTAAGAAAACAGCAGTTAAGAAAGTATCTGATCATGGCGATGAGCAATTGCGATAAGACGTGTTGCACAAGCTCTGCAATTCACCAGCATCATGTCAAGAGATGAGGTAATTAAAAAACTGTTATGATAGTTTGATTATAAAGTATATTTGAGACTATAGACTATACAGATACTGAACCTAAAGGCATAGGGATATGTTCACAACCTGATTGGTCGGCTTTTATTTAGAATATTTCGAGACAGAACTTAGCAAACATCCAAAACAATGCTGTGTGCTGGGATAAATGCGCTCGTTGTATGTGCGTAGCCTACATATGCTATTGCATATTTTACAAAAGCATACTACATATGCAGATGCTATTTTAACCAGCTGAGAACTCGTGAAGAGCTTATAAAATGTGTAAAGGAGTCAAAACAGCGGCAGGAATCCCTCCGTCACACACACACAAACCAAGATCTGCTGCGAGGAGACGCGGTTCTGCTGTCTGTACCGAACTGTGATGGGCAACATCACGACTATGACGAGAAAAAACAGGCATGCTTAAGCATTCATTTTTAGGGTCTTGTGACATCATGTCCTGTTTTCGGTTTATTTACATGTCTTTAGTCCGTGTTGCATTTATATTTCACCAGAGTTCGTTTGGAAGCAGACCGAGACCCATCTTTTCAGGTCTTTGGTGCGCACCAGGGTTCAGATGGCAGCGTTCACACTTATTCAAATGAACCGCACTAACAGAGCAATCGCAGCATTGACATTACAGTACAGAATGGCTCTTTCTGCATTATCCTGAACATTGTATAACCATTTGTTTCATGTGTTATTGACCCTCAAGAGCGTGTGTAAACGTCACATCCTTTTGATTTTCCCGGCAAAAATATCCAGAGTCCTTTACATTAAAACCAGCCTGTAGCTTTCATAGACAACCTAGGAATGTCACGTTTTTTTTTTAAGAGTTATTAATACATGAAAATTCTTACATATAGCTCCTTTAAAGGAACAAGATATTCCTTAAAAAATGTTATGATAAATCTCAAAATTCTGAATGGATAAGCCACATTAGAAGCAGTAAATTAGCTGATCTGCACATAAAATAGAACATTTGACTTATTTGGGACACATCCTGCTCCGTATTTTCACATTATTCCTTGTTTCTTTGTTTCTCTCTAGTTAACAGTGTACAAGCTAACATAAAGTTCTGCCTATTCAAATAGATATTGGTATACAATAAATGGTACAGCAAAATACAATACATACTATCATACCGTCCAGCCCTATAATCTGATTTACAGCAATGTTCTATATTCCAATTTCAACTTTCCACATAATAGGGTGCAGGAAATAGTTCTATCATTCTCTCTGCACACATACCGAAGCCAGCAAGATTGCTCGTTATATTTGAATGACGACTATATAATTGACAACTTTTTATTGATGAATTGGCTGTGCAAAGGTTGTGCAGTTAATGGCATTTAACAGCAGACAGTCAATTAGCCTACAGATGGTCTTAAAGACCAATTAACAGAGCAGAGCACAATGAACAGCAGTCACTCAAATTAGATCCTCATATCTTCCTGCACAGAGAATACGCTTCTGTGTGTTGTGTAAGGACAATCTCTCTCGAATCTATAAGACAGCATATAAAACCCTTCAGGACTTCATCCCTTTTGCAAGGTTACCATGGTAGCGAGGGTTACACCTCAAATCTTACATTGACCACAATCTACAAGCATACTGTATGACAGGCATTAATAATTAATGCAAAAAGATCTTTATAAGGGCTGAAGGAGGTCGGTTGAGGATTGAACAATCTTCCTCAAGTCCACATCAGATGCGAGTCAAACATGCACTCAGACTTAAAGATATATAAGTGTCTTCTATGTTAGTAGTAGGTTAGATAACAGCCGAGAGCCAGAGGATGCTGTATCCTGATGTTAGCATGGATACAGCAGATTGGAGAGCAGATGCATATGCAATGATCCAGATGTTTTTCCACAACAAAAAGTCATAAAATAACATGTACAATATATATATGGTATAGTGCACAATATTTTGAAAATGCACAAGGTTTTATGCATTATAATCTTGTGTATAACACTTTGGGGTGCCTCATGTTAATCCCACATGGATAGCGTTCACCTAGAAATGTCTGCAAATGAGTTTCGCCCAAACGTTACATAACATAATTAATATTCATTATTCATGTACATGTATACACTACCGTTCAAAGGTTTTGGGGCCATATGTGTATATATAAAATGTTATACACTACCGTTCAAAAGTTTTGGGGCCAGTAAGATTTTTACTGTTTTTACTGTATCTTTGGTCAAATAAAATGCAGAGACTTTTTTTTTAAAACATTTAAAAATCTTAGTGATCCCAAACTTTTGAATGGTAGTGTATGACATTTTATATACACACATATGGCCCCAAAACCTCTTTGGACACTTAAGTAGCAATTAAAAATTCTTACATTATATAGCAAAATATTGAAGATAGATAGATTTGGATGGATGGATGGATGGATGGATGGTCAGTCAGACTTTGTGGTACATATTCATGTGATGAACTATATGGTTTTGTCCTTGGACACCTGTGTGAACTTGAATTGAATTTATACACTCACAAAAAAAAAATACCTTGAGAGCAGGTAAAAGTTAGAGGACAACCAGTCTGGCTTCAAAAGTGAACACTCCACGGAGACTGCCCTACTGACCGTTGCAGAAACTCTTCGACTGGCAAGAGTCTGAGTCACATCAGCTAATCACCGGAGTGCCTCAAGGTTCAGTGCTTGCTCCTCTCCTTTTCTCCATCTACACAACCTCACTGGGCACGATCATAAAGGCACATGGCTTCTCCAACCACTGCTATGCAAATGATACACAGCTCTGTCTTTCATTTTCGTTGGGGTCCACAACACTAACACCCTCCAGGACAGCAGGGAACCTGGGGGTAGTGTTTGATGACCAGCTAAGTCCACCCACATTTAAAACAACAGCGCAGTCGTGCAGAATCAGACCCTTTATGTCAGAAAAATAGACTACTGCAATGCTGTACTAGCGGGCCTTCCAACCAGCACGACTAAGCCTCTACAGATGATCCAGACTGCGGCAGCTCATCTAGTCTTCAATCAGCCTAAGAGAATCCACGTCACACCCCTCCTGATCGCACTCCACTGGCTCCCAGTTGTGGCCAGAATCAAGTTTAAAGTTCTAATGCTGACTTTTAGGACTACCACTGGAACAGCTCCCCCACTATCTCAACCTACTACTACAAATGTATGCTCCTTTCCACCAGCTCAGGTCACTGAATGAGCGACGTCTTGTTGATCCCTCACAACGAGGCAAAAAGTCACTCTCCAAAACCTTCACTCTCTCTGTTCCTCTCTGGTGGAATGAGCTGCCAACCTGCTGAGAATAACAAGTTTATTTTATTGTATATAGCGCCTTTCTGCAAACTCTAAGTCGCTTCACAATATAATACAAATAAACATGACAGCAGACAAAGAAACAATACGGATAAACTGAGATAGGTAACAAGATAGGAACTGAGGTAGATAACATAAGATACATGATAACAAAGTCAGGGGTCAGAGAAACAAGCGAAAAGATATGTTTTGAAAATCGTGTAGTAATGAAAGGTCGCAAATGTATTGTGGAATATCAGCAGTATCAGAAGATCTAAGTATAAGACCATGGAGTGCTTTGAATGTGATAAGGAGTATCTTGTATTGAATACGAAAGCGAACAGTTAGCCAATGGAGTCTGCGCAGAATAGAGTAATGTGGAAGGACAGTATTGGGTAAGCCATAGAAAAGAGAATTACAGTAGTCAAGCCATGAAGTGATGAAAGCGTGAACAAGGGTGTCAGCATCGCTGACATTTAAAAACGGACGTAAGCGAGCCATATTACAGAGGTGAAAGAAGGCAGACTTAGTGAGTGATAGTGTTGTAGTCAAGGCAACCTTATCCGAGACCAAGTCGAGACCAAGACCAGACCAGCACTCCTTAAATGCATAAAGATCCACATTACCGCTTCAGAAATGACTTATTTTTAATCAATATAATTAGAATAAGACACTATATAGAGCTGTTACCAATCAGATGAAATCATTAAGAAAAAATAATAATCTTTGCACTGCAGAGGTGGTACAGAAGATGCATCTGAATTGGTCAATTACAAATGCATAAACAATGTTGAGAATAATGTTTAAAAAAAAATTTATTGAATGTTTGCAGTCATGCTTAAATTTGTGAAAACAGCTCTCTTGTTCTTGTGGTATTGCTTAATTATATCATGTTTTAATATAAAAATCCAGATTTCATACAAGTACTTTTTAACAATATCTTGAATTTTTTGAGCATTTGTATAAATTTTGGTGACATTTTTGACACAATCCCTCAATTTCTGAACCGGCACAATAAATAAATTAAATTAGAAATAAGTTATTGATTGCATCTGTAGCAGTAAGTTTTACATCCAATCGCATTAATGATGTTAGTACATAAATCAGACAATGCACCAGCAATTTAGTAAAATCCCAGCAGTTGTGGTCTCGACCAGTCTTGAAACAAAATCCAGAGTCTCTAAGTCTGAGACCGAGACAAGAGAGTACAAATGTGGTCGAGACCAAGACAAGACCAAGACCTTAAAAAAATGGTCTTAAGACCGGTCTCGAGTACTACAACACTAGTGAGTGAGGAAATGAAAGAGAGAGAAGAATCAAAGATCATGCCAAGGTTTTTAACATTTGAACCAAGGCTCCAGCAATATTAACATTGTCAACAGAAACGGGATGTAATTTGAGGTGAACCAACAAGTAGATCTGTTTTATCAGTGTTGAGTTTGAGAAAATGACTGGTCACCCTAGCATTTATAGCATCAATACAAGCTGATTTGGAGTTAGTGGGGAAAGGAGCAGTGCGTTGTGAACGGATGTAAAGTTAGATGTCATCGGCATAGCAATGGAAGTTAAAGCCATGATGGCGGATAATGTTATAGATGATGAAGAGAAGAGGCCCAAGAACAGAACCCTGGGGAACACCGTGTGAGACAGGGGCAATAGTGGACTTAGCCTGGCGAATAGAAATGTAATGTTGGCGGTCAGACATGTAGGAAGTGAACCAGGATAGTACAGTTCCAGAAATAGCAGAACATCATATCTTTTAAGAAGCAGCTGAAGACGCACCTCTTCCGTAAGCACTTAATGACCTCACACTCTTAAAACAATGAACTTGCACACATACTACTTTTCTTCTCTAGCTAGTTTACTAATATAGTTGTCTAATAAACCTGGGATTGTGTACTACAACAATTGTTGGCTCTTTGATGAATGCTTTGTTCTTCTTTTGTAAGTCGGTTTGGATAAAAGTGAATGTAAATGTCGAAACAATTCGAAAACGTTAGCTCTATCATCGCTTGAGCACAGAATAGATGCCACTTGATTGCCATTTGACATTTTTTGTCTAATGCAATTAAATGTAGACATTTAAAAGTGTCCTAATACTGTGTGTATATAAGAATTGTATGTATATAGCATTCTCTACCTTTTGGTTTGGTGCCATATGTGGAGTCTGAAAGTAATAGAAACCACAGTTTACAGACTACAGATGTAAGAAAAATGACTCACGCAATTAAAACAAAAATCACTCACAAATAAACGGAAACAGCATTTCCAGACACATATTGCAAGCTTCCAGCTTCCCGTTTGGCCGATGGCATTTGACAGGTGTTGTCTGAGCATCAGTGTAACGGTGGGAGGCAGAACTCATATCTGAATCTGGAAACGATACATCACACAGCAGGAGTTTACACATGGTTAGTAGACCACCTCTCCCTGCCACACACTACACACATGCTCACGTCCGGTCTATCTGTGTGTGTCTCTCCATCTGACAGTGGTGTGAGCTGTACTAATGATAAGATCACTCATGTCCCAGTTAAAATAAAAACAGAGGAAGCATCATTCTGCTATTCTTACAGAGAATAGATAGGTAGATAGATAGATAGATAGATAGATAGATAGATAGATAGATAGATAGATAGATAGGTGGTTCTTTAGGGAGGTTCACGTGTTGTTCAGCTCTTGGAGCTAGTGTAGTTGACTATGCCATCACTGACATGGACCCATCCTCCTTCCGTGTATTTACTGTCAAACAGCAAACTCCACTTTCTGAATCATAACCAAACTAACATTTATATCAAAACATACCAGAACAAAACTGGAAACCTGCAAAATGCATCAGATCCAGCCGAGATACAGATGGGCTCAAGACAGCCCAGACAAATTTATTCAAGCCCTCAATTCGGAAGAACTAAAAAATCTGATAAATACATTTATTTCTACACAATTCGAAACAACTAAAGATGGTGTTAATTTGGCTACAAATGAAATCAATTACAGATTTAAAAAAGCAGCATATAAAAGAGAATTGAAAAAGAAAGGCAAAAAATGTACTGGAAAATTAAAAATGGTTTGACTCAGACTGCAAAACATTAAGAAAACAACTTAGAAAACTATCAAATCTGAAACATAAAGAATCAAACAACACCAGCATAAGAACTGAACACTGTTCAAAACTAAAACAATACAAAGATACAATTAGGGTGAAAAAGCAACACCATCTGACCAAAAGTTTACAGGAAATAGAACACTTAATCAATCATAATCAGTTCTGGGATATGTGGAATAATCTGAGCACAACAAAACCACAAGACCTATCAATACAAGATGGAGAAATTTGGACAAAGCATTTTGAAAAATGATATAAAGAAATCCCACCAAAACAACTCAATGACAATTATAATCTGATCAAACAAAATCTACAAATATATGAAAACACAATTAAAAATAATCAGAATCCACTTGACAATCCACTGGAGCCAAGGACTTATTACCCCAATTCATAGAAGTGGAAATAAATTGAACCATAATAATTTCAGAAGCATTTGTGTGAGCAGTAACCTGGGGAAGTTATTTATCGGTATTTTAAACAATAGAATTGTAAACTTCCTTAACAAACACAATGTCCTGAGTCCGAGTCAGATTGGCTTCCTTCCAAATCACAGAACCTACACACCCTAATCAATAAACACGTAAAACAGACCAAAAACTGAAAAATATTTGCATGCTTTGTCGATTTCAAAAAAGCATTTGATTCTATTTGGCACAACGGATTATATTACAAACATTTACAAAGTGGTGTAGGGGGTAAAGTTTATGACATTATAAAGTCAATGTATTCGAACAACAAATGTGCAATACGAATTGGCAACAAACATACAGAATTCTTCACCCAGAAGAGAGGAGTGTGGTAGGGCTGTAGCTTGAGCCCAACGCTGTTCAACATTTACATTAATGAACTAGCGGTGCAGTTGGAACAGTCTACATGCCCTGGACTCACTCTAGAAGACAAAAACGTCAAGCTCCTGCTGTATGCAGACGACCTGCTGGAGAACTACTGCCAAAACTGGGCCCTGGCAGTGAACCTCACAAAGACCAACATTATGGTCTTTCAGAAAAAACCCAGATGTCAGGAACACAGATACCAGTTCAGTCTAGGCAGCACCGCCCTAGAGCACACAACGCAGTACACTTACCTCGGCCTGGTCATCACTGCATCGGGGAGTTTCAGTATGCCAGTGAATGCTCTCAAAGACAAAGCTCGAAGAGCTCTAAACTCACCTAAAGGATTATTAGGAACACCTGTTCAATTTCTCATTAATGCAATTATCTAATCAACCAATCACATGGCAGTTGCTTCAATGCATTTAGGGGTGTGGTCCTGGTCAAGACAATTTCCTGAACTCCAAACTGAATGTCAGAATGGGAAAGAAAGGTGATTTAAGCAATTTTGAGCGTGGCATGGTTGTTGGTGCCAGACGGGCCGGTCTGAGTATTTCACAATCTGCTCAGTTACTGGGATTTTCACGCACAACCATTTCTAGAGTTTACAAAGAATGGTGTGAAAAGGGAAAAACATCCAGTATGCGGCAGTCCTGTGGGCGAAAATGCCTTCTTGATGCTAGAGGTCAGAGGAGAATGGGCCGACTGATTCAAGCTGATAGAAGAGCAACTTTGACTGAAATAACCACTCGTTACAACCGAGGTATGCAGCAAAGCATTTGTGAAGCCACAACACGCACAACCTTGAGGCGGATGGGCTACAACAGCAGAAGACCCCACCGGGTACCACTCATCTCCACTACAAATAGGAAAAAGAGGCTACAATTTGCACAAGCTCACCAAAATTGGACAGTTGAAGACTGGAAAAATGTTGCCTGGTCTGATACCACTGTGCAGGCTGGTGGTGGTGGTGTAATGGTGTGGGGGATGTTTTCTTGGCACACTTTAGGCCCCTTAGTGCCAATTGGGCATCGTTTAAATGCCACGGCCTACCTGAGCATTGTTTCTGATCATGTCCATCCCTTTATGACCACCATGTACCCATCCTCTGATGGCTACTTCCAGCAGGATAATGCACCATGTCACAAAGCTCGAATCATTTAAAATTGGTTTCTTGAACATGACAATGAGTTCACTGTACTAAAATGGCCCCCACAGTCACCAGATCTCAACCCAATAGAGCATCTTTGGGATGTGGTGGAACGGGAGCTTCGTGCCCTGGATGTGCATCCCACAAATCTCCATCAACTGCAAGATGCTATCCTATCAATATGGGCCAACATTTCTAAGGAACGCTTTCAGCACCTTGTTGAATCAATGCCACGTAGAATTAAGGCAGTTCTGAAGGCGAAACGGGGTCAAACACAGTATTAGTATGGTGTTCCTAATAATCCTTTAGGTGAGTGTATATGCCATTAAGAAAAAATTCCAAACCATTGAATTACCGATTCCAATCTGGTGTAAAATCTTTAATAGTGTGATTCAGCCCATAGTGCTGTATGGAAGTGAGGTTTGGGGTCCACTCAGTGATCAGAGCTACACTAGATGGGACAGACATCCAACAGAAGCCCTACACACAGAATTCTGCAAAATGATTCTAAAACTACAAAAAAAAAACATCCAATAATGCATGTAGGGCAGAATTAGGCCGATTCCCATTGATTATTAATATGCAAAAAATATTCCTCAAATTCGCTACATTTTAAAGCATTACAAACCCAAGAACTAAACCCCTCAGTCAGCTGGTTCTGAGACTTACTAACCCGAATAAATCTACTAACACTAACCAGTTTCAGACCAGCACTGCTTCTCACCCAAACATCAGAATAAACCAAATTATCAAACAATCTAGGAATACATATCTGGAACACTGGGATCAGGAATCTAAAACACAAAGTAAATTACAATTCTATCGAACTCTAACTTTGACTCTAAGAAAGAGCTGGTTACCCAGAGACCAAAGGGTGTGTGTTCACTGTAGGACAGGAGAGATTGAGACAGAGACACACTTCCTCCTTCACTGTCACAAATACATTTCCATATATTTCCATCCTCTACTTAAACAAATTCATAAACTCAATAAAGAACTTTACAGCCATGACTGAAGTAGAATAAATAATGATAATATTAGAAGAGGGACAGACAGCAGCACTGGCTGCGAGATACATGTGGATGTGCCACAGCCTGAGAGACAGCAGGTGAATGTGTGTGTAATGTGTGTGTTGTGTCTGACCTCAGTGTGTTTCCCTACTGTCCACCACAGTGACCCTCAGTATGTGTGAGTGTGTATGTTAAAACCCTGTGGTATCAAATGTTCAAATGTTCTAATCAAATGTTCAAATGTGTTCATTTATGTTGTAATATTTTCTTCTATTATTTTGATGTTTATTATTATCATTATTATTATTATTATTATTATTATTAATGTTCATATATGTATTATTATTTATGTTCATATATTCCTTTGCCAATATTGTATTATTTACATTCATGCCAATAAAGCGAATTTGACTTTGATAGATAGATAGATAGATAGATAGATAGATAGATAGATGAAACAATAGATATACAGACAGATAGATAGAGATATAATGTCTTTCTGGTTGTCAGACTTTGTGGAACATGTCACTTCTGGTGCACTGAGCCTGAAAAGGCAAGCAAGTTTTCAACACTTTTCTCCCAAAAAGAGGAACTATCATCTTTTCATTACCCCCACCATTCCTCCCTCCATTACTTCAGACCTGAACGGGGGTCCTGGGTGGCGTTTATTGAGAAGATCTGTTGGCATTTCACTCAGGCTAGAAGTAGAGCTTTGGGAGACAACAAAAAACACAGTCCTAGAAAATACTGCTCTTTCTTGCATTCAATCAAACAGAACTTTACCCAAGAGTGAGGGAGAAAAGGGCAGTGGGGGGTTTTCTCACTGACATACTCCATCGCAACTTCTCCACTTTGCATGCACACACTTAGCTGTATATATAGCAGGTGCATCAGCATCATCCCCGGAAGAGTCCAATAAATCACTGGCCCTGAAATTACAAAACTTAGTTATTTTATGTTCATATACTTTTTACTTATGTTCCTATAGTTATCTCACTGTTTACATTTGGGCTTAAGAGTCACAATTTGGGCTAGGTAGCCTATAAATATTTTCAGTTTAATCGCTATCTTCCTCTGTACATCACTTTTGATAAAAAAAATTTTACATACAAAATGCAGTTCTAAATGTCTGGTCCCCTCACAGTGGGTAATAAAATCAAATTTGCTGACCCTTGCAGCAAAATAGTGTTGGGCCCTGACACTGATAAAACGTTTAAATCAGGCTTTGAAATCTCCTCAGGTACTCGTCGGAGAAGAATTTCACATGCAGCATCGGTGTGATCCCTCAACACATAATCTGAAACCATTTCCTGTGATCTGCCACGCCACAGAGCCATGCATGAAAGAGGGGAGTCACGCTCCGGCCGCCCCAGCTGTTCGCTTTCATTCCCACCCCTCACTGTCCCTTTCCCTCCCCGCATCTCTTCATCTGCTGCACGCCACTGACAAGCCTGAAATGAGAGCTGAAATCAATTCACTTGACGGTCCAAACGAAAGCTGGATGTGTTGCAACCATCCTATTATCTCAGTGCCGCATCCTAAACACTATAGACGACTTCCCAGACACAGATTGAGCCAATAATCCAATTACTAACATAATATCCGTCAATGCAGCATATTTTATATCATTCAATCATTTCTATTTAAGACGAAACAAAATGGTTGTTTACATAAAAACCCAATCAACTGCACTTGCGAGAAGTGAATCGGTGTCTCCCAGTTCATCTTTTAATTTTATTTATGGCTGAAAGACAGGAAATGGTGGGGAGAAGGGGGGGGGGGGGCGGGTCCAGACTCAAAGTCACATCATCCACATGAGCACCATGGCATCATTTCAACTCTGAAAGTCATAACCTCCTACGTGGAAATGTGCAATAGACCTCACAACTCACACATACATGGCAGCATCCAAGGAGATGCACACAGTTAACAATAATCACACTGTAAAAAAAAAAAATCCACCAATTTCAAATTAAAACTTAAATTCAGCTGCTGCCTTAATTTGAATTTTTTTTTTTCAGTATAATCAAATTGGCTGTCATTTCAATTTGAAATATTGAACTGACTTAAAAAATTTAGTTAAATCTCATATAACTTCAAAAAGTTTTCTTACATTATTTTGATGAGTAAAGTAACGTAAAAACATGTTGCAATGACTTATTGATCATATAATTTTTTTATCATGCACTTTTAAACAAATAAGATAAAAAAAAATAAATAAATAAAAAAAAAAAGTATATATATATATATATATATATATATATATATATTAAAAAAAAAATATATATATATATATATATATATATTTTTTTTTTTTTTTTTTTTTTTTTTTTTAAAGAAAATAAAAATAATTTAAAAAGAAAATAATTCCAATTAAAAAAAAATTTAAATAATTTAAAAATTAAATAAAAAGTAAAATAATAAAAAAAAGTCCCACATTACTGGCACATATAGAGTCAGAATTAGTAATCTGTAATATTAGTTTTCAGCAGTTAGCAGTACTGATTATGTGTGCATGAAACGAAACAATTTATGCATGTGCCGGTAATGTAATGCCACTATATGTTATTCAGCAGTTTTATCTGTTTGTTGGTAATGGAATCCAGGGAACGGCGGAGAGATTATTCTGTCACTCGACTCTGACACATGAGTAAAGCTTTACAGTCTCACACGTGCAGAAGCAGGTACATGTACACACAGAGGGGTGAGGTGACTGCTGATGGGGCAATGCATGGCAGGAGGGAAGGGGACGTGTCAGGGGTTTCATTTGGGAGATTTCCAGCAGGCAGCTTTGTGAACCGATACACACACTTTCACATATAGATCAATAATGATCTGAGTTTTGCTGCAGGGTAATGGATGACACAGACATGAATCAATTTGCAGGCCTCATTTATGCTGACATTTACACTGTGACATAAAATATTTCATCAAACCACTAACCTTAAGTATTAAACTTCCCCATGTAACTCGTCCTGCATTGTTTATGCTATGGACATGTTCAGGAGAGGTCTGCTATTATCATTAGCCCATGCGATAAAACCTGGGATTTGTGTCCGGTGGATGATAAAACAACAAAACCTCAGATGGACCTGAGCCTGAAACAGATGTGCTCTTTTGGCTCGGCCTTTTTTATTTCATTTTATTTTATTTTATTATTTTAAATTAAACTAAATTAATATGTTAAGTGTAATAATGTTACTTAATAAGTGAAAATATTACTTTTTTTTTAAAGTTTCTTATTAATAATAATATTAAAGATAACAGTTAAATTAAAAATACTTGAAATATGTAATATATATATATATATTACTTAAAAACTGTAAAAATAAATAAATAAAAAAAGTTTCTTATTAATAATAATATTAAATATAACTATTAAATTAATAAATCAGTTCAATTAAAAATACTTGAAATATGTAAAAATATATTACTTTAAAATGTAAAAAAAATATTTCTCAATACTTCTACAACTACTACTACTACTACTACTAATAATAATAAGAATAATATATTTAATTTGCATTATTATTTAATTTAATATTAAATATAAAACGTAATAGTAAATGTAATTTAAAATAATAATATATTAATATAATAATATTAAATTATTAAATTAAATCAAATTAAGATTAAGGTTAAATGAATAGAACATTACTTAAGATCCTTTTGCAGATTTTGTTTTCATTGTACAGCCAAGCTGCAAACAAATATGAATGCCCAATTTGTCATCATGCCAATTAAACACACTAAACTGAAAACTAAATTGAATTTAGAGAGAGGGGGATTAAAGAGAGAAGATGTTAGAGAGCATTCACAGATATTTAAGCACTGCTGTGTGGTCATAGGTGGGCACTGAACCACCTTTATCTCTACACCAATCAGACGCAAGTGCTTGGAGGAGTTCCTCTGGGCTGAGGAGCTCTCTCTCTCGCTCTCTCTCTCCATCAGATGAGTCTGTTAGTTTTCCTGCTGGTTCACTCGCAGCAGCTGATTGATATTCCAAAGCCGTTCGCTCCGAACGCACCAAACACTAAAGCTCTCCATGACACCAGTGCCCTCTCAGCTCATGAACAACTGAAAGCAGATAGACACCGGAAAAGACCCCCTGTCAGAGAGAGAGAGAGAGAGAGAGAGAGAGAACCCTTCCAAAGAAAACAATCTCTTCCACTTTGGTTTGTTTTAAGAGTCCGGGGGACAGAAAAATCAATAACAAAAGCCACCGAGACACAGAGAGAGGGAGGAGGAGAGGGAGGGGAAGACAGAGGGGGCGAGACAGGAGAAATTAAAATGTTGAAATTCACTGCAAACCTTATTATCATGGACATCATGAGAACAGCAGCAACAGAGCCGTCTGCACACAATTACCAGCGGACACCTGGGCTAACACTTTGCAGAGCTACTCCAGCCATTTTATTTCCATCTGATAGCTGAAATCAAATTTGAAAAAAAAAGTACAATTATCATTCAGTACTGTGGAAAGTTTTAACACAATACTGTTATTCATCAAGAATGCATTTAATTGATTAAAAGCAACAGTAGATGTTACAAATGTCTATTTATTTCAAATAAATGCTGTTCTTTTGAACTTTCTGCTCATCAACTAATCATGACGTATCATGATTTCCACAAACATATTAACAGCACAACTGTTCTCCAACATTGATAATAATAATAAAATGTTTCTTGAGCAGCAAATCACCATATCAGAATGATTTCTGAAGGATCATGTGACACTGAAGACTGGAGTAATGATGCTGAAAATCCAGTTTGATCACAGGAATAAATTACATTTTAAAATATATTAAAATAGAAAACAGTTATTTTAAATTCTAATAATATTTCACAATAGTACTGTTTTTACTGTATTTTTAATCAAATCAATGTAGCCTCGGTGAGCATAAGAGACTTCTTTCAGAAAGATTAAAAGAAAATGTGTTAATTATTTCCTGAGAATATTGTTCAGTATAAACGGAAATTAACCTGTGACTGTAACCTCAAAACTACAGCTGGTCTACTAAATTAATTCATCCTTAGCTTTCAACCACATGCAAAATTTTGATATACACTGGATTTGCCAAAGTTCAAGGTTTTGAATCTTTAAAAGACTTTTGTTGAAGCCATGCACAGTAGAAGCAATTAAACATATTCTATCATTCTGTGAAATAATCACTACTTATTACTTTCAGCCAGACAGAAATTCTGATTGCAATTTCTTCACACATTTCCAGCACTTTCACTGTTTTCTGTGCAACCTTTGAATGAGAGCTTTTCTCTAGCAGTCTATTATTGTGATCTGATCTATTTCAGACTGACCCAGATGTGGTTGGCCGTTGTACATTTCGGTCAAGCGTTTCTCTTCCTGTTTCTGTTGAAAAGCTGCAAAGTGGACCAAACCAGACTTCTGAAATTCAGTGCAAGACTACAGAAGTTAACATTGAGACTGACTTATGAAACACTATCAGAATATACAAACATTTCTTAAAACTCTTATGTCAATAATTGCAGTCAATTCAATGCAACATTTAATGTAAGAATGGTTTACAAAATAATTAACTCATTACATGTAAAGAGGTTTTGCTACTGCTTTTCAATTTTATTATTAGCTATTTTTACTTATTAACACTGACAGGCAAGTGAAATAAGTTGAATTTATTTGTAAAATATTTTAAATGTGAAGGAAAAACAAAACACTAAACTTGGTTAAGGTATTTATCTGACAAAATTATTTGGCAAAAAAAGTTAATTATAAAACGGTTAGTCCTAGTCCTCGATTCTGATCGATTCAATCATATGTTAAATTTACCGGGAAATCCTCTCAGTATCGATCAAAACAAGTTTTATACAGTCTCAAAACGCTGAATGAAATTTAGCGCAAGTTTACGTTTTACACGAATCTTCTCATTATCTACAAATCCTCTCATCATAACAAACAAAGCACAGACACAAATTAAATAAAGATTTATTGTGAAGTTTAGTCAGATGTTTTTGGTTTTCATTAGACTTTGTGATGTTCCCTACAATTAGCCTATTTAACGCTTCAGTACAAATAAAGTAACAAAAATAGATATTTGAATGTTATAATAGTGATTTGATAATCTATACAAATTAATTCAAAATAAAAAATGGCTATAATGAGCCAATAAGTGTTCCTCTTCCGCCATCTACTGGTTATAGTGGTAATTTATTTTATTATTTTAATGTTGTTAACGTCCTAATGTTATTTTATGATACTCGAAGCATACACAACAGCTGAATATAAATGAATGATGCTAGCCTATACATAATTAGTGTTAAAAAAAACAAAAACAGGGCAACCAATTTAATTCAACTCTTTATATCCAGGCGCTAGATACGTTATTCCCTAAATGGGCTACTTCATAGAAACGCATTCGACAGAATTAAGATCTCAGAGAGACTAAAAACTGTTGAAATATGACAGATAGCATCTGGATATAGTAGCTGTTGCAGTGCTGCTCACGTTATCTAACTGCAGTTAGAGTCTAACGATCTATTATATAACAATAAACATTAACTCTAACGTGCTTCATAAAATACATATTCTATTAATATTCCTGAGAGGTCAACTAATGCCATAAAATCTCAAAATATGCAGTAATTTCATCAATTTGCCAGCGAGTGTGCTTGAGATGCACTGAAATGAATGGGGTTCAATGCTGGAACTATTGGTCGCTCCGTGACACGCTTTACTTCCGCATTCCTCAGTTCCTATGGAAGTCTATGGGAGTTTCGTAACTCTATTTTTCAAAGGCTCTGGTCCTCTGTATCACTACACAACACCCCTAGCGACCACTCTTAGCAACGTAAACATATGTTTGTTCTCATTAATATTGTTCATTGAAACTTTTTTAAAAACTGAAAATTATTGTGAGAGAGAGAGAGAGAGAGAGTTCACACAACAAGTTTTAGTCCTTTCGATATAATGACTCACTCCATCTAATGGCGTAATAATGTAACTTCTGTTGCTGTCATTGATCTACACTCACCTAAAGGATTATTAGGAACACCTGTTCAATTTCTCATTAATGCAATTATCTAATCAACCAATCACATGGCAGTTGCTTCAATGCATTTAGGGGTGTGGTCTTGGTCAAAACAATCTCCTGAACTCCAAACTAAATGTCAGAATGGGAAAGAAAGGTGATTTAAGCAATTTTGAGCGTGGCATGGTTGTTGGTGCCAGACGGGCCGCTCTGAGTATTTCACAATCTGCTCAGTTACTGGGATTTTCACGCACAACCATTTCTAGAGTTTACAAAGAATGGTGTGAAAAGGGAAAAACATCCAGTATGCGGCAGTCCTGTGGGCGAAAATGCCTTGTTGATGCTAGAGGTCAGAGGAGAATGGGCCGACTGATTCAAGCTGATAGAAGAGCAACTTTGACTGAAATAACCACTCGTTACAACCGAGGTATGCAGCAAAGCATTTGTGAAGCCACAACACGCACAACCTTGAGGCGGATGGGCTACAACAGCAGAAGACCCCACCGGGTACCACTCATCTCCACTACAAATAGGAAAAAGAGGCTACAATTTGCACGAGCTCACCAAAATTGGACCATTGAAGACTGGAAAAATGTTGCCTGGTCTGATGAGTCTCGATTTCTGTTGAGACATTCAGATGGTAGAGTCAGAATTTGGCGTAAACAGAATGAGAACATGGATCCATCATGCCTTGTTACCACTGTGCAGGCTGGTGGTGGTGGTGTAATGGTGTGAGGGATGTTTTCTTGGCACACTTTAGGCCCCTTAGTGCCAATTGGGCATCGTTTAAATGCCACGGCCTACCTGAGCATTGTTTCTGACCATGTCCATCCCTTTATGACCACCATGTACCCATCCTCTGATGGCTACTTCCAGCAGGATAATGCACCATGTCACAAAGCTCGAATCATTTCAAATTGGTTTCTTGAACATGACAATGAGTTCACTGTACTAAAATGGCCCCCACAGTCACCAGATCTCAACCCAATAGAGCATCTTTGGGATGTGGTGGAACGGGAGCTTCGTGCCCTGGATGTGCATCCCACAAATCTCCATCAACTGCAAGATGCTATCCTATCAATATGGGCCAACATTTCTAAAGAATGCTTTCAGCACCTTGTTGAATCAATGCCACGTAGAATTAAGGCAGTTCTGAAGGCGAAAGGGGGTCAAACACAGTATTAGTATGGTGTTCCTAATAATCCTTTAGGCGAGTGTATATAAAGAACATTTATAGATCAGTGGTTGCTGTTCCCGTACAGGGACTATTTTTTTCCCGGCGGAAGGCTTTTAGTGATTTTACTTCATAAATTTTGGCTTTAATATTTGTATTGTGTGGTAACCGTTTTATAAAAGCAATAAGCCCCGTGAGGGCTCTACTTAAGGTTTTATTTTACTATGCAGAAAACAAAAAGCACACAGAAAGCATACACTGACTAACGTTACAACATAATCTGTTATTCATATTTTTTTGGTTCTCTCATTTTTGTGCGCGTTCATAATTTCTTTGCCTGACAGTCATAGCCAAAATTGCGTTATACATATCACAAAATATACGCGTATATCACAAAATTGCGTAATCACAAATAAAACTCCAAGCACACAATATGCTTACAAAACCTTTAACAAATGTTTAATTAGCTATATATGAATAAAGGATGAAGATGACAATTATCCTAGGACATCCCTTTTGGCCACTACTATAGGCCTATATAAGCGTCATATTTATTTTTTTATAACACCCCCTTTTTATATGCAGTGTAACCTTTTATTGTCCACTCGACATTCATCAGGATAGCATATGATGTTGACAAAAGGATCACAAAGTCACTATGACCGATTTAAGGGTGTTGATCTGCCGGACAAACAGCTAAATACCTGTTCAACATATTGACCACGTGTTAACAGGAGGATAACAGTGCTGAAATAAGGAGGATTACAGCATTTCACTGCATTCAATAAACATAAATATGTGTTAATGAAGAGCAAATGTCACTCTGAAATAAACACCTCTTATTAACTGAACAAAATTACCATCACTGCATCACACATACAGCATATTAGCATTATTTATCGCATTTGACATTTAACCAAGATCATCTTTAAATTAACCACATTAATGAGCAAACATAAGCAAACTGCACCAGGACTGTGTTTGGGAATTACTAACTTACTGCTATACTGCACTGCCAGAACTATATAAAAATAATAATAATAAATTGTATGTGAAACGGTATGCATTATGCAACACTAAAACAGTTGTATGCCATGTTGTCAAATTGTAGCTTATTGCAGTGCACTGTAAAAAATTATATGATCAATAAGTTATGATAACATGTTTTTACGTAGCTTTAACTCATCAAAATAAGTTAAGCCATTTTTAACTTTTTTTGACAAGATTCAGATATACAAGATTAAATTCATTTGTTAAGTCAGTTTAATGTAATTTAAGTTGAATTACTTAAACATCCAAGTTGATAGTACTTAAAAATGTAAGACAGCAACATTTACAGTGTGGCGTCTAGTATTTTGCTATTAAATCTATTAAACCAAGTTTAAAATGCCTTTACTTTAAAATGCCTTTGTCAAATCAACCAAATTTCAGAAACCTTTACCAGCTCAAATTTGTTTCTGAAGAAAGAAACATGCATAGTGATGCATACAGCGATTGGTATAGGACTATTAGTAAAATCTGTTAACAATCTTTGTTACATTATACATCAACGGTGACCATTCAAAAATGGGGAAAATGCACTTCTTGTGTGTTTTTTTGCCTAAAGTTTGCATGTCTGAAACTCAGGAAGTATTATATGTATATATCCTTTTAGATTGGTTCTTAACAAACCTTTATTTTGATATCCATATTTGTAAGGCCCAATATGGCTCGATTACAGAGATATTGGGATCTCAATGTGGCTCTAAGAGTAAATTGTACATGTTTTCAGTGGCCAAAAACCAAATGTGGGTCACTTTTCATACAGCTGATACTATTTTCTTTTAAAAAGGAACAGTTGAAGAACAATTAACGTTGAAATGTATCTTGTTTCCCTGTATGAAAACAATTGCATAGAACATTCTTGTCTGAGTCAAAACAGTCTGAGTTTGCCTGCCTGTAACTCTAAAAGTATTAAAGATACCAATATAATATTAGATGCTGGTTCTTAACTAACTTTTCTTTTAAAATCTTAATTTTTAAGGCTCTATATGGTTCAATCCCAGAGATATGGGGACCTCAATGTGGCTCCATGTCCAATCTGTTCAAACTTATTGTGTTTAAATGGGAATGTCTGAAGAATAAATAATGTTGAAACTAGAAATGTATCTTGTTTCCCTCTATCAAAACAATTGCATACAACACACGTCTCTGAGTGACAAAAGTACACTGAAATGGTCAAGTTGAGGCACATTAAGAAAAGAAAAGTTTCATAGGAACAAGAATCTATAAGATCTCTCTTCTTGATTTACATTCATGCAAACTAAAGATTTTTTTTTTGGCACTCAGAGACCGTGTTGTATGCAATTGTTTTGATAGAGGGACACAAGATACATTTCTAGTTTGAGTATTATTTGTTCTTCAGACATTCCCCTTTAAACACAATAAGATGTTTGAAAAGTGCCCACATTTGGTTTTCGACCATTGAAAATGGATAAAATGCACAAATTTGGATATGGAGACGCATTGGGATCCCCATATCTATGTGATTGAACCACATAGGGCTTAAAAGAAAACTTAATTAAGAATGAGAATCTAAAATCATACTGACATATTTGTAATACTTTTAGAGTTACAGGCACACAAACTTTGGAAAAAGAATATATGGCACTCAGACGTATGTTCTATGTAATTGTGTTGATAGAAAAACATGAGATACATTTATAGTTTCAACATTATTTGTTCTTCAGATATTCCTCTTTTTAAAAAAAATCAGCTGTATGAAAAGTGACCCACATTTGGATTTTGACTACTAAAAATGTGTACAATTGACCAATTTAATCATGGAGCCACATTAACATGTCCATATATCTGGGATTTAACCATACAGGGCCTTTAAAATGAAGATAGCAAAAGAAAAGTTTGTTAAGAACCAGAATCTAAGAGATCTTTAATACTTCTTGAGTTTCAGACATGCAAACTTCAAGCAAAAAACACAAGTAGGGCTTTTTCCCATTTTTGAACTGTCACCGTTGGCATACAATGTAACAAAGATTTGATTATTTCAAATGTTTATTTCTTTTAATTTTGATGATTATAACTGACAACTAAGGAAAATCCCAAATTCAGTATCTCAGAAAATTAGAATATTGTGAAAAGGTTCAATATTGAAGACACCTGGTGCCACACTCTAATCAGCTAATTAACCTTTAAATGGTCTCTCAGTCTAGTTCTGTAGGCTACACAATCATGGGGAAGACTGCTGACTTGACAGTTGTCCAAAAGACGACCATTGACACCTTGCACAAGGAGGGCAAGACACAAAAGGTCATTGCAAAAGAGGCTGGCTGTTCACAGAGCTCTGTGTCTAAGCACATTAATAGAGAGGGGAAGGGAAGGAAAAGATGTGGTAGAAAAAAGTGTACAAGCAATAGGGATAACTGCACTCTGGAGAGGATTTTGAAACAAAACGCATTCAAAAATGTGGGGGAGATTGACAAAGAGTGGACTGCAGCTGGAGTCAGTGCTTCAAGAACCACTACGCACAGACGTATGCAAGACATGGGTTTCAGCTGTCGCATTTCTTGTGTCAAGCCACTCTTGAACAACAGACAGCGTCAGAAGCGTCTTGCCTGGGCTAAAGACAAAAAGGACTGGACTGCTGCTGAGTGGTCCAAAGTTATGTTCTCTGATGAAAGTAAATTTTGCATTTCCTTTGGAAATCAGGGTCCCAGAGTCTGGAGGAAGAGAGGAGAGGCACACAATCCACGTTGCTTGAGGTCCAGTGTAAAGTTTCCACAGTCAGTGATGGTTTGGGGTGCCATGTCATCTGCTGGTATTGGTCCACTGTGTTTTCTGAGGTCCAAGGTCAACACAGGAAGCAACACCAGGAAGTTTTAGAGCACTTCATGCTTCATTCAAGATTTCATTTTCCAACAGGACTTGGCACCTGCACACAGTGCCAAAGCAACCAGTACCTGGTTTAAGGACTATGGTATCCCTGTTCTTAATTTGCCAGCAAACTCGCCTGACCTTACCCCCATAGAAAATCTATGGGGTATTGTGAAGAGGAAGATGCGATATGCCAGACCCAACAATGCAGAAGAGCTGAAGGCCATTATCAGAGCAACCTGGGCTCTCATAACACCTGAGCAGTGCCACAGACTGATCGACTCCATGTCACGCCGCATTGCTGCAGTAATTCAGGCAAAAGGAGCCCCAACTAAGTATTGAGTGCTGTACATGCTCATACTTTTCATGTTCATACTTTTCAGTTGGCCAAGATTTCTAAAAATCCTTTCTTTGTATTGGTCTTAAGTAATATTCTAATTTTCTGAGATACTGAATTTGGGATTTTCCTTAGTTGTCAGTTATAATCATCAAAATTAAAAGAAATAAACATTTGAAATATATCAGTCTGTGTGTAATGAATGAATATAATATACAAGTTTCACTTTTTGAATGGAATTAGTGAAATAAATCAACTTTTTGATGATATTCTAATTATAAGACCAGCACCTGTACATTCATGACATTTAATATTTTGGCTTTCTTCTTCATCTATGTATTTATTTAACCAGAAAAAAAGATCAAAATCTATTTTTTAGCCGGGGGCCTATGGTTGAGTTGACATGGAATGAATACTATACTATTATTTTAAATAAAACAGTAGATTACTACAAAAGGTGCAAGCATAATGCAATAATAAACATTTGAAAAGGTATATATAGGGTCACATAACTTTGCAATGTAAGACATGTTCCTGGAGCAACATATTTTGTTTATATATAAACAAATTATGTTACTCCAGAAAATTATCTTATATATAGTCTACAATATGTACTATTGTTAAAAATACATAGATCAAGTGTCAGGAATGGAAAGAAATACATGCAAAGAGCAGAAGATTAAGAGAGATATGAGAGAGGTCACTGTCGACACTAAAAGCTCAAGATGGATTGTTCATTTAAGACTCGGACTGAACAAAGTGTGCATTAACAAGAGATGTAATTTCAACTCGATTCTCAGAGATAATGAATGCAAATCACATTAGACACCCCTGCAGTCTTTCTACTCTCGTCCTCCACCAGATATCTGACTAATATGACAGTAAATAAGGACGTCGTCCACTGCTGGCCATCTTAATTTGATTAGAAAAACGCCCTCACACACACATGAACCCTTACAAGCGCGCACACACACTCACTCCATTAATCCAGTGGTAATTTGCTTTCACTTGCCATCAGCCAGAACAAATTGTTCTGTCTCAGGAAAACATTTGCAAGAAGTGCAAGAGAAACATGAGGCTAATTGGGAAGGAGAACAGCATTAGGACGCAGCAGGACGCCTGTTACCGGACGCTGTGGATAAATCTGCCTGGATTACACCCGCATGGCCGGCCAACCGCTGCCCGTCAGAGGATCAGGGTTTGAGTGGATTACAACTGGACACACAGCGGCCCTCAAACTTCTGCACTACAATATCCTATCAAGAGGGTCTGTGATGGAGATTTAGGGGTAATCTGAGCCTATATATATATATATATATATATATATATATATATATATATATATATATATATAAATATATATATATATATATTCCCAATGTTTGGAAACATTACTATTTTGAATGTTTTTGAAAGAAGTCTCTTATGCTCATGAAGCCTGTATTTATTTGATTAAAAATGCAGAAAAACTGTAATATTGTGAAATATTATTACAATTTAAAATAACTGTTTTCTATTTTAATATACTTTAAAATGTAATTTATTCCTGTGATCAAAGCTGAATTTTCAGCATCATTACTCCAGTCTTCAGTGTCACATGATCCTTCAGAAATCATTCTAATATGATGATTTGCTGCTCAAGAAAATTTTTATTATTATTATCAATGTTGGAAACTGCTTAATATTTTTTTTGGACCTGTGATACTTTTTTCAGGATTCATTGGTAAATACGAAGTTAAAAAGAACAGTATTTAACAATATAAAATAAAATAAAATAAAATATATTATTATTTTAAAAGGATGCATTTCTGGACAATAGCACTCCAAACATTTCTCAAATCTGCTCTGGTCAAGATCAAATGCTTGAAATGTATTCATTTTATAACTTGTTATAACAAGTTGATTATTTACTTAAGGGCAAGAAAGTTAACTAGATGCAGGACCGGCTCTAGCTCTTTGGTTGCCCTAGGCGAGATTAAGTTTGCGCCTCCACGTAATTAAACGGGTGGCTGAGGGGGCGCCCTAGGATGATCATGTTTAATAAACATTATGTTTTATTTCGCTTGTTCTAATTCTATGATTAATGGGAAGTAGGCCTAAGGGCGACACTAGAGGGCGCCCGCGCCCCCAACACAATTGTCGCCCTAGGCAACCGCCTTGATCGCCTATAGCAAACGCCGGCCCTGCGCTCAAGTCACTGCTAAGTGAGGGTTTGACTGCTGTTTTACATGAAATCGAAGTTCATTTATTTTATTTTTATTATTTTTAATAGATGCGTGGGGAAGAGGATAACCAAATCCAAAAATCTCAAAAAATAAAAGGAAATCCCGCACACTATCAATGCTTGCAGAAAAATTTAAAAACGTTTTATTAGCAACGTTTCGGTCTCATGACCATCACCAGGCATGTTTCAATCATCTTGAAATGATGATCAAACTGGCTTTTGTAATTGTATCCAACAGGGTGTGAGACAAGCCAATTTATACCACAAAACACCACAGCAATTCCTCAAATCCACCACTAAATACTCACTAATGTTTGTGCCGTTTCATGATGTCCCTCCAAAATGATGTCACTTCCTGGAGGATGATGTCATTAAGGAAGTGGCTTTTTGTTAGTTGTTGTATTTTTTAATTACAAAAAAAACAACAGGGTGGAAAGAAAATGTTTTGTTTTGAAAACTAAAAATTAATTCAATAAAATTTTCAATTCAAATCAATGCTCTTTATTGTCCCCAATGGCCCTGTCCCAATTGGCACCCTAAACCCTCACGGTCTTCCTCTGAGTCCGCACTTTCACAACGTAATGCCGCTTTGACTACCGGGTAGAAGTCCTCTGCGTAGCTCGTGAACTTGCAGGCTCAGCTGAAGTGCGCATCGAGGACGCATAGCAGCCGCAAAGGGGGCACTCACGAGCACCCTTCTTTAAGCTTAAATGAGGAATGGGACACCCTAGCGGCCATTGTAAGTCCACAAGACCGAAAGTGCACATGAAGTGTGCCATTTGGGACAGGGCCTTTGTATACAACTGTAACTATATAACAAATTTAGTTATATTAATATAACTATATTAATTATATAAAACACATCTGAATACCTCGTAAGCAAACTAACCCTGAATCATGAGCTGCTCTGGAGCAGGTTATGTTCAGAGAGTGAGTTGCTATGGCTACCCTGAAAGTTACCTCCGTTTTTGGAATCGAAAGTTGAGGTTATCCGCTAACTTACTCTTAAACATACCCGGGTATGTCACATAACCTGCTTTCTGGAATACCCCCCTGGAGTTTTCATGTTAACAATCAGTATGAAAATTATGCTTGAAACATTTTCATTAAAGAAACTAAAAGCACTTGGAACTTTTTGAAAAAAGGGTTTTCCTGTTAAAAGTTAATTATCAGTACAGATTTTTTTTTTTTTATGTCAAAAACTGCTCACAGCAAAGGAGTGAAATTATTTAAAATTTACTCCATGTACAATTTATTGTAATATTGTTGTAGAAAAAAATAACTACTAAGATTTACATCTATACAAATGTATATGTTCAATATTTTATTCAACATGTAATAAGCACATGAAAATACTGTATTGTAGAAATGACACAGTACAAGCCCTTTATTCATTTATTCAATAAATGCTGAACTCTGCACACTATATTGTCTTTTTTAACGTTTCAGCACAATAAGCCAGATATTTATCAAAGATCTTGGTTCGTGAGGAATATTTTGTCTCCATTTATTTGATTGATCTGCCCATCTGCTGCCAGTGCTGCAGTGGCCCTGTTGAATCTGTAACACACCGGCTGGCCGCGCTGCATCTGAAGGTGTAGATATGATTAGAGATTCTCTCTTTGCTGACGCAGAGCTGCGAGACTGATGTCTGAGAAGACTGAACACTCATCATCCACTTACCTTACATTCATCAAAACACACACAGCTGACAACTGTTAGCTACTTTCTATCAATAGGGTATATACACACACACACTGTAACACACAGGGAAAAAATCGTGTAGAAACAATTTTCACTCAGAAATGCTACTAAATTTCAAATGGCAAGTAACATTGATTCTTTATATATATACACTCACCTAAAGGATTATTAGGAACACCTGTTCAATTTCTCATTAATGCAATTATCTAATCAACCAATCACATGGCAGTTGCTTCAATGCATTTAGGGGTGAGGTCCTGGTCAAGACAATCTCCTGAACTCCAAACTGAATGTCAGAATGGGAAAGAAAGGTGATTTAAGCAATTTTGAGCGTGGCATGGTTGTTGGTGCCAGACGGGCCGGTCTGAGTATTTCACAATCTGCTCAGTTACTGGGATTTTCACGCACAACCATTTCTAGAGTTTACAAAGAATGGTGTGAAAGGGAAAAACATCCAGTATGCGGCAGTCCTGTGGGCGAAAATGCCTTGTTGATGCTAGAGGTCAGAGGAGAATGGGCCGACTGATTCAAGCTGATAGAAGAGCAACTTTGACTGAAATAACCACTCGTTACAACCGAGGTATGCAGCAAAGCATTTGTGAAGCCACAACACGCACAGCGTTGAGGCGGATGGGCTACAACAGCAGAAGACCCCACCGGGTACCACTCATCTCCACTACAAATAGGAAAAAGAGGCTACAATTTGCACGAGCTCACCAAAATTGGACAGTTGAAGACTGGAATAATGTTGCCTGGTCTGATGAGTCTCGATTTCTGTTGAGACATTCAGATGGTAGAGTCAGAATTTGGCGTAAACAGAATGAGAACATGGATCCATCATGCCTTGTTACCACTGTGCAGGCTGGTGGTGGTGGTGTAATGGCGTGGGGGATGTTTTCTTGGCACACTTTAGGCCCCTTAGTGCCAATTGGGCATCGTTTAAATGCCACGGCCTACCTGAGCATTGTTTCTGACCATGTCCATCCCTTTATGACCACCATGTACCCATCCTCTGATGGCTACTTCCAGCAGGATAATGCACCATGTCACAAAGCTCGAATCATTTCAAATTGGTTTCTTGAACAAGACAATGAGTTCACTGTACTAAAATGGCCCCCACAGTCACCAGATCTCAACCCAATAGAGCATCTTTGGGATGTGGTGGAACGGGAGCTTCGTGCCCTGGATGTGCATCCCACAAATCTCCATCAACTGCAAGATGCTATCCTATCAATATGGGCCAACATTTCTAAAGAATGCTTTCAGCACCTTGTTGAATCAATGCCACGTAGAATTAAGGCAGTTCTGAAGGCGAAAGGGTTCAGTATTAGTATGGTGTTCCTAATAATCCTTTAGGTGAGTGTATATATATATATATATATATATATATATATATATATATATATATATATATATATAATTTTTTTCAAACTATATTAGGGCTGCATAATATATTGTTTTAGCATCTATAGCGCAATGTGCGCATCCGCAATAGTCACATCGCAGAATGTGCGATGTCAAGTATTGTAACTGATCCGTAGATTGTACTTGATGTAGTTGAACGCATGTTTAAGTTTAACCATAATAGAGAAAAAAGTGTATTATTTGCATCATGTGCTTTTAAGTCCTGTCAGTTTAAACATCAAGCGCAAGAAGACTGGAACTCGTGCGCTGTTTTCTGTGAGCGCACACAGAGCCACGCAGACAGTGAACACCGAATTCAGTTCTCTTTTGCTTTTTGTTTTTGTTTGAACGAACATGTACATGCAAAATTAAATGCCAGTCTCGGCAAGTATCCTCATAAACACAGTCGGTTATGTGCTGTAAACAACTGAGGGGAAAAAATGGATGCGTATCATTCCGTGCATTCATCTTAAAGTGACAGCAACCTAATATACCCACAGCTGTTTGTGTCACCACTGTTAAACAACAAAAGATAGAGAAAATCACTTTTGTAGCTTTAACAAAGATAAAATGAATGAATGAATTATATTTCATTTATACAATGAAGACTATGCAGTGTTATTTTACATTTGATTATTCAATGTCTGTACTGGAATACAGTTAGATATACCTAAAAACCATGAAGCACTGATTATTTCATTATAATTTTTGTTCTGTTGTATATATCTATGCTTGTAATTTGTTTATTGTTTTCTATTCTCTATAGCCTACAAAATCCCCATTAATTCTAGAATGATCAATTCTTTACAAATAGAACTATTCAAATCATATGGTGAAATTGTTTTCATATCACAATATATATTGCAAAAAATATTCATGGCCTCCATGGATTGGACTTGTTTGTTCAGCACATCCCAGATGCTCGATTGGATTGAGATCTGGGGAATTTGGAGGCCAAGTCAACACCTCAAACTCGTTGTTGTGCTCCTCAAACCATTCCTGAACTATTTTTGCTTTGTGGCAGGGAGCATTATCCTGCTGAAAGAGGCCACAGTCACCAGGGAATAACGTTTCCATGAAAGGGTGTACATGGTCTGCAACAATGCTTAGGTAGGTGGTACGTGTCAAAGTAACATCCACATGAATGGCAGGACCCAAGGTTTCCCAGCAGAACATTGCCCAAAGCATCACACTGCCTCCAAGTGATGTAAAAGAAAACGTGATTCATCAGACCAGGCCACCTTCTTCCATTGCTCCGTCGTCCAGTTCTGATGCTCACATGCCCACTGTTGGCGCTTTCGGCGGTGCACAGGGGACAGCATGGGCATCCTGACTGGTCTGTGGCTATGTAGCCCCATACGCAACAAACTGTGATGCACTGTGTATTCTGACACCTTTCCATCAGAACCAGCATTAACTTCTTCAGCAATTTGAGCTACAGTAGCTTGTCTGTTTTATCGGACCACACGGGCCAGCCTTCGCTCCCCATGTGCATCAATGAGCCTTGGCCGCCCGTGACCCTGTCGCCGGTTCACCACTGTTCCTTCCTTGGACCACTTTCGATAGGGACTGACCACTGCAGACCAGGAACTTGCTGTCTAATATATCCCACCCACTAAGTGAGACAGTTTGTCTAATTACACAACCCTGATGTGTTATTTACAAAAATGAACATTTTGAATGAGAAAATGTATTAAAAAATATATAATGTTGGTTTTACTATCATAGTATATAAACATTGACATTGCATGGAATTAAAGGGGCATACAGATTTGTTGCATGCTATTGATGTTTTTTGTTAGATAATAGTTCTTTGAACATCTAATAGGTCTCAATAAAAACACTAAAATGTACAATATTCATGGAAAGTGCACTTTTACATGCCATCACATTTAGCTAATGTCAATGAAATGTTGGCTGTCTGAAATAAATGAAAAAGAAAAAACATTAAGCCATTGGCTGACTTGGCAGTAATGCAGCGTCCTTTGGTTTCAGACACAGCCATTATCAGTTCATCTTGACTTAAAGCGTACAGACCACCGTAACCGCCGCTGTGCTCGTGGGATCCAGGTTTAGAGCTTCTCAACCCCAGGTTACACATCACTGACCCAAACACCAGCAGTTTATGAACGCCCGCCGTCAGACCCATATTTGTGGGGCTCGTGATGCCGGTTTTGTTGAAACTGGGTCACAGGTGTTCATTCTATCCAGGGGAATTTATGAAGCCATTCCTCTAGCCTGCTTATTTCGGTCTGTCCTGTGGTTGTGCTTCCAGCTTTTACAGCTAACCTATTTGTCAAAGAAATTCACATTTGGCTTATGCTGGTTGATAATTTTTCTTTTTAACCACATTAAAAATATAAGAATTATTGTTGCTATGCTCCAATTTCAGCTCGGTTAACTCTCCGGGCCTGCACGATCAAGCTCTGAATTTTCATGTTTTAGAATCTCTTGCGCATAAAAACTCTTCAGTACTGCACACAACTTATTTACTAACTTAATATGACTAAAATCTTTATTGAACAAAGTTGGTTTACCCAGAGGCCATGTTCAAATGTGTAGGGTCAGAATATGATCTCAAAGAAATGTATACATTAAATTGATCAAAAGTATACAGTAGATAAACAGTAAATAAATTGCTACAAAAGATTTCCATTTCAAATAAAAGCTGTTCTTTTGAATATTCTCATGGCTTCCACTACAATATTAAGCAGCACAACTGGTTTGCTACACTGATAATAATAATAAATGTTTCTTGAGCAGCAAATCCTCATATAAGAATGATTTCTGAAGGATCATGTGACACTGAAGACTGGAGTAATGATGCTTTGATCACAGGAATACATTACATCTTAAAATATATTACAATAGAAAATTGTTATTTGAAATTGTAATATTTCAAAATATTACTGTTTTTACTGTATCAAATAAATGCAAACTTGGTGAGCATAAAAGACTTACATCTTTAATCTTATTGATCCCAAACTTTTGAATGGTAGTATTACTAGATTTATGAATTGTTCTTTGTATAGTTCACTGTTGCATAAGTCAACATGTTTTTGCACAGACTCTGTTTTTAAATGAAAATCACTTGATATAGTAAAAAAGGAAAGCATGCCACACATCCTCTAATCCAGTTTTATTCTTTTTCAGCAAAAGAGGAAAGGGAAAAAAAGGAAAACAAGAAAACAAAAAAGAAAGGCTACAGAATTTTATCTTATCCATATCTTCATTTTTTGTATGTTTTTTTAAATGTTAACCTAAAAAGGGCAAAGTAATGCAGCTCTATGCTTAGAGTGAGAGTTAACCAGAAACACAAAGGAGGTTAAATAAGGATTTTTCTTAAGATACACAATATTCATCTCTTATCTTCAGCTGTCCATGTCGACATAAACAGAAAAACAGTCAAAGTAATAAAAAAAAAATTAAAATAAAACAAAACAAAAGCGCCGGTAAATTGAGACTCCGCCTCGTTCCCACCAGAGTTGAACACATCCCTCCATAATGCCATGTATGGAAGGGGAAGGAAAGAAAGCAAAAGAGAGAGAAAGAATCAAGAGAATATAGAAAGAAAGGTTAGCATGAGCAGGCAGGAGAAAGAACAGGAATCTAGTGAGAATGATGGAGGAAAGAGAGAAAGCGAGAAAAAGGGCAAAAAAAAAAAAAAGCCACCGAGATCTTCAGGTGCTTTAAAAGAGGCAGAGTGTATGATGCAAGGGCTGATGGGAGTTGTACGAGGTTACAGAGTGTGTTTATTCAGACCTGAACGAACTACAGTTCTCAGATGAGCTGTGGGCGGCTTTTTCCCAACTGAACCCAAACCGAAGGGTACCGTTTTGATTGCGCTGAACGGCGCATGAAAACACGGCTGTAAGTGCATATGTGAGTGTGAGTGTACGCGAGTAACGGGCACGGCTCTGACGCGGATCGGCCGAGAGAAACAACTCTGCGCGTCGCGGCAGAGCCGGGCTTTTTGTTTCCGGGACGGGGTGACTCGTGTGATCCAGGTCACCCTCGGGCAACATCTGTCCGTGTGATGGAGAAGTAGTTCCCAGAGGTCTCGATCGATCGATGTGTTTCCCCTGGAGTCGATCGCAGCCTCTGAGACAAGAGCAGTTCTCCAAAGTACAGGCCACTTGGGAGCCCAAATTCATCTGACCTACTGACCTGCATATGCACTGGGATGGAAGGGGACTGAAAACAGAACGTTAAGGCTGTGCGGGTCGCCTGTGTGTGATGAGCACAAGGCTACTGAGGGGTCAGAGGTCAGAGGTCAAGCAGGGGTGCGGGGTCCTCTGAGATGTGTTGGAGGAAAAAAGATGCCACTAACAGGTGAGTGATCGGTGGATGCGTGCGTGTGTGTGTGTGTGCGCGCGTGTGTGTGCGTGTGCGTGTGTGCGAGTGTGCGTTCAAGAGCACTCCTCTCCGATGCGCTGGCAGGTTCGGCCCACCTTGCGGTCCAGTTTAACCATCTTCAGCACGGCTTCCTCTCGGCCGCGGCCCAGATGGTCAAACATACAGTCGTGTTGCTCCGGCAACCGGTGCAACATGCAGAACACATAACCTGAGAACAAGAGAGATAAAGAGTGATCACAATGAGATAAAAGTGTTGTATAACCTGCTCAAGGTTGGGTTTAAAAAGCGACTCTGAAAAGTCACTAATTGCGTCACTGTTAGCCTGCTGAAGTGTCGGCTTTTATAAAAGAATGCCAGAGAGATTATACTGATCTCAGATTTCTAAATAAAAGATTTTAGTGGTGCTTGCCCATGCAATACATCACTGGAATGAAGAAGGGGTGTCATTGGGGGTCGTTACTAGGGTTGGGAATTCTGGAATCGGATACTTGAAAGGTCCAATGTGCAATATTTATGAGGATATGTTGACAAATGCACTATAATATATATAACTATGTTTTCAGTGGTGTATAAAGACCTTACATAATGAACCGTTATGTTTTTATTACCTTAGAATGAGCCGTTTCTACGGACAAATGTCTCTACAGAGCGCTAGCTACTCTCTGCTGTCTCAGACGACGACATCTTTGTCCTGTGTCAGCCACTGTAGCTTCTCTATGTGCTTCAAAAGGAAGGGGTGAGCAGTGGGCGGTTGCAATTTGCATTCTCACCACTAGATGCCGCTATAATTTACACGGTGCAACTTTAAGGTCAGGAATCAGATACTTGTTCGAAAATTAAAATGTAGATTCCTCTTATTGATTTCTTTTGTGTGCATTTTAATACGGCTTTAAACCCTTCATGCGCAAGAACACCCACGTAGCCGTTTTCTGTGCTGCGCACCCATCTAAAGGGAGCGCACAGAAAGCTGCCTCTCATACAGTATAGCGCAGCTGACAAAGAAAACACGTGTAACAGTATATTGGATCTGTGCAGCTCTTAAAGTGACAGCGGCCTAATATTCCTGCTGCAATCTCTTTAATAACGTTAATCATACAATAAGACAAAGAGAAAATTCACTCTCTGTTCAGTTACTTTTGGAACTATATTTGTAATGTATATTTTATTTATAAAGTGCAGTGTTATTTTACATTTGATTACAGCTTCTGTAACTGAATACTAATAATCTTCAAACACTTTTTTTAAATTGTATCTTTGTTCAGTTGTATTTCTTTTTTGCTAATTTGTGTATTTGTTCTTTAATTAGTCAGCGTTTACTTGTCTTTGTTAATGCTTGAAATTAGTTAGGCTAGTTGTTTTTTGCAATGGTATTTTTTAAACCACAGGCAAAAGCCCCTAGCCTGTTGATTTTTGTCATGGTATTCAGCTAATATGAAACCCAAGTTTTTTTTTTTTTACTTTATTGGAATCGATAAGCAGAATCAGAATCGTTAATGCAAATGATACCCAACCCGTACTAATTTGAATAAGTATTAAAAAAAAAAAGCCTATGATCAAGTCTCTACAATATCCTAACGCTTGCTCAGGTTTCTCCTTCAATGCAATTTTATGGGGATTTTTTTTGTTGCTTTTTTTCCCTCTCCAAATTTAATTTCAGTTGAATTTACCGTTTAATTGGCATGGTAAAAGTTGTGCATTGAGATTTGTTTGAAGCTCAGCTGTGCTAAAAGGTAAATAATTTGAACAAAATATTTTAATAAAAATAAATGAAAACAAAAAATATTTAATAAATAGTGCAAACTTTATAAATTAATAAAATAAAAGAACCCCAAAGTCTCTATGATATCTAAAGCTTGCTCCGGTTTCTCCTTCAATTCTATGGGATCATTTTTTGGCAATTTCTTCTCTCCAAATTCAACTGCAGTTTCAGTTTGGTGTTTTATTGGTATGATATAAACTGTGCATTCAGATTTGTTTGCAGGTTTATTATTTAGGTTTTATACAATTTTATTAAATTACACAAAAAATAAGTGTAATCCCTTAACTTTACATTTTCAAGGGAAAAGTAATTTAATTACTTAGTAACTAGTTACACCCAACTAGGGATGTCAATTTACACAAATTCCCATGATCGATCGTCGTTTAAATTAACAATCAATTAATCGATTAATTGTTAGCCTTAATACTGCAATATGCGTCTACAGTAGTGGCTTATAGCTGACAGGGTGTGCAAATGCTGCTCAAAACGCCATGTTCTTCACCAAATGAATGAGAAGGATTTTAATCTAAATAAAGGGTTAGGATTGTAAAATTAGTTGATGTGATTGATAATTTAATTAAATTACTTTATTTCATAATCAAATATAACCTCTAATACAACGCGTCACCAATGTCGCCTCATATCTGTTATTCAGAATGTGTGGATGCGCTCTTCCTGGAACAATGCGCTGAACAGGCAACTAAACCCAATGAATTCACAGCTATTTATTAAAATAGTGTTCTCAATGTTATGTAATATGACAGTCCCAATCATAGTTATTATTAATTGTGCATTGCTGTTTGAGCTGCGCGTGCTGAAGCTGAAGACCGTCTGAATGAACACGGATGCCCTTTGCTAGCGCATTATTAAAAAAGGTATGCATTTGGCAGACGCTTTTATCCAAAGCGACTTACAGTGCACTTATTACAGGGACATGCAGTAAAGTGCCTTGCTCAAGGACACACTGGTGGTGGTGGCGACTGCTGGGATTGAACCAGCAACCTTCTGCGCATCAGTTTAGTGGTTTAACCCATTTAGCTAAAAGAAACGCATCCTATATGAGATTGATCACATATATACAAAATAAACGTAATATTACAAATTACATCTGCACAAAATGACGCGAATGTACAAGTGAACTTGAACTAAGTTACGTGCGAGTCAGAATGCGTGACTCATGTTTTGCACGCGCTCTTCCCGGAGCAACGCGATGAAACAGGCAACTAAACCCAAATAATTCACAAATCACAATGTTTTATTACAATAGTGTTCTCAATGTTATGTAATATGACAGTCTCAATCATAGTCATTATTAATTGTGCATTGGAGCTGCGCGCGCTGAAGCTGATCACCGCCACGCTTTACTACCGCTCTAATTCTTAACCAAATGCATCCTATATGAGATAAATCAGATATAGATAGGCCTACACAAAATAAACACAATATTACAACTTACATTTGCACAAAACAAAAGGCTGCGAATGCACACGCAAACTTAGTCATGAAGAAGATGTAACTCCAGCTGTAAAATGGTCCCAAACAGAACTCCGACGCTCGCTTAATTGTTCCTCCTGTGTTACGCGGTTGAGCCGCACGCACCCGCATGACCCTGCTTAATCGATGATCGACAAGCTTTATCGATTAAATGTCTTATCGACAATTAAACAATCATCGATTAATCGTTAACATCCCTACACTGATAATAATAATAATAATATGAAATCTAAAATGAATAGCGCAAAACAATAAGATAAAATAAATTACTTTGGTTATTGGACAACAGTATGTTGCTATGTTTGCTAAGGTGTTCTGCTGCATAATTTGAGGTATCATTCATGACCGTAGCACACATGCTGTGTTCAAATCCATAAGAGAGCGGAGCGATAGCAAACACCACAAACTATACATGGTTTGACTTCATAGAGAGCGTGATCTGAGATCATTTCCAAGTAAATAAAAACCAGCTCTGTGCACAGAGGATCCATTCCGTCTTCAGAGCCTCATTAAGAAGAGTCTTGTTAAGGAGTTTAATATATTCAGTAATACACATGGTGTTTTGAATGAGTCAAAGATGATTAAAAGCTTACAATGTTTCAATTACGACAGCCACAGAAGAGCTGCACGGCACTACACACACCAGTGCATCATGTAGCGCTATTCAGGGGGGGCGTCGCCAAATATATATTCTAGATGAGTTGTCAGCTTCTGAATTGTTTGACGAAAAAGAAAAACAGGGTTGTTCTCACTGACTGCATGCAACCATAAACCCACAGCATAATGTGCTGCCTGATTCATGAAAGATTCACTCCGATGAGGAGGTTCATATTAATGAATCATTCGATTCGATTAGCAAATCAGTCTGATTCAGAACACTTAAACCGACTCGGATTACTCACGTATACATTACTGTACATTTTAAAAAGCATCCAAGCAGATTTCCTAACCCTAGGAAGAAAATGCGGCAGAGTTTTCAGCGATGAATAGCTGCAGGAGTCCTGCCTGAGACAAACCCCGGCGGGATAATGACTCAGATGCGAGCTGTCACGGTAACAGTCAGATCCATAAGTGTATTAGCAGAGCAGTGGGAATTGTCATTAGACTGATGACTTACAATACCACCTTCAGTTTAACAAAACAAGACAAAAAGATAACTAGCACAGCCAGGAGGACTGATGTTACCGCGCAATTATGTTTAAACGCTCACTTTCTTTCATTACCTACAGTTAGCATCTGAAATTTAAATGACCGAGGGGGGTTAAATATACTTTAGTTCTGTAAGGATCTAAAAGTTCTTGCTGAAATTGCAAACAGTCAGATGAGGAATGAACAGGCCCACACAGAATTGGGAAACCCATAATTTACGCCGTCGGAAACAAGTGACGTGATGTGACAAAACTAGAAAACTTTCGTTGTCATCAACAAAGCTGTCGTGACTTCACGCATGCGTTATAGTTGTGTCACATCGCCTCGCAGATAACACAGCGTAAGATGGTGGTCATACTAACCACAGCGACAGGACCCCAGCTCCTGTTGTACGAGCTCCAGTTTGGTTTGGCAGCGATGGCACCGCCGACGGTTCTTCTGCTTGGGAACTCGTGGAGAATCTTCAGAACATGAGGCCTCTCCCACACGAACACGCTTCTCCGGGGACGACTCGCTCTCCGAACCTGAGGCTGAACACACAGAAAAGAACTTTTAAATTCTTACACAGTTGCAAGTGCATCGCTACTGCAGAACTACCTGGTGCGAGAAGAACTGCACTATAAAACAGACTGGGGAGCACAAAGAACTTCAGTTGGATAGCATTGTAGCAAGTGTTTGAGATACCATGCATCTCATTACTAAACAGGGAAAAGGGTAGTTGGCATGGATTATAATGGATTGAAGGTTAAACCATTCAGAACACCATAGTAACAACCTAGCAAGACCGACATCCTCTAAACCTCAAATCTCTCTTTAAACTGCCCAAATATTCAAACTACATTCAGGTATGTAGTTTGAATATTTGGGCAGTTTGAAGAATGAGTTGAGGTTTAAAGAATGTATTTTTTATTAGAATGACAAACAGGACAAATGTTTAAAAAAAGTATTTTTTCAAGTAAGAAAAAATACAGAAATTGAATGGCTAAATGTCATGATTAATGCCAGTGGTGATGACGTCATAAATTTAGTGATGACGTCATGATTGATGCCAGTGGTGATGACATAATGAATGCAGTGATTATGTTATGATTAAAGGGATAGTCCACCCAAAAATGAATTTTAAAAAATTAAATCCCGCCTCAAATCATCCTAGGTGTATATGACATTCTTCTTTCAGACGATTACAATCAGAGTTATACTAAAAAATGTCCTTTGTAATGACAGTGAACGGGAGCCCAAAATCTGAAGCCCAAAAAAAGTGCATCCATCCATCATAAACATACTCCACACGGCTCCAGGGGTTAATAAAGTCCTTCTGAAGCGAATCAATGGGTTTGTGTAAGAAAAATATCCATATTTAACATGTTATAAAGTCAAATATCTAGCATCTGCCAGACCGCCTTCAGTATTCAACTTACGAAAAAAGCACAACTGACAATCATGATTACTGCCAGTGGTGATGACAATGAATTTAGTGATGTTATGATTAATGCCAGTGGTGATGACAATCATGGTTAATTATGAATTTCCAACGCTTTACATTCACTTAAGACATCACTTATTGTGTTTACGTGAAGACTGGCATTCTGACAATTTTGTGTTGTGATCACATGCTGTTCAGAGAGGCGGACTTCTATGCGTGTCAGTCTGTGTGAGAACAGACTTCTTGTGATCACATGTGATCACATGCTGTTCAGAGAGGCGGACTTCTATGCGTGTCAGTCTGTGTGAGAACAGACTTCTTTTTTCAAGGCTTATAGCGCCACCTACAACATTTCAAAGCAGCGCCCCACCCGCTACGTTTCACGTACAGGTATGAAATTCCGTAGACACATGTAACAGCCCAATACCTACAAAAAAGTCTCCTGGTACGAAATCTGAAAACCAACAGGAAGTGAGATATTTTGAATTTTCTTTGCAAAATTGTTGCAAATTTTGCCATTTCCAGACGTTGTACTTTAACGAACTCCTCCTAGAGATTTAATCAGATCATCATCATATTTGCACAGTCTAATCTAAAAGGCCTTTGCGACGTTAAATTGCGAAGATCTTGAGTTTTCCCCAAAGGGCGTGACCGTGGCGGCCTGACAAATTTTGACGCCATGAAACAGGAAGTTGTTGTAACTCGGACATACAATTTCCGATCTGCCCCAAACTTCACATGTTTTATTAGAGTCCTGACCTGAAAACATCTACACGCCAATATTCAGTTACAGTCATAGCGCCACCTGTGGGCAACAGGAAATGCCATGTTTTACACTGTGAGTAACTCCTTATTAAGTTTTAACCAGAACAACATCATTTTTGGTCAGTCTAATCTTAAGGCCATTGTGATGTTAAATTGTGAAGATCTTGAGTTTTCGCTGAAGGGCGTGTCTGTAGCGGCCTGTCAAAGTCTGCTGTTTCGCCATGACACAGAAAGTTGTTGTAACTCAGGCATACAATGTCCGATATGCACCAAACTTCACGTTTGATAATAGTCCTGGCCTTAAGACGTCTACATGCCAGTATTCGGTTATAGTCAAAGCGCCACCTGCTGGCAGCAGGAAGTGTGGCACATTGAAGTGACTTTGCCATATTTCTCCTATATTTACCGGCTTAAATGCATGTCGCCCACTATTCGCTGTTTTCCTGAGGCCACCGGGTGGCGGTGCTTTAATTACATACTGCAAATTTAAACTATATACCAAAATCTCTAAATCAACAGTAACTTATATTGTCGCTACAATATCACCATCCATAGTGCCCAGCCCAGAGAAGCGGTTATATCATGGAGCTTCTGAGGAGGGACTTCAGAGTCGGCAGAAAGTTTGCAAATACTCTAGACAGAAGTACGGCTTGACCAAAGCTTGAACTCTATTGATTTAGCTCTCTCTGACCTTGGTTAGTAAGTCTAAACCAGAGCTTTCTGTGCTTTCAGAGATTTAAAACTCTTCTTTTTTGTGGACAGAGAGGTGGTAATGAATGTGTAAGGTACGTAACAGGTGGGAGAAAATAGACATTAAATGCATCACGTTTCTGCATCGATTCACAAAAAAAATGTTGTAACAAAACAGAGATAAAAGATACATTTTGTGCTATTGGTAATCTTCAAGCAGCTGCTTTGAGACTTTCTAACCACATTTGTACGCTGCTGTACATTTACAGCTCAGTTCCAAAGTGGTGTGATGTGCTAGACCATTAAAAGCTGCCAGACACACACAAACACAAGAGCAGTGGTGAGGTGTACCTGAGTCGCAGGGTCGTTTTGTAGGAGTGGATAGCGTGCCGCGAGCTGTGTCTGTACTGGAGACTTCTGGGAGAGAGAGAGAGAGAGAATGATATAAGATTTAGATTCATGCATTTTGCAGATGCATTTATCCGAAGTGACTTGCATTGCATTTATCAGTTCATGCGTTCCCTAGGAATCAAACCCATGACCTTGGCGTTGCTATTTAGGAGTGTTTTTCCCTGCAACTCACCATTTGAGAACCACTAGTCTAGATCTCTTAGGATTCAGACTTTCTGGTTGTCTTCAACCAGAAGACAGGCATTTCACATTCCCAAAACAAACATTATAAATGTGTCCGTTGCATCCGCAATATTCAGCAGTTTATCATTCTCCATGACTGCTGTGGAATATTAAAATGATTAAGGCCCATCTGAGACTAGATATTTCAGTGCACATTGCATCATCTCAGTTATTACAGGTAAGACAGAAAACTGTGTCCTCACCGTCCTGTGCAGGAAGAGGCGTGGCTTCTGTCGAGGGCTCCTCAGAGCTGGCTGGCTTGGAGGACAGGGTTTGGCTACTGCTGCTGCTCGTCTCATTGCAGAAGACTGCTGATTGGCTATTGCTGGAGCTGGGGGCGGGCTCTGGAGTGCAGTCCTCGTCTGGCTGTTTCTTCTGTATGTCTGAGGTAGAGAAAAGAGAGCATGTGAGTCTTTCAAACACAGTTCAGACAAACTGATTATATAGACCACGTACTATAAGTAACTTACCAGCAAAACATTTGGAGCAAAGGTTCATGGTTTTGCTGGACCTGGAGAAAGAAAAGGAGACAAAGGAGATATTCTCTTAAATATCTTTATAGAGGAAGAGCACATGTCCAGGGCTCGACATTAACGCTTGTCGGGGACAAGTGAAAGAGAATTTTACTTGCCCGACCGGACAAATAGCCTGATTAAAATGTCAACAAAAAATAACTAGGGAATCACCAAAATGCAAGTATGATTCTGCATTCATTTAGTGTAAGTGGCGATCGATAGTGGATAATATAACATAATGTACTGACGGTAACAAGTTTGCGCTGTTGAGAAATCGAAACAAATAAGCGCAGCTCACACAGAGAAACTCAGTTAACAATGCGGTAAAATGCGATATGATCCAACCATGAGTGTAAGTTCCGTCAAAGGAGAACAAACGCTTGGAGGACATACTTTGAAAAACGAAGGGATGGCTGCCCACATTCGCTCCTGATTGGGTCTTCTGGATCACGGTGTATCCTTCCCAGATTCGTCAAGCCAATATCATATGACCATTACGCTACTGGAACATGGCGATAACAGACCAGAGCCGTCTCGCTCAACAGCTCTGTAACAGACCAGCCTCGACGACCATGTAAACAATAACATGGAGATGGAACTGCAAGCTTTGCTGACTTTGTTGTCATTTTTAGCAGCCATTGTACAGTTAAACTCTGCATTTTATAATACTGCCGCTGCCTACATGTGCAAGACACAAGCAATTATTAGAGCAATCTGCAACTGCTTACACTTGCATGTGCATGCCCTGTGTGTGTGCCCAGTGAGTAAACGATTTCGGTCGTGTAGTGTGGATGGAGATCTTTTCTGAAATGCAGTGGAATCACCAGTATGGACAAGGATCGTTTTCAAAACGCTGTGTTAAAATAACAAAGCACTAGTATGGTCATAGCCTCAGAAACCTCTTTAGTAGAGACCGTTCTTTACCTGCGGGCGAAGGGTGGTGACATATCAAACACTTTATTTACAAAGACACAACAAACAGTCATTGCACTTCCTGCATGCGACTCGAAACTATCTCTCAAGATGACAGAGGTTAGCAATGAAAACAACATCAACAGACCTTCTTTGGCACAATCAAGCGCAATCATAATCAGCGGCCAATCAAGGAGGCGGAAGGAAGCATGGGGAGAGCAGGGCATTGTGGGTAGGAATAATGCATATTAAGAAGATGAGCACATTTGAGTGTAGAAGAGCACATCACCACATGAACACACCGATGGGGTAGCTGCGTGTGCATGAGCAATAAAAAGGTCAGAAAGGTGCTATTGACAGTGCTGATTGAATAACGTATGACGGTTGCCGTTGAGATAAGCTGAAACAGTTACACCTGTTGGTCCACAGAGCCTCACGAGCACTTAAGATAGGCTGATGAATGCTATAGTGCACGCCTATTATAATTTTAACTGCAAATCGGTCTGAATGGAACACACTGGTGGAAAAGAATCGTTTAGTTGCAGACTAAAAAAAAAAAAAACTCCAATAGAACAGCACTATGGATGAAACAGTTACTGGTTTGATGAAAAACCACAATGAAAATTCCAGATGGTTAGTATTACAGCAGATCTATTCTGACAAGTCCAAATAAAATAACACTGTCATATCCATCACCATACCAAACCCTCTGAGAGTTGTCATGACTGAAATGCAATTGTATACAAATCAGTTGTTTTATTTTAACCTTTAATATTATAATTAATGTACCAGCTGACTGTTGATTTTACAGCATTAGTTGAGATTTTTTTCCTTGAGAACATTTTTTATTTTTACATATTAAAAAATATTATGTAAAAATGAACATGTACTCAATCTGATATACACTCACCTAAAGGATTATTAGGAACACCATACTAATACTGTGTTTGACCCCCTTTCGCCTTCAGAACTGCCTTAATTCTACGTGGCATTGATTCAACAAGGTGCTGAAAGCATTCTTTAGAAATGTTGGCCCATATTGATAGGATAGCATCTTGCAGTTGATGGAGATTTGTGGGATGCACATCCAGGGCACGAAGCTCCCGTTCCACCACATCCCAAAGATGCTCTATTGGGTTGAGATCTGGTGACTGTGGGGGCCATTTTAGTACAGTGAACTCATTGTCATGTTCAAGAAACCCATTTGAAATGATTCGAGCTTTGTGACATGGTGCATTATCCTGCTGGAAGTAGCCATCAGAGGATGGGTACATGGTGGTCATAAAGGGATGGACATGGTCAGAAACAATGCTCAGGTAAACGATGCCCAATTGGCACTAAGGGGCCTAAAGTGTGCCAAGAAAACATCCCCCACACCATTACACCACCACCACCAGCCTGCACAGTGGTAACAAGGCATGATGGATCCATGTTCTCATTCTGTTTACGCCAAATTCTGACTCTACCATCTGAATGTCTCAACAGAAATCGAGACTCATCAGACCAGGCAACATTTTTCCAGTCTTCAACTGTCCAATTTTGGTGAGCTCGTGCAAATTGTAGCCTCTTTTTCCTATTTGTAGTGGAGATGAGTGGTACCCGGTGGGGTCTTCTGCTGTTGTAGCCCATCCGCCTCAAGGTTGTGCGTGTTGTGGCTTCACAAATGCTTTGCTGCATACCTCGGTTGTAACGAGTGGTTATTTCAGTCAAAGTTGCTCTTCTATCAGCTTGAATCAGTCGGCCCATTCTCCTCTGACCTCTAGCATCAACAAGGCATTTTCGCCCACAGGACTGCCGCATACTGGATGTTTTTCCCTTTTCACACCATTCTTTGTAAACTCTAGAAATGGTTGTGCGTGAAAATCCCAGTAACTGAGCAGATTGTGAAATACTCAGACCGGCCCGTCTGGCACCTACAACCATGCCACGCTCAAAATTGCTTAAATCACCTTTCTTTCCCATTCTGACATTCAGTTTGGAGTTCAGGAGATTGTCTTGACCAGGACCACACCCCTAAATGCATTGAAGCAACTTCCATGTGATTGGTTGATTAGATAATTGCATTAATGAGAAATTGAACAGGTGTTCCTAATAATCCTTTAGGTGAGTGTATATATCCAGCTGAATTGATATTGAAACAAATTTAATCTATCGAAAATTGAATTGCAAGCTTTTGAACAGAAATATAATTGTGAAATTCATGTCAATGCCCAGCCCTAATAAAAACAGTACCAGTCATTGTAACACCTGAAGGAGATTGGTCTATTCAGTTGGCTCGAAGTTCATTGAATAGACATTTTCAAAAGCTTTAATACTTTGATCGATTATTCAGCTTTTGCAAATAGTTAAAGTCCACAGATGAATCTGGAAAAGATTCGACAATTAGTCGATTAATCTGTGAAATAATTGACGAGTAGTCGATTAATCGTTCTAATAATCATTAGATTAATCAATTATCACAATTTAGGTTGTCTACCAAATTGGCATCAGGCGATGTCTACAGTGAAACATCGCGATGGACAATGACATCGGGGGGTTGCGTTTGAGCGTTAATCACGATGCCGGCTCAACATCGTGATGCTTGTCATCATCTATCGGCCCAACCCTAATCACAATAACCATTTGTTGCAGCCCTAGTTGGGAAAAAAATAAATACAGCATTTGACAAACTGTGTGGCAGATAAACTTTTACATATTTTCAGAGAATGCAACGGTGAGTTTATGTGTGTGAGAGTTTGTTTGCATGGTCTTCCTCTGTCAAATGATTCCAAGCCAATCAAGCCAGCCTCTCTCTGGATTAATCTGACATCTCCTGTTAAATGTCAGCCGCAATTACTTCTTATGAAAATAGGCAACAGCCCAATCAAGACTCCAACACGCACACACCTCAGCCCACCTTCTGAAGAGCCAGTGTGTGTGTGCGACACATTCAACAACCTGAGGAACACAAATCACATCACACCATTAATCAAGCCATTTCACTAAATAACCACAATAACACTGAATCTAATTTGTAGGTGTGATTGATGCAGTGCTTCCTACAAAATAAACCCACTTACCAATAACTGGATCTAACTTAATTAAAATAAAACTTGTTTTAAATGCAGCAAATGTGTATCTTTGAAAAGATTATGTAATTTCTGCAAACACCCAGTAAAACCTGAGTTTTTCAAAAGCAATTTAAACCAATAACTCGATAGTTGTTTCAACTGATTCGTTAAAATAACTAACTTTATCAAATTTATTTATCAAATCTTTTCTCATCACATTCAACAATTAGTGTTTCAAGGGCAAGCATGAATTGTATTGCACATATTTGGGGTTAGAAACTTAAAACCCCAACTAAATTGACTAAACAATGTTTGTGAAAGACCAACGAAAACCAAGAGAGTTTCTTATCTGTCTGACTAACAATTCCATATGTATTTATGCAAAAGCTCCGTTTCACTCTAACAGGACTTCAGAAACAGAGTAAAATCCTACCTACAATTGAATACACATAGAAACAATGGGTGTAAAGTCAACATCTACAGCAGATTGGCAGGCAACAGGAATGTTGCATGATTTAAAAGGTAGGTGCTGTTCAAGGTTTCCTAGTACACTATGGTCTGATATTACCGCACCTACCTTGAAAATAAAATAAAAGCAATATTGAAATGGTGAAGGTTCTCTTTAGCAATAATGAGAGTATTTCTGTGGGAATCACAGGGGACGGTGCATCCGAACACAACAGATGATCTCACCATCCACACTCATTCCCAGCCTGCACCAGCTCCCAAAAGATAATGCATGCTTGAAAATGAGAAGGCTGACATGCTAACAGGTGTTAAAATGCAAGATGCCAGATGGAAGTATGGAAATCCAATGAAAAATGAAATGCCACAGCTGCCCTTCACACTTCTGCCCCTCTGAACTGCAGCACCCTCTATCCACACAAACAGAGAAATGTCTTTAGAACCAGAGCAAACATCATACAATTAGGACAGTATATACCGTGCAACAGTAGAAATGTGCCAGCTAGAAGCAATTTTGCTATATCTATTAGACTATTTATTGTGAATAATCTGATCTTTTGGTTTGCATCCATAAAGCTCTAAATAAAAAAGGACAAAAAAAACAACAACAAGTGATCAAGTTATTTTTAATTCACTAGATTATCTAAAAGTAGACATTGCCACATAGTTATCTAATAAACAAATCATTTTCTTCATTGCATTTACAGCAAACATAACTATACTATGACATATAATGCTACCATGACATAAATTACACCTTAAAAGACCTTAACATTTTCTAGAGGATACTATTGATACTAGAATCTCTGAAGCAAAAGATTAAGTTGAGATCACAAACAAAACATTTTTATCAATCAATGTGACAATAGCAACAGCTGCACCAGCAAACGTCTTTAAAAGATTATGTAATTTCTGCACAGTCGTTTTGACTGATTTGTTAAATTAACTATAGCAATAGCAACAGCTGCACTGGTTTTATTTCATTACTATTATCCTCGCTTTTACTCCGTATAATAGTTAACCTGCACTACACACAGGCCGAGTTTACTCACGTGACTTCCCAAGATACTTATAGCCGTTGGTCTAATCTTGACATGTTAAGATGTAGGTGTGCACAATTTTTTTTGACACTGGTTATCAAAACAGAGCAGTGTTTGCTTGTCATTCAACACCAGATAGGCAAGTCTACACAAAGGTTGAGGGAAGAACCGCTCTCGTTTTGAGACTGCTTTTACACATGAAACAGGTTAGCCGAAACCTTTTCCTCAAGTATCGGTTTACTGGGTTTTATAGACTGCCCAATCAAAATGGCTACCTTACAAGAAGCATGCATAGTTTAATGCATGACAGGTATAACAAACATATGCCTATATTTCAGATTTTGACGGAAAACAATTATGTGAGAGACCAAGCAATCAGTAACTATAATTTGGCCAACATTAATGTATTTAAACTACAATCAGACAAAGTTTCACACTAAATAAAAATCACAATTCTGTTTAATCATTGCAATTTATATGCACCAATACAACAGCCAAAAAAACCATCTACCAACATATAGTTTTTACTAATATTTTAATATATGGAAAATGCCATGCAGAAGGTGATGACAAACAAATGGACAGCTCGAAGTTATTTATACTTGTGTCATTTGCATGATTTATTTATCATTTAAAACAAAAGAAGCGCTGCTACAGCAAATAATGACTTACATCATGGACTTTTAACCACATAAAACTATTGTGTCGTCTTCAGAACATTTTTGAGTCATGTGGACTTTATCATACTTAAAAAAACTAAAAGTAAAAAGGACAATATGCAAAAAAAGGGGCAAGTAAATGTCGTCAAAAGTTTCAGTCAGAAATCATCAGCATAATCGTTTCACACTAAACAAACCACGGTGCAGACAAACTTGTTACTGGTAAAATGGTTTAAACATCTGATTTTAAAAGCAAACAAAACCATGCGTTACCAATTCTTACAGGGCTGATTCAATGTACACCTAATCTACTGTATCATTTCATATTTCTCTGCCACAAAGCAAACCAGTCAATCTGTTAAAGTCTGTCTGAATGGGAAAAACAGTCAAAGAATCAGAATAGAGATGGGCTGTGGCTTAAAGCTGTGGGATATACAGCCATCAAAAGTCTGACATGTTTGAATAAAGTTTATTGCCTTATAAAGGCCAGATATGATGTGCTATGTTAACGCCCAGCTTCATGTCTCATGTGCATCTTCAATGACAGCAACTGTGTCACTTGAATAAAGAGTCCAAAATAAACCATGGCTAAAATCTATTTATGAGTCTTTCAGCTGCACAAATGACATTAAAAGCAGAGAGCCGAAAATGACTAGAGTGATTATGATGATGAAAAGACCAATTTGTAGATTATTCATCACAACACACACACACACCCATGTACACTCACACAGACCTTGAAGTACACCCTGACTTCATTCCAGAACAGGGCTAGACAATAAGTACTGCCTGACAGCCTGGGGCCAGGGTAAAAGATGCTCGAGACTGTCACTTGCCCAATCGGGCCAGTGATGCATCGCAACGAACGTTTATCATTTGCACGTGTTTTAAAGCCTCACCAATTTAAATATTCAAGCGCAAGAAGATGTAAAAGAACTCAATTTGATACATACTGTGTGAAGTAGGGGTGTGCGATATACATCGTCTGCGATAATATCATAATTGTTGTTTTAACGATGTGCGATCTGACATTATCGAGTATATCCCTCACACACACCCAGAGAGTGCATGCATAGGCACTACGTGATGTAGTCTTGTAGATTAGACTAGTGCGTGTGCACATTAGAGTGCACGCCTTCACTGCGTGATTTGATCATTTAATATATTTAATAAATATCACACAAAGAGTGCAGTTTTTCTCCAGGTATCAGGATGATAAATATGATATTGATTTTATGCAAGTTTACTAAACAAGAAGTTAATACTAAGTGACTCCATATTGTCTGTTTTTGCTCTATTTCGCCACCGAAAATAGTTCAAAACAAAGACACAGCACTGTAACTGCGTCTCTGAGCTACACACGGCTGTGTTTTCTTACTGAATGAATCAGCTTTTTGAACGAATAGGTTGAATCAATGATTCACTGACTAAGATAGATTAAGACAGTCAAATGCTTCGTTCCTTGAAGGAATCAGCCGTTTGAATGAATCGGTTGAATCTCAATGACTCACTCATTAACAGTGACTTGCTGCCACCTACTGGCGGTTTCAATTTCACATTTAAAAGATCTTTTCATGTTTTAAATAATTTCAAATATCAATATTCAACGTTTTATGTTTTAAACATCAAAACATTATTTATGCATAACTATAGGTTATTAATTTGTCACCTCTGAGCTGCATTAAACAGTCTAAATGATCTAAATGCCACTTCAGATGCAGCTTCTGTTTCCTCTGCACTGCAAAGATGAATTTTGTTGATACTCATTTCATTTGATTGGTAACAGACCTATTGTGTCTTATTATTAGAATTAATTTGTATTACATTTATGAAGTTGACACAAAAGATGATGCATGCATATAATTAGGTTTAAAAAATAAATTTATAAAGGTAAAAAGGGGGATTTCTGTCATTGCTGTGAACTGAACCACTACACAGAATATGAAGAATATCATAAACTTTAGGAGTCAGCTGACCACGGCAGTTCTAAACCTGCCAAGGAACCAGCACAATAACACACTCAGCAAAATATCGTCTAATTATCGTTAGAGAAAATATCGAGATATCCTTTTTTGTCAATAAAAGCTCAAAGTATTCTTCACTATTTACGTGTACGCGAGGGTCAGGAAAATCACGTGCCGCAATTGTGTCATCAGAAGAGTTTGTACGCCCAGGTTTTTTAATTTAAATGAGTTTTTTTGCAGTATTTACATGGGTTGTGTAACTCGTGGCGAGAGAACTGTGCATGCGTTGAATGCCTGTGTACGCATACGACTCAAAAGAAGTATACTTTGCAAGGCTGTGCGTTCGTATACGTGCACGTTTGCGTAAAACAACGATGTATACTTTTGGCTTGAGTCTAAGAGGTGGCTATCTGGGCACACACATCGGATCACACACAGTTAGTACCGAACGGAGTTCCTTTTCACGTCTTCTTGCACTTGAACGAACATATTCACACAAAATTATGTCAAACTGCCCATATTGGCAAGCACCCTCATAAACAGTCTGTTATGTCTTAAGTTAATGTAAAAGGTTGAGAAATAAAACGCATGTGTAACAGTATATTGGATCAGTTAAATAATAAACCTGCAGCTGTCCAAGATAATGTTAATCAAAATAAAAAAATTAAAAATTAAAAAAACACACTGCTTGACTGAATAACTTCTGTAACTTTAAGGAATAATCTGCATTTAATTTATACAGTAAAGACTATGCAATATTTTACATTTGATTATTTAATTTCTAAACCTGAAAACTACTATTAGACCATCCGTTTATTTGTTCTATGCTATTGCTCGAAATTTGAATATTTGTTCTCATTTAAATCACTGACAGTTTACTTTTCTGTAACAAATAATACTTGACATTTATACATTATGACATTTATAGAGTTAGCCTAGTAGTTTTTGGTGTCATAACCTTAAGATTTAAAAAAAACATGCTCAATGAAATGGTAAACACTGAATGGATATTATTCTCATGAGGGCTGGAATGAAACATAACATTGCATTTTGTCAATTGCATCTGCCATTTTTTGCCACTAGCAGCACTAATCAGAATCACAAAAAATTACTCTTCATACAGGTTCAACCCCAAACTCACAACATTTGTCAACATGAGGGTCAACTAGTAGGTTGTTGGACGATGAGTTGACCACTGAGACAGATCCACCCTTAATTAGTTATTTTGATATGTATGCAGTAGTGCTGCACAATTAATCGTTAAAAGACAGTGATCTTTATTCAAACACCCACACGATCTTATTCCTAAATGACAATGATTCAGCTGTCTATTAAACCTTTGACAAGTACGATCACAGCAGAACATGCGCTGGCAGCGCCGCTGAGCCAGAGAGAGCTGTGTAAGTATCAAACAGCTTCACAAAAAGTTTTTTTATTCACACAGTATCATTATTTCTGTTACAATAATGTCACAGAAGTACTGGGATAGTTGGGAAGTTATAGTTATAATAAAAGGATAAACACTGATGTCTACGGCATTGATCAAAATAGATCAAATCACCTTTTGAAAGTAACGACACTTCAAATAAAGATTGTATCAATTACATTGTTAAACCAGTAGGTGGAGACTGCTTGGTGAATTGATTGAATAGACTGCAGCAATTAACATTTTGTCAGTTCCAAATGCCATGTTTTTTTGTTTAGTTGTCCATAGAGATTCTCCCATGATTCTAAAATGAACTTTTTTCTTGGACTTTAAACAAAAAAGTATGCAGTATTAGCAGGCTCTCCAAGCTTGAAAGGTCAAAAACACACAAAATGGTGTCTTGGCGAGTATCCTTTCATTCGGTAACATCTTATCTGAAAATTCATGTGGATCAGTACATTGGATCCGTGCATTAGGTCTTAAAGAGACAGCAGCCTAATTTACATGTTGCTATAATATTTTTAATCACAATGGAAAAAATAACTACGAAAACAATACATACTTTAATTTATCACTTTTTTCGTGGTGGGGCCAGTGAAAACTTTTACAAAACAGCAGATTGAGCCCATTTTATAATAGCTTAGTTACTGAGTAATGTGAGAGGGGCTCTATGTGATTAAATCACTTGATAAATGAGCCATGAAACATGTAATAACTGGTATACCATCATCAGCATTTTATCCAACCAACATTTATTAGTTATTATCCAAACATCTTTTTTTAATGGCTAAAAATAAAAGGCTGTTGAAAAATCACCTGTCAGACGTCTGTCTTGGTCTTGCCCAGATCTGGTGCATTTGTTTGGAGAACAGACAACGTCGAGTGTCAAATGACTGCACCTGTGAGCCTGACACATGCTTGAAGAAGAGCCCTGATTGGTGTGTCACTCAAGCAAAAGTCTATCTATCATTGTACTTTGATTCAGCTATATAAAGACACTGGCTGTCTCAAAACCTTAGGGTGGTGTCTACCTAGACAGAATTTAAAGACATCAGAGGTGTGTACAAAATGATCAACTAGCTTTCTAGGTAGGGCTACTCACTAGGTTTTTACATACAGCACACAAATGATGTCCCCAATGATGCAGAAATCTGTTGTAAGCACCTACAATGCCAACATCTACAAAAACCTCTAGGTGGGAAGCACACTAGGTTTTGAGATGCAGGAAAAAATAATGTAAAAACATGCCCAAAATGTTGTCTAGGACAGGGGTTTTAATAAAAATTTTTTTTTTTAAGTAATTAACTAAAAATTAATAAATTTAAACAATACAACTTGATTTAAATAAATTGATACTTTATCTAACAGTATAGTATTATATTAATGAGTTTCACTGTATAAATTGGGACCTTATACATAAAAATATAGAGCTGCTTTTTAAATTTTAGGATGGAGGTCCCTCACACAATGATGATCACATTTAAGTGTCCATAGCATCTAAAAGATTGCAAACCCCTGGTCTAGTAAGTCAACATACAATGTTTTGAAATATAGCACAAACACACTGTCCCCTGTGGTGCCCTAAAAAGCTGTCTAGGTAGGCTGCTTACTAGGTTCTGAAATACAGTAAAAAAATGGTGCCACTTATAATTGCAAACATGTTTTCTTGGTAGGCAGCACACTAGGTTTTGAATATTGCCAAAATAATATTAATAATAATGCTGGCTAGGCAGGTTTAGAAATGTAACAAAAAACGATGTCTCCTTATGATGCCCCCCAAAAATTCTGCAAACGTCTATGTTCACCAGGTTTTTTTATATAACAGCAACATTATACAATATATAATGCCAAAATGTGCTGTACAGATAAGGTTTTCAAACACAGCCCATGATTGTGATAGAGAACAGTGAGATATCAGTGATCTGTCAGTCCAGCTCACACGGCTCGTTAAAAACTACAGGATCGCCCAAATCTGCTTTTGATCAGCCCTGCTGTTTAAATGTGTTATGTGTTTGATGGAAGTGTATATTTTATGCGTGTATTTCAGGGGAAAGAGCAGCTGTGGATGTGAAAAACAGGAGTGGTTGTTCCCCACCCCCATCCATCGGCCTACAACAATGAACAACAAACACTCCACATTTCATTCACATTTATCGCCTTCATCCACATCAAATTCGCCGCACGGGTACACTCACGTGTAAAATGAATCATCTTACCCCCAAAATCCACAAGGGCAGCGGGGAGGAATACTAGGCGGCTTGCTGCGCTCGCTTCCTGTGTCCCCCATGGCGGCGATTTGAAGGCGGCAGGTTTCTGCAGGAAACACCGGGGATCCACTTGCGGCCTAGTGCTTGTGCGGGAATTCCTCGGCTCGACGTTTGATCAAAAACGCTTTACAACGAAATCCCCGAGCTGAAAACGCAGCGTAAGAACTGATAGATACGGAGACGAGCAGCCGCTACTATAAATTCGACGTAATTTAGACAAAATTCAAGAAATTAACGGCCGCGTACAGTCCGACGGACCGCACCGGGAGTTGAGGCCGATCAGCTGGTGAGTGGAAGATACCAACTCCTAAATAGGGTTTTGTTAATCATGAGTAAAAACATTTAAACACTCAGATTCCGGTTGTACTCATATTTACACAAAATATTGTTGTTAGAAAGTTAAATACATACTACGATGTTTAAATGGTGTCGGTATATACTAAGATCACATGTTAATAACGTTTTATCGAATCAGTGTTGCCCCAAAAGGAAGTGGAACGGTCCAAGCTGTATTCCTTGTTTGTAAAGGGGATTTGTGCTTCAAAGCTGTTTAAGTACAAGACCTGCTGCAGACCCCTGTATAAGATGAGCTGCTCACGATGGCATTGACTACAACACATATTTAAGCAGGACGCAAAAAAGTCGTTCGAAATATGAAATAACATTACAAATACATGACATTGAATATCACATTGACAACACACTGGCTCAAGGCCATACAGTATTTTCTCTTTCCCTCTCTCTCCACTGGAAGGGGATTCCAGTGATTGAATTTTATACACAAAGTAAATTATATCATATATGAGCCTTTTTAGTAGGATTAACAAAAAATGCTTTGTTTGTTGAAAATATTCAGGGTTCAAAATGATTTTTGTCTACACAATTCATCATGAATTAAAACTAGAAAAGGAAAGTGCATCAAACTGTTGTTGGCTTACCTGAGTCTAAAACTTTTGAGTTGCTGTACGTGCTTAATGAACTTGAATACTTTATGAATACTTCAAGATCTAAAGATGCAGCATCATAGATAGATGGATGGATAAATATGGATTCTGTTCACGTAAGTACTTAAAACCATCATAGATATTAAGGTTAAAGAAATGAAAGCCAAATACAGATATACATATGAGTTTGGTGGATGTAATAGAAAGTTCTATCTAGAATGAGTCAGTCAAAATTGGGTTTGGGACCCTAACTGGTATATCAGTCAAAATTTCAGATTTCGGAAATAAAAATGCTGCAGAAACACTGCACAATAGAGATTTCATGTTCAAATTTTTATTATTATAATATTCTAGCAAAGTCAGTACATTTTAAACATGCATATAATATATCATAGGGGAAACTGGAGCTATAGTTTTAATACTTTTTACTACAGTGAATATTTCTCAAAGTTGGTTTATTTTTCAAAATCCATTTCTTAGCATACACCGATCAGGTATAACATTATGACAGGCAAGTGAATAACACTGATTATCTCTTCATCACGGCACCTGTTAGTGGGTAGGAAATATTAGGCAGCAAGTGAACATTTTGTCCTCAAAGTTGATGTGTGTTAGAAGCAGGAAAAATGGGCAAGCGTAAGGATTTGAAAAGGGCCAAATGTGATGGCTAGATGACTGGGTCAGAGCATCTCCAAAACTGCAGCTCTTGTGGGGTGTTCCCGGTCTGCAGTGGTCCGTATCTATCAAAAGTGGTCAAAGGAAGGAACAGTGGTGAACCGGCGACAGGGTCATGGGTGGCCAAGGCTCATTGATGCACGTGGGGAGCGAAGGCTGGCCCGTGTGGTCCGATCAAACAGACGAGCTACTGTAGCTCAAATTGCTCAAGAAGTTAATGCTGGTTCTGATAGAAAGGTGTCAGAATACACAGTGCATCACAGTTTGTTGCGCATGGGGCTGCAAAGCCGCAGACCAGTCAGGATGCCCATGCTGACCCCTGTCCACCGCCGAAAGTGCCAACAGTGGGCATGTGAGCATCAGAACTGAGGTGGCCTGGTCCGATGAATCACGTTTTCTTTTACATCAAGTGGATGGCCGGGTGCGTGTGCGTCGCTTACCTGGGGAACACATGGCACCGGGATGCACTATGGGAATAAGGCAAGCCGGCGGAGGCAGTGTGATGCTTTGGGCAAACCTTGTTCTGCTGGGAAACCTTGGGTCCTGCCATCCATGTGGATGTTACTTTGACACGTACCACCTACCTAAGCATTGTTACAGACCATGTACACCTTTTCATGGAAACGGTATTCCCTGGTGGCTGTGGTCTCTCTCAGCAGAATAATGCGCCCTGCCACAAAGCAAAAATGGCTCAGGAATGGTTTGAGGAGCACAACAACGAGTTTGAGGTGTTGACTTGGCCTCCAAATTCCCCAGATCTCAATCTAATCGAGCATCTGTGGAATGTGCTGAACTAAGTGGGTCTAGTGGAGTCCATGCCTCGACGGGTCAGGGCTGTTTTGGCAGCAAAAGAAGAACCAACACAATATTAGTAATATTAGTCATAATGTTATTCCTGAGGTTGTATATTCTTGATAAGCACAATTTCTTAAGCATCATATTCGTTCATCACACATTGACTTTATACAAACAAAATGGCAGTACGAATACAATTCATGAAATGGCAATATAAAAAGTAGCATATCATTATATCAAAGCATTGTGGCTATGAGAAATTGTAATTCATGATTATGATAATAAAACTACAACGTATAAACATGTTGTTTTGTGCCCCAAAGGCAGCCAAGTCACCTTTATTTAAATAGTGCTTTATACAGTACAGATTGTTTCAAAGCAGCTTTACAGTGATAACAGGAAAATTATTCAGTGATGCAGAGTTAATTTTGTCTGTATAGCAGCTCTAAAGGAAAATGGTGTCATTGTTCGGCTGAAGTCAGTTCAGTGTTGATTCACTTCCGATATAAAGATCATCAATTACTAAAATTAGTTCATTTCATCTTTAAAGCAGTTCTGCAAAAAAACAGTGATGTCATCGTCCAGCTCAATTGAGTTCTCATCCAATAGTGTCAGTGCATCAAATCAATAATATTGCTTAATATGGGGGTGGGGGTGGGGGGTCAGTTCTCCTCTGGCCAGTAAGAGCATAATTCATGAAACAACAAAAATAAAAATGAACATATTAATATATCTAATCATTGTGGCTAATCGAAATTGTAATTAATAATTACAATAAAAGGTCACACTTTATATTAGGTGTCTTTAACTACTATGTAGTATGTACTAACATTTAAATTAATAATTTAATACAGTGCATTATTATGTGTACACGTTTTTACATTGTACTTATAATCATCTGCATCTAATTACATTAGTTTCAGTAATTACAGCTATAATTATACTGTTGACCCTTCCCTCACACCTTGCAAAACCTTGTTGTACTTATTTTTGGATGTAATTGAATAGTAGTTAAAGACACCTAATGTAACCCCTTAACTGTCACCCCCCTTTTAGAGAATAGATGTGAAAATCCAAACCTAAATGGCTGTTATTCAAGAATACTTTGGAATATAGACCTAAGTTTGGTCTTGTTTTAAAGACAAATTTTTATACATAAAATATATATTTTACAACATAATTTTTTACTTTAAAATTACTGTAAAATCAAAGACATATGTCTAACCAAGTTATGTTCCAAATTTGAAGTTGATATCACAAAAAATTTAAGTTCCCATGAGATTTTATGTAGGCGCTGTACCAAAAATAGCCACCAGGTGTCATCCACATTCCATAGATTTTTTAGTTTGATACATTCTCCTGAAACAAATGTATACATTTCTGTCCAAATATCACTTCTATCACAAAACGTCACCAAATATGGAACCTAGAGATTCATTCAGCGCGCGACTCTCACAATGCATTATGGGTATTCTCTAGCCGTTGAGCGTACATCGGTTGTACACTCGTTATTGTGGTGCATTGTGGGATTGAATGACTGCACTTAATAACGTCCACTATGGTTTCGGACACCACTACAAATGGCTGTCAAATAGTGCCCTGTTTAAGGGTATAGGGTAGGGATGGGTGATATTTTATCGTTTGCGATATATCGGTAAAAAATCTCCTCACGATAAGAATTAGTCTTCCTACGATAATAATGATAAAGCCTAGTTGATGAATGCAGTGTATTTGACGTACAGTAAACAACACTAGTGTGAGGCGCCCGACTGAGAGCGCTCCGTTTTCACACACTTAAAGAGAGAGCGAGAGAGTCTTATACCACGCAGAACTGACATGCTACATGTAAACAATATTCTTTGTTGTATTTTTTTTTACAGCGTTCGTTTGGAATTATTCAGCATTTATGAACAAGAAGAAAATAATGCGCAAACGGCAATCTCATTGGCTGGCGCTCACCTATTATTTTCCCTGTTTTGATTTCAGCAAACCAGTTCGAGCGAACGCTTACATCGTAATTAATATTCATGAACCTAGCAGCGGTTTATATTGTTATTAGTAGTAGAATTCATAGTATTGTTATCTTATCAGTATTATTGTTTTTTTTTGTTTTTTTTTACAGAAACACTGAATGACCAACAATGTCTTAAGCACCACCAGTCCTAAGTTCAGCTAAAATGACAAATATGCATTCATACGTTTTCATTCGCACATGATTACCAAGTTTTAGTTCAAATTACTTAAGTTCTATTATTAAATAATTATTTGCATTTTTTGTAATCTGAAGACATTTTTGGGCTTATTACTTTTTTGTTGTTTGCACTACTTTTGCCACTGTTTGCACCATGAGAATATGACTAAATACAGAATCGTCATCTCGAGATACCCACGAGCGTTCTTCGGGACTGTACCCTTCCCAGTCAATTAAATACTCAAGATTGCTGCCCCGTCGCCGTGAGTCTAGGATGGTGTGAACTCAGTACACAAGGTCCTCATTAGCGATGTCTGGAGGAGGAGGTACTTCGTCCATGGTGGGTTCTGTGGGAGAAGAGGACAGAGGTTCAGTGAAGGGTTTCAGAAGGGAGACATGAAATGAAGGTGAGATTCGATAGTGCGCTGGAAGGTTGAGTCGGTAGGTGACTTCGTTGACCTGCGAGGATACACTGGAAAGGAGTAAGCCCAGTGGTGGTCTGCCGTAGGGAATTCTGGGCATACTCTGCCCAGGGGAGGTAACGGCTCCAGCCGTCTTGGTGCTGGTGGCAGTATGACCGCAGGTATCTCCCAATCTCCTGGATCTTGCGCTCAGTCTGGCCGTTGGTTTGTGGATGGTACCCGGAAGATAAACTCACTGAGATGCCCAGGAGTTGGAAGAAGGCCTTCCACACTCGGGAGATGAACTGGGGACCTCTTTCGGAGACTATGTCCTCTGGTAAGCCATAATGGCGAAATATTTGGTGGAATAAGAGTTCTGCAGCTTCAAACGCAGTGGGTAGGCCCTTGATAGCGATCAGTTTACAGGCCTTGGAGAACTGGTCGACGATGACAAATATGCAAGTGTGATGGTTTGATGGAGGAAGGTCAGTCATGAAATCCACTCCCAGATGAGACCAAGGGCATTGGTGTATAGGCAGAGGTACCAGTTTACCTTCCATGCAGCTGTCTAGGAGTGTTGGAGATGGCACAGACTGAGCACCCCTTGATGTACCGGGAGACATCCTGGGTCATGTTGGGCCACCAGTAGCGATCTTGTAGGAGCGAGAGGGTTCATTGGCTGCCTGGGTGTCCAGGAGGAACAGACGGCAGGTGGATGGTACGTATAACTGTCCCTTGGGACCTCCTGGCGGAGCAGGTTCGGTGAGGGTTGCCTGGAGGATTTGATCGTCGAGGGACCATTGAATAGGGCTAACCATCATGGCTGGAGGGAGAAAAGGTTCAGGAGGACTGAAGTCAGGTTCAGGCTGATACAGACGGGACAGGGCATCCGCTTTGCAATTCTTAGTACCGGGTCAGTATGTAACGGTGAAATCAAACCGGGTGAAGAAGAGTGCCCAACAGGCTAGTCTAGGATTGAGCCGCTTGGCTTCTCGGAGATACTTCAGGTTCCGGTGATCGGTGATTACCACGAAATGATGCTGAGCTCCCTCCAGCCAATGTCTCCACTCCTCCAAGGCGAGTTTGATGGCGAGCAACTTACGATTTCCGATGTCGTAGTTCTGCTCCGCCGGGGACAGCTTCTTGGAGTTGAAGGCACATGGATGGAGTCGAGGAGGCTCACCCTGCCGCTGGGATAGCACTGCTCCAACCCCGGTAGTAGTGGCATTGACTTCGACCACAAATGGGAGTTCTGGATTGGGGTGGACCAGGATTGGAGCGGTCGTGAAGGCATCCTTGAGATGTTGAAAGGCTTCGGTGGCCAAAGGGTTCCAGGACAGAGACTTGGGCCGGTTCCCAAGGAGTGAGGTGAGCTGAGGAGACTGTAATTCTGAATGAACCTGCGGTAAAAGTTGGCAAATCCTAGGAAACATTGGAGTTCCTTGACAGTGACAGGTTGGGGACAGTTGTGGATGGTGTCCACCTTCCTCTGGTCCATTTGGATACCTCGTTGGTCGCTTATGTATCCGAGGAACTGGACGGATGGTGTGTGGAACTCGCACTTCTCCAACTTAAGGTAAAGGTGGTGTTCTCTCAGCTTCTTGGGAACCTGCGTCACGTATTGGTGATGTTCGGCCAGGTGCCAAAGTGTCTTGATCGTCCCCAGGTGGCTGGATGCAGTATAGGTCATAAACCCCACCTTCTCCATTAAATGTAATGGGACATAGACAAACTAAACAATCCAATTACACTTCAAATTTTTCAAAAAAAAATTCTGTCATTTTAAGCAGTTTTTATCATGCTGGTGTAAGTTCAAGTGCTCGTTCTTTAAATAAGTTTGGTTTTAGTTAGTTATTTGATGCTATAAAAACAGGGGTGTGATGTTATGATTGACAGCTGAGATTGACAACTTCTCTGAGTGAAGTAGTCACTGAGGCACTAATGGACATTTACTGTTTAACAGTATAACATTTCCCCCAACTTTTTTTCCACAAGGCTTGATGTCAAAAAATGTCAGTACATTGTCGTGTTGCAAATATTCAGGGTCCGAAAAGTCATGTGCAAATTTGGTCACCATTTCATGACCTACTAAACATTTTAGCAAGTGATCCTTTCTGTATCAGCATATGCTCTGTGCAACCATGTGTTGAACATGAGCGGAGGGTGGAATGATTCCCTTTCAAAGCAACATCTTCCCTCATCACTGGCTAAGTCCAGCCTGAGGCCTCCAGGACTCCTGAGACCCTCCACACAACTTCAAAGACAATTTCCCCCTGATTTCTACACACAGAACTTTAGGAATTAATGAGAAACTGTTTCAAAGATGACAGAAATATAATGTAGCTGGAGCGCTTCAACAGTGACACAGATTTGCTTTATTTCGCAACTTTCGTTCACTTGAGTCGCACACAAACACTGAACAGTCACTCAGGAAAATAACCATCTGATTGATACACATATTCATGAGGGTTTACAAGAGTTCATGTCAACTCTTCAACTTTTTACAGAGTTAGAAATCCCCATGTACCCTCTGTGTTGTTTCCTGCCTGAAGAAAAACTACAAAGACGACACTCTCAAAGGAGGTTTGATTATTTAATAGGGAAAATCAGGAGGTGCGGTGCAGCGGGACCTTGAAGATGCATTGATGTGCAAAAAAAGAGACAGAAGCTCAAGGTGCTTGGAAGAGCGAGAAAACAACTGTGATCATTTTTGCAGTGAATTGATGAACACGAGTGAACTTTCATGCTTTTCAATAACACTGCAACAAGGCCTTTGGGTAAAATATACTCAGATTTCACTTTTATATCAAGGTAGGTAAATTCAAAAGCTTCTTTTGAGTGCTAAAATGAAAGATGATGGTTTCAGAGGCCCTGTTTACACCTGGTATTAAGATGCGCTGTGTTCAATCGGATCACAAATAGACGAGAGAGAGACATTCCCATTTACACCTGGTGTTTTAATCCGTCTCTTTTGTCCACTTTCAACCACTGATTTCTTCGAGGGGAGGGTCTATGTGGAGGTAAATGTATGGGTTTTTTCAGATCTTTCGATCTAATGGACAAAATTGCAATATACTATGCAATTTACTTATGAATGCACCCGGAGACGACAGAAAAACATACGGAGAGCAGCAGCTTTCATTTCTGCTCTGACAACCACAAGAGCAGCTGAACGCTGTGAGTATTAGAAATCAGGAACGGTGAGAGAACATTGTGCTTGGTATATTTTTCATCTTCAAACCAAACTTGGGTCTCCAGCCGACAAAGTTTAATTCCTGTCTGACTAGCGCGCTTCCCATAATGTTTATGCATTAGGTCAGTAGGCGGAGTGCGGGCGGTTTTTTGTGGCTGTTCGAACTAGGGATGTGCACAAATAGTTGAATATTCGATCTGTAATTATTATTCGAAAAATAAAAATACTATTTAAATTTTACTACGTTGCTTTGCTGGCCGTAAATGCAGTGAATCCATAATAAGTACCAAGCACTAAAACTCACAGTTACAATTAAATGCACTGGGTGGCGCTGTGGAGCGTACTTCTCCAAACTCAGATCACTGCTCTCAAAACAATTAACAGAGAGATCTGAACACTTTGTAATTGTCCTAAACAGATTGTAAGTTTTCATTAATTTCATACAAATTACAAATCATATGCATGATGTTCTCAAAACATTGTGTACAAAATTCTCAAATGTGTTCACAACAGTCAACCAAAATTGTAATATATCGGGAAAAAAAGTATTTCCAGCTCTTTTTGTTGATTTTACAAAAATCACAATAATTTGTGTACCACAAAACTGTAATTTTTAATTTATTTGAAAAACGACTTTATTTGGCCCCAAACTAGTATCTGCTGGGTTAATAATACACACATCACTGGATATGCAATTTTTATAGTTATTTACACAGCTATCACAATTGCATGAACTATAAAAACTATTTTCCAAAGTAACAAACATTGTTATACAAATTAAAAAAATAAGAATAAGTATGAGATGGGGGAAAAGAAAGAAGTGTAAGAGTGGAAGGTGATGGAGAGAGTTGAGGAATGGGTGTAATGAGAGGGAGAGGAAGAGTTGAATAGGTAAAAAGAGATGAGGGGAGAGAGTTTAAGAAAAGGAGAGGGCATAGGAAGAGTAGAATGGATGAGGATGTAGGAGAAGCAAAAAGAGCTGAGGATGTAGGGGAAGCGAGAAGAGCTGAGGATGTAGGGGAAGCGAGAAGAGCTGAGGATGTAGGGGAAGCGAGAAGAGCTGAGGATGTAGGAGAAGCAAGAAGAGCTGAGGATGTAGGAGAAGCATGAAGAGCTGAGGATGTAGGAGAAGCAAAAAGAGCTGAGGATGTAGGAGAAGCAAGAAGAGCTGAGGATGTAGGGGAAGCAAGAAGAGCTGAGGATGTAGGGGAAGCAAGAAGAGCTGAGGATGTAGGGGAAGCAAGAAGAGCTGAGGATGTAGGAGAAGCAAGAAGAGCTGAGGATGTAGGGGAAGCAAGAAGAGCTGAGGATGTAGGGGAAGCGAGAAGAGCTAAGGATGTAGGAGAAGCAAGAAGAGCTGAGGATGTAGGAGAAGCAAGAAGAGCTGAGGATGTAGGAGAAGCAAAAAGAGCTGAGGATGTAGGGGAAGCAAGAAGAGCTGAGGATGTAGGGGAAGCAAGAAGAGCTGAGGATGTAGGGGAAGCAAGAAGAGCTGAGGATGTAGGGGAAGCAAGAAGAGCTGAGGATGTAGGAAGAGGAGTAGAGGGAGAAGAGATGGTAGAGTGGAAGGCAATAGTATTAGTGGAAAGAGCAAGAGAAGAAAATATAATAAGACATGGACAGAGGGAAAGGGGAGAGCAAAATGTAACAGGAGAGAAGAGGACTGGGTACAGACAGGTTTCAAATAAAATCAGAGCCACCCTAATTGACCATGTCATAAACTAAGATCTTTCCTTGAGAGCAGCTGGACAGAGTTCAGCCCAATATAAACATTGTGCCACAGTCAATGTCCCTAGACAACAAGTGCTGCAATCCACTGGTGTTGTGGCACACAACGCTGTCTTGGGGTCGCACAACACAGAAAGGCTCCTAAAAAATTTTAACTCCCTCAATGAAATCCACTTTCCACAGAGTGACCAGGAGCAAATTGAGCGAAATTGTGTAGATGTGTGGGACAATGTCCAATTTCACTATTCAGCACTGGTGCAAGAGTTGTTTGTGCATCACTTAAATTTCAGGATGGTGTTCCTTCCAGCATATTCTCCTCTTGGAGATGGAAAGTATATGATCGCAACCCTTACAACCAAGTAAGTCTTGTTCAAGCGATGGAAGAGGCCTGTAGAGAAGTTGAGGCACAAGGATGGATCCAGCATTCATGGCTTTTTTCCCATGATGCTTGACTCATGCAAATATAATATGCTATGATGATGTTGATTAAATTCTTTGACCAGATGTAATTGAGAGGCAAGATCTATACATTTCATTGATTCAATGATTTCAGTAGATTATTTATTTATCTATTCATTCATTCATTTATTAGGCGAAAACTCATCTCATAGTTATACAACTCACAATTAAACTCGTCATTAAAGAACTTTGAAGAACATGATTAAAGAACGTGAAAAGTGTATTTTCATTTGTTTATCTACAGCTGAATTTGTTATCAAATCACCAGGGAACACACTTGTAGTTTTGATGATTTCATTTATCAAAAATAAATACTTTAATAGAATAAACTGCAGTGCTTCATTATGCTGTGAATACTGAACTGTTTTGCCAACATAAGAGTGTTCAGTTTGCTGTGTTAATTGTTTTGAGAGCAACTACATTCAATTGGAGAAATGTGTCAAATCGATTGAGAAAAACTGTAAATCATGGCCTCTTCTTGAGAGAAGCTAGGAAACAGATCCAAAGTGTTACTATGGCATTCCATGTCTATATTTATGAGTACTATACCATGATTTCTGATAGTGTAATAAAAGATAAAAGATTAAAATAATTTTATTATGCCATGAAAGCTGACTGAAGAAGACTTTTAAAAGGGACTGGGAGTCCCTATATAAGTAATATGATAAGAATATATTCTGTGATGTAGGTGAAATTCTCTGGCCAGATGTAAATCAATAAATGTAATCAATAAAGTTCAGTAATTGCAGTATACTGTAAAACAGTCAACATTTGCTGCATGTTTGTGTATGTATTTTTTTGGGGTAGGGGGAAAAAATTATATAACAAAATGTTTTTACAATAAACATGTATTTTCATTAGTGTATTTGTGTCTATAGCTGAATATGTCTGTATGTCTGAACAGATCTGTAGTTTTGATAATAGCATTTACTTTTAATAAATGCATTATTAGAATAAACTGCAGTGCTTAATTATGCAGTGAATATTGAACTGTTTTGTCAACGTAAGACTGTTTAGTGTGCTGTGTTAATTGTTTTGAGAGCAACTCAATTTATTTGAAGAAATGGGTCAAATCGATTGAGAAATACTGTAACAAGTTTATTGTATTTGATCACAATGTTGTCGTCTGCCTCACAAAGTTTGGAATTACTTAGATGAAAATGATCTTACTAAGTGATCTTACAAAATGGAATTCCTTTTGATCAAATTAATTAATGAAACTGAGTTATCATGATATCACCACCACAATGAGAAATCAAATTAAATCCAAACACCAGTCGAATGAGGAAAGACAGCTGTCCATCCAAAATTCTGTCATTAATTACTCACCCTCATGTCATTTCAAATCTGTAAGGCCTTTATTCATCTTTGGAGAACAAATTTAGATATTTTTGATGAAATCTGAGAGCTCTCTGACCCCTCCATAAACAACAATTTAATTACCACTTTCAAGGTCCAGAAAGGTAGTAAAGACATTGTTAAAATAGTCCATGTGACTCCAGTGGCTCAACCTTAATATTATGAAGCGACAAGAATAATTTTAGTGTGCAAAACAACAAAATAACGACTTTATTCAACAATTTCTTCTTGTCTGTGTCAGACTCTTACGTTGTTGAAGTAGTGTAAACAGTGCAGTGTTTCCAGAACGCTGCTTCATTGTTGAATGAAGTCGTTATTTTTGTTTTCTTTTGCGCACAAAAAGTATTCTTGTCGCTTCATAAAATTAAGGATGAACCACTGTAGTCACATGGACTATTTTAACGATCTCTTTACTACCTTTCTGGGCCTTGAAAGTGTTAATTACATTGCTGTCTATGGAGGGGTCAGAGAGTCGGATTTCTTTAAAAATATCTTAATTTGTGTTCCGAAGATGAACGAAGGTCTTACGGGTTTAAAACGACATGAGAGCGAGTAATTAATGACAGTATTTAAATTTTTGGGTGAACTATCCCTTTAAGTTTCATCGAATGAGACAGGTGCTGTTAGAAACTTTGCATAGCACACTGTTATCTTTATGTCTCTGCAACGTCTGTCAGCGGAGTACGTTTTCTCACCCAAGCATGTGGATATTATTATTTTTCTCAACATGAAGATGTGAAACAACAATATAAACACGATAAACATATGCCAACTCGAGTGTACATGTATGTTCTGTGATAACTTGCATTTTTCCCGTTTGCGCAGCTTGAGCTTAAATGCTTTTGTTCTTTATATTTTTTGTTTACACATTGTTTAATGTTTTCAACTAAAAGAAAACCTTAAGATATAGCGTAAGCTTGTTGTGTATATTGACTAATCGTAAGCTTGTTCAAAAAATGGTGACGACAACTTGATGAATAAAAAAATAAATGTCATTTAAATAAACAAATATTCAAATATTAGTTTTTTTATGAGCCCAAATATTCAAATGCAATATTTTTGAAAAATGCACTACGAAAACAATCCGGTCTAATGTGTTTTCGACTACCTCTGGAAGTGGTCAAAAGTTGACAAGCTCAAAACGTTTTAGACCCCGTTTACACCTGTATTTAGTGTCGTCCACTTGTGATCCGATCCACCAAAATGCATCTTAATACCAGGTGTAAACAGGGCGAGAGTGATACACAGTGTCCAAAGCCATTCATGGACCTACCGCAGGTGCAAATACATTTGAAGCAAACTAGTATGAAGTGTCTTACTCTTGGAAACAGTTAAAGTTCTTAGTTCACAAACACACTCTTAAAAATAAAGGTTCCAAAAGGGGGTTTCACAGGGATGCAATAAAATAACCATTTATGATTCCTACATGATCAATTACTAAATGTCATGTTGCTCAAAAAGTATTATACTGTTTCTCAGTATGATTCAGATTTAACTAGAAAAGAAAGATGTCAAGACAAACTTAAAATGTTGGCTTGACCAAGAAATTGTCTAAAAATTTTAAATGGCAGAAGTGGACAGTCAGACAGAACAATAGATAGAATGATAGACAGAATGATAGATAGAACGATAGAACGAACGATATGTACCATAATAGCAAAATAAAAATTAAAAAGTGCCACGTGCTGCTCTAGAAACTATTAAGTCAATACAGCTGCTTGATTCATGAGGGCCAATTTCAAGGGAGGGATGTTTAAGATACAAACAGCCATGGATTTCATGGGAAATCTTTATGTGTGCATGTCTTTCCATAAACGAGTGCTTCTCTTATCCTTTAATTCCTTCCCAAGAAAGAGCGAGAGCTTTATTGACAGTGCGCTAGCAGTGTTTCTGTGTTTATAGGGTTGTGGATAGGATAACAGAAAGCATCCATCTTATAAGAACATTAATCTGGTTATAACTGGATTGGACTCTTGTTGCAGTAATGTAATGTCTACAGTAAAGTGTTATGAAGCTGCGGCGTGTGAGGTTTAGCAATTTGACCCTCTTAGTGTTTATCATAACTTAACTAAAATAAGTGTACAAATAAGTACTTTTTCAAATTGTTCAAAGGCTTAACACACTAAAGAAATACTGAAAAACAACTGTTTTCTATTTTAATATATTTTCAAATGTAATTTATTATTGTGATGCAAAGCATCACATTATTCCAGTCCTCAGTGTCTCATGATCCTTCAGGAATCCTTCTAATTATGCCGATTTTAGGGCTGCACCCTAATAGTCGACTAGAAGAGGCTTGGTCAAGCTAATTTTGATTAGTCGCAGAAAATACAACTTCACAGGAAGTGGCAAACTCACACAGTGACAGATCATGCACAGCTGGACCATGAGGTAATATGTCGGGCAGAAAATCCAAAGTGTGGGAAGATTTCGAGAGGATAAAGAAAGACCACAAAAAGGTGACGCACGACCTCAAACATGACTTATCGTTAGGGGTGTAACGATATATCGCGATATACATGTGACGATATGTATTGCTGATGTAAACTATATGATTTGCAATATAGAGTTGTTTTATCCAAGGCTCAACTTTTTTGTATTTATAAGGTCTAATTCACCCAAAAATGTAAACTCTGTCATCATACTCACCTTCCTCATGTTGTTTCGTTTAACTTCTAAACACAAAAGAAGATATTCTTTATAAAACATGAGATTTCTGTCCCTCCATTTAAAGTCCATTCCTCTCAAACTTAAAAGATCTAATAAATGTCATAAAGGCATAGTAAAAATAACTAATCGAGTGTCTAATCCAAATCCAAGTCTTCTGAAGCGACACAGTGGCTTTATATGATGATTTTACCACAATGTGCACGCTGTAGTAAACACAGACGTTCAAATGATTGCGTGACGCGCGAAAACAACATGGGAGTGAATGCAGAATTACAATTTTTGGATGAGCTAAACATTTACAGTTTGGGAATAGTCATTTTGACGCGCTTTGTTGCGATTAGAACTGTGACTGATTGCATTGATCATCTGAAGCGCATGCGCTGCTGGAATGACACTCCTCAAAGTCAAAGCGCAAACGGCACTCCTTATAGTAAAAGCGCAAACATCATTTAAATCACCAGATCACATTTGGTTTTAGTAGTATGATTATTCAAAGCATTTTAGATGGTTTATTCTTATATGTATAGTGCATTAATAGCGGGAGAGGTGGGACAGAGAATGCTGCCTGCATTGAAAGCGTGAGTAATGCGTGAGGGGAAAAAAATGAACATTTACGGAGTTTCAGTGACAATACTACATTAAACGACTATATATAATGTTAAATATAATGTTTAATGATACAATGGGGGAATATTTGTTGGTCCTGATAATAATACAATAATAATAATAATAATATTATTTAATAATAATTATAAAAGTAAAAAATTTAAATAAAATATTTTGGCTTAAAATATCGCGATACATATCGTATCGTGAGTTCAGTGTCACGATTTATATCGAATCGTGACACGAGTGGATCATATCACCCCTACTTATCGTTTAAAACATGTAAGTACTAGTAAGTACTTAGCCGCTATACATGGCTGCTTGCTCTTGCTCACAAGAAACTTTGTGTTCGGTCGCAAATGTTTTGCGTTCCCCCTAGAAACTTTGGGTTCACTCACGAATGTTTTGTGTTCCCCCAAGAAACTTTGTGTTCGGTCGCAAATGTTTTGCGTTCCCCCTAGAAACTTTGAGTTCACTCACGAATGTTTTGTGTTCCCCCAAGAAACTTTGTTCGCTCGCAAATGTTTTTGTGTTCCCCCAAGAAACTTTGGGTTCACTCACGAATGTTTTGTGTTCCCCCAAGAAACTTTGGGTTCACTCACGAATGTTTTGTGTTCCCCCAAGAAACTTTGGGTTCACTCACGAATGTTTTGTGTTCCCCCAAGAAACTTTGTTCGCTCGCAAATGTTTTTGCGTTCCCCCAAGAAACTTTGGGTTCACTCACGAATGTTTTGTGTTCCCCCAAGAAACTTTGTGTTCGGTCGCAAATGTTTTGCGTTCCCCCTAGAAACTTTGAGTTCACTCACGAATGTTTTGTGTTCCCCCAAGAAACTTTGTTCGCTCGCAAATGTTTTTGTGTTCCCCCAAGAAACTTTCTGTTCGCTTGCGAATGTTTTGCGTTCCCCCAAGAAATGTTGTGTTTGCTCGCAAATGTTTTGCGTTCCCCCAAGAAACTTTGGGTTCACTCACGAATGTTTTGTGTTCCCCCAAGAAACTTTGTTCGCTCGCAAATGTTTTTGTGTTCCCCCAAGAAACTTTCTGTTCGCTTGCGAATGTTTTGCGTTCCCCCAAGAAACTTTGTGTTCGGTCGCAAATGTTTTGCGTTCCCCCTAGAAACTTTGGGTTCACTCACGAATGTTTTGTGTTCCCCCAAGAAACTTTGTGTTCGGTCGCAAATGTTTTGCGTTCCCCCTAGAAACTTTGAGTTCACTCACGAATGTTTTGTGTTCCCCCAAGAAACTTTGTGTTCGCTCGCAAATGTTTTGCATTCCCCCTAGAAACTTTGTGTTCGGTCGCAAATGTTTTGCGTTCCCCCTAGAAACTTTGGGTTCACTCACGAATGTTTTGTGTTCCCCCAAGAAACTTTGTGTTCGGTCGCAAATGTTTTGCGTTCCCCCTAGAAACTTTGAGTTCACTCACGAATGTTTTGTGTTCCCCCAAGAAACTTTGTTCGCTCGCAAATGTTTTTGTGTTCCCCCAAGAAACTTTCTGTTCGCTTGCGAATGTTTTGCGTTCCCCCAAGAAATGTTGTGTTTGCTCGCAAATGTTTTGCGTTCCCCCAAGAAACTTTGGGTTCACTCACGAATGTTTTGTGTTCCCCCAAGAAACTTTGTTCGCTCGCAAATGTTTTTGTGTTCCCCCAAGAAACTTTCTGTTCGCTTGCGAATGTTTTGCGTTCCCCCAAGAAACTTTGTGTTCGGTCGCAAATGTTTTGCGTTCCCCCTAGAAACTTTGGGTTCACTCACGAATGTTTTGTGTTCCCCCAAGAAACTTTGTGTTCGGTCGCAAATGTTTTGCGTTCCCCCTAGAAACTTTGAGTTCACTCACGAATGTTTTGTGTTCCCCCAAGAAACTTTGTGTTCGCTCGCAAATGTTTTGCATTCCCCCTAGAAACTTTGTGTTCGGTCGCAAATGTTTTGCGTTCCCCCTAGAAACTTTGGGTTCACTCACGAATGTTTTGTGTTCCCCCAAGAAACTTTGTGTTCGGTCGCAAATGTTTTGCGTTCCCCCTAGAAACTTTGAGTTCACTCACGAATGTTTTGTGTTCCCCCAAGAAACTTTGTTCGCTCGCAAATGTTTTTGTGTTCCCCCAAGAAACTTTGTGTTCGCTTGCGAATGTTTTGCGTTCCCCCAAGAAATGTTGTGTTTGCTCGCAAATGTTTTGCGTTCCCCCAAGAAACTTTGTGTTCGCTTGCGAATGTTTTGCGTTCCCCCAAGAAATGTTGTGTTTGCTCGCAAATGTTTTGCGTTCCCCCAAGAAACGTTGTGTTCGTTCGCTCGCAAATGTTTTGTGTTCCCCCAAGAAACGTTGTGTTCGTTCGCTCGCAAATGTTTTGTGTTCCCCCAAGAAACTTTGTGTTCGCTCGCGAATGTTTTGTGTTCCCCCAAGAAACTTTGTTTGCTCGCGAATGTTTTTGTGTTCCCCCAAGAAACTTTGTGTTCGCTTGCGAATGTTTTGTGTTCCCCCAAGAAACTTTGTTTGCTCGCAAATGTTTTGTGTTCCCCCAAGAAACTTTGTGTTCGCTCGCGAATGTTTTGAGTTCCCCCAAGAAACTTTGTGTTCGCTCGCAAATGTTTTGCGTTCCCCCAAGAAACTTCATTGCGCTGCTGCACCCATGGTACGGCAGCAAAGTTCCTGGATTATTACGCAGGAATGAGAGTATAGTCCCTAGCCATTTCGGTCTAGAAAATTGCAACTTTTAATTTTCCGTCGGTCGTAGTACACGATGTAACTATACACATCACAACATATATATAGGAAAATGTTGCCGTTATTTTGTCACTTATTGAGCAGTAGGCTAGCTGGAGCCGTTTACCTCCAGTCTTTGTGCTAAGCTAGGCTAGCAGTGGGTGCATCAGACAGAGTTATGGCACGCACAGAGATAAAAATGGTATGTATGGACTTATCTAACTCTAGGAGATACAGTGAATAAGCTAAAGTCCCAAAAAGTCGGCGTGTTCCTTTAAAAGATGATGTATTTCGCCGGAAATTGCAATCGAGTCGTTCAATCGATTTAAATGAATCAATCAATTTAAATCGAGTACTGGAATTTAATCGAGGAATTGTGGCAGCCCTACTCATTATTATGGTTTAGTATTTCTCCTCCAACTAATCAACTAATAATTTATATAAACGATTAACAGTCTACTAGGAAAATCGTTAGTCTGGGATAGCCCTAGCTGATTTCCTGCTCAAGAAACATTTCTTATTATTATTATCAATGTTGAAAACAGTTGCTGCTTAATATTTTTGTGGAAACCATGAAAGCTCAAAAGAACAGCATTTGTGTGAAATAGAAATCTTCTGTCACTTTTGATCAATTTAATTCGTCCTTGCTGAATAAAACGTAGTCATTTCTTTCAAAAAAAAAACCCTGATGGACAAAATTAAGTCCCGCCCAACTTTTTTTGTTTTTGTTTTGAGAAGCCGTTTCACAATAGGGAAGAAAAGACAAATTGAATGTCAAAACATCTGAGCATTGCCTAATTTTTCATGTGGCATCCTTGCCATCAAATTCATTACATTCAAATGTGTTAATGTATCAAACCTACACTACTTGGCCCCTAATGAGATATATTGGGTTTTGCTGGCACACTGAGCTACTCTGTTCCATCGGTGCGAATAAACAGGCTTCAGCCTCCATGGCACAGTGTACCAGCGAAGACGACCCAGCTACCATCAGGGTGGGCCGCTTTAACATCCACTGATCAAAGCAGCACTAAACTGCCAGAAACTACAGAAGGCAAACAAGAGAGTTGCAGCAGCCACAGAGGCTGGTTTTCTCATCCTGCAAATACCAAAAAGAGGAAAAAGCAAATGGAGATGGACAGAACATGTCCACATCTGGTCACGTGAATTTGACTGCAGTTGACTACTAAAGCTTCTAAAGGGCATGGGAAGAGGATGAAGAAAGATCAAAGGGAATATTGAGGAAAACCTTCAGCAAATGAAATGGAAAGAAAGAATGAGAGAGATTTTAAAACAGGAGAGCAGGGATAATAAAGAGCAGTGAGAGCGTGAGACAGAGGTTACGAATGTCAAGTACACTATGCATTCAAGAATCACTGTTTTGTCTTAGAAAGATCAACACGGTGTAAGAACCATAATGCAGATGAGTGCACGACTATGTAAAATTACTGATTCTATTGCGCCATCTTGTGGAGGATTAACAATCATTCTAAACCCCCAAAAATCCTTTAAATTACTTTACAGGCATGTGAAAATCAAAATGTTTTTTTCAAGACTGTTGTATAAGTAGATGAGAGAGGACAGAATAATTTAGGGTTGTAAAATAAACGTATAGTTTCAAAACTTTGTTTCCGCCCGGTTTCGAACCGGGGACCTTTCGCGTGTGAGGCGAACGTGATAACCACTACACTACGGAAACCTACATATGGAATAATCCTGAATAGATGTAGAAATAGTTTTAAATATAATGTGACATACAAATTTGAAATGAAAACTTTATTTTCTTATTTTTTGTTCTATTAGTAAAAACTCATTGGGCTATTCATTTGCAGCTTACAAATAATAGGCGTCGTTGGGCACTTTTCACCATGGACGATTCTGTTCCCATCACTTCTCAAAAGGCTTTCTTCTGTTGAAAAAGATTAAAAAAAAATACTCATGTTATTGTCTCTGATTTGAGAAAACAACATTCTTCAGCAAAACAGCAATACTTCTTTCATGAGTCTGAGGCAAGAAATAAATAATCATTGTCTTTACTTTATGATAATAATCATTGTCTTTACATCGATACAAACACAGTATAATAGGCTGTTTGTTTGAAAGATAAATAAATAAAAAAATGTTAGCATTGTGAACTTAGTGACCAACTTTGTGTATGCTAAATCTGTACCAAAAATCTAATAAATGTTATAATAACAATAACTGTTTCCGCCCGGTTTCGAACCGGGGACCTTTCGCGTGTTAGGCGAACGTGATAACCACTACACTACGGAAACTCACATGTCTTAAACTAGCCATCATGATGTAATAATGATGCAATTCTATGTATTCAAAAACATAAAGTGGCTCTCTTTATATATTTTATATCTGTAACATGAATGTACATATATACTTGAATTTTGCAGTGTCTTACCATATAGATTTACAATATTTTAGAGATAATTCAACCAAATACTAAATATCTTGATTGTTTGTTTTTATTTTAAAGCTTGTTTTGTTTTAAATCATCTTAAGGCCCCCTTGAAAGTTTGTTGAGCACCCCCTAGTGGGCCCTGGCCCCCTGGTTGAGAACCTCTGCTCTAGAGAGTGCAAATAAATGCAAAATCCAGCTCAATCCAGCGACAGACCCTTTAAAAGTATGTAGCCTAACTATTTAAAATACCTGAACTCCAGTCAAGTCAGTCGCAGCGAAAATAATGTGCAAGTACATTTACGTGTAATCTGCTAATCCCCACCCTCATTCATCGAAAAGAACAGACATACAAACTGATAACACCAAAGCCTGTCATTTCTTCATCCCCCAGCCTCGTGATCCATTTTAGAGAAAGGGAGAGACTGTACGTTTTTAATGCTTATCTCCTAAATATACCAGCTTGTTCATAAATGTAAGGCTAACATATTTATACTGAAAGCTAAAAATATTTGATAACTCCTTTAAGATTTAAAAAAAAACAAAAAACATTTCTTGTCCTAATTTAAGAAGATTTTCTGCCCCTGATTTAAGCATTTGAAAGCAAACATATATGTCCGTGAAATTAAATACCGAATTGAAGCAATAATAAAATTATCAGATGATCTGTTTAGAAAAAAAAAAACTTATTAGGTGTTTCGAAATGATAGCAAATAATGACCAGCGAAGCGCGCGCTTGAGACTAGTTGTCGACTACGGTTCAGTTCACACACACAGCACAAACCAACTGAACTCGATCTTAAATTTAAGTCACTGATTATAGAGTGTGTTTCTCAATCTTCCATACGCGAATTTTGTATGAACATAACCGCATTTAACACTCAAAACAGGACTGGCAATGCTGTAAACGAAGCCTCGATCGACGCACGATCGACAGTTTATTTGACACAAACCATTTTTATCCTGCAAGTGAATACGTATATTTAGTGTGTGTCATATTTATCTTTTACCTTGTGTAATGTTGTACCTTGTTTATGGTTTTTGAGGGTGAGGGCAAATACACAATAGTCCATCATCTTGGAATCCGGGATGTTTCGTTCGTAAAATGAATCGGTCAGTGTTTTTGAGGGAAAGTGAACGATTCGTTCTCAATGCGCTGACGCATTTATTTTTTCGTTTTTCTAGTTGTTTTTTTAGTGAGAATAAAATACAATGCAAGTACCATATACACTCACCTAAAGGATTATTAGGAACACCTGTTCAATTTCTCATTAATGCAATTATCTAATCAACCAATCACATGGCAGTTGCTTCAATGCATTTAGGGGTGTGGTCCTGGTCAAGACAATCTCCTGAACTCCAAACTGAATGTCAGAATGGGAAAGAAAGGTGATTTAAGCAATTTTGAGCGTGGCATGGTTGTTGGTGCCAGACGGGCCGGTCTGAGTATTTCACAATCTGCTCAGTTACTGGGATTTTCACGCACAACCATTTCTAGAGTTTACAAAGAATGGTGTGAAAAGGGAAAAACATCCAGTATGCGGCAGTCCTGTGGGCGAAAATGCCTTGTTGATGCTAGAGGTCAGAGGAGAATGGGCCGACTGATTCAAGCTGATAGAAGAGCAACTTTGACTGAAATAACCACTCGTTACAACCGAGGTATGCAGCAAAGCATTTGTGAAGCCACAACACGCACAACCTTGAGGCGGATGGGCTACAACAGCAGAAGACCCCACCGGGTACCACTCATCTCCACTACAAATAGGAAAAAGAGGCTACAATTTGCACGAGCTCACCAAAATTGGACAGTTGAAGACTGGAAAAATGTTGCCTGGTCTGATGAGTCTCGATTTCTGTTGAGACATTCAGATGGTAGAGTCAGAATTTGGCGTAAACAGAATGAGAACATGGATCCATCATGCCTTGTTACCACTGTGCAGGCTGGAGGTGGTGGTGTAATGGTGTGGGGGATGTTTTCTTGGCACACTTTAGGCCCCTTAGTGCCAATTGGGCATCGTTTAAATGCCACGGCCTACCTGAGCATTGTTTCTGACCATGTCCATCCCTTTATGACCACCATGTACCCATCCTCTGATGGCTACTTCCAGCAGGATAATGCACCATGTCACAAAGCTCGAATCATTTCAAATTGGTTTCTTGAACATGACAATGAGTTCACTGTACTAAAATGGCCCCCACAGTCACCAGGTCTCAACCCAATAGAGCATCTTTGGGATGTGGTGGAACGGGAGCTTCGTGCCCTGGATGTGCATCCCACAAATCTCCATCAACTGCAAGATGCTATCCTATCAATATGGGCCAACATTTCTAAAGAATGCTTTCAGCACCTTGTTGAATCAATGCCACGTAGAATTAAGGCAGTTCTGAAGGCGAAAGGGGGTCAAACACAGTATTAGTATGGTGTTCCTAATAATCCTTTAGGTGAGTGTATATAAATTAAAAATGTAAAAATTGTTTAATATATATATATATATATATATATATATCGCCTGTCAATTGCGTTATATCTGCGTTACCCTCGGTTTCCGCTTTTATTTAGCAAAAACGCTTTACTCTTACTGCAGTGTTTCAACACACTCAAATGTATCTAATATGATAAACAGAGCTGCGTTACCTCATACTCACGACCGGAAAAGCGGAAATGGCGCCAGCGACTGTGGCATAATAAAAGTCCCGCTGCTCGCGAGGCGTGTGTTGCGCAATCGCTCCAGCTGCCTTGCTCAGCTCCCACAACACTCCTGCTCTGCTTCATACTAGAGTAACGTTAATAATCGCATCCATGAACATGATTTCTACCCGAGTCCTATCCCGATTCTTTTCCACCGGCTGTGAGGTGAAGACCACATGTCCTAAGATTCTGCGCTCAAACTTGGCGTCATCAAACTACGCCTTTGTTTTGAATAGGCGACCTCTAGTGGACCGAAAAGTTACATAGTGCACCTTTAAATTTCATGTATATTATCTACAAAACAGCTTATTGTCTAAAACAGCTTATTTGTCTTCGTTATTGAACCTTTAAACAAAATATTAAATATATAAAATATTTAATAAATAAACGTTCACATATGTGTTTTATGTTTTGTATCATATTTGAATCAAGCCATAATAATAATTTGATACAACAGGCATATATATGGCTCATACAGTAGCCTATGATATAGGAGAATATGGAGCTCACACTCAAGGAAAAAACACATCAAATTTATTCAGAGGCCCAAACTTAGCAAAAATACTCAATATGGTGCTATTTATATGCCCAAATACAATAGTATGATATGATTCTAATGTATGGCCTATATATCAGTTGTCAGTCTATAGCCTAGTTTCACAGACAGTCAAGGCTTAGACTAAACCAGGATTAGGCCTTAGTTCAATTAGGACATTTAAGTAGCTTTTATAAACATGCCTTAGAAAAAAAAACATTACTGGTGTGCATCTTGAGACAAAACAATGGCACTGACATATTTTAAGATATGTCAGTGCAAGTTGCTTTCAATTAAAACAGCTCAAACATGCATTTTAGTCTGAGACTAGGCTAAAGTCTTGTCTGTAAAACCAGGGGAATAGTAAGATGATATATAAAGGCTTAGTTTTATGATCTAATTGTGTTTTTTATTGTGGGGCAAAACATATAATGCAATGCAATACAATGATGACTGAGATATGTACAAATAAACGTTCCTCAAAAGCCTGTTGTAGCCATATTTGACACTCACATTTTAACAAATTATTCCATAAAAAAATGATGGATAATAAAGTAAACCTAAGTTGCTTCAGTCCAGTAAATGTTAATCTTGAAACATTAGTAAAACTATAAAAGTTATTCTTACGTTTACTTTATAAAATAAAGATTTCATAGTAAAAACACACGTACCATATCCTGAAAGAATTAATAGATAGAATTAAACTATCAATCAGACGACAGAAGGCATGTAGAAGATAACTTTGCTAAATAAGTTGTTTGCACGCTTTGATCATTTAGATATTGTATGTTTTATAGGGTTAACTTGGTCTTTTCAACAGGGTACCGGCGTCCTAGTTCATTTCAACTTAACATCACACTGTCGGTCTGTCAGTCTCCATCATCCTCTAGCCCTTGGGGAAGTCTCTTGATTGCAGTGAGGAAGTTTGATAGTGTGCGTCTGTTCCTGGTTGCTTAATGAAGGTGGTATTATGGTGTCACTCACCCTTCCATGTCTGATTGAAACTCAGTATTTATTAAATCTCCTCAGGAGAATGAAGCATGTTAATATGTGATCTGACTAAACAGTCTCGTTCACACTCTCCATCTGTTTCTCACCATCACCAGACAATAAATCAGCACCAATTCTACTGTAAAGCTTGCCTTACAATAAAATTCAACACAATTTTCATTTGTGAACATCCTAAAAGTGGTTCTTATTTGGTGGGTCCCAAACCTAGTCGGTCTGTACTAATGGGGGTCACAGATAGCCAGGAATAAAAAACAAACAAACAAGGTAGCACTTTATTTTACAGTCCTGTTTCACATGAACATACCATGTACTTGCTGTAGTAATGACACTAACTAGGTACTAACCCTGAATATACCTCTATACCTAACTTAGCCCATGTAGTTACCTTACACTACTCAGTACTTTAGTGGGCAAGTACACTATATGTACATTGAAAGTGCACATCCTGTAAAATAATAACCAAAAACAATGCCCTTCCCTTTCCACTTGCAGCAACATCTCTACTCTAATGATGCGTTTACTGGCGGGAAGGCGGGGCAACCTGTCACTCACAAGAGATCGACCAATAGCAAACCACATCCATCCAACAATCCAATCAATTCCCCATGGACAAAATCAAGCCCTACCCTAATTTGTTTCTTGTTCAAGAAGCTGTTTCACACAAACACACACCAGAAAAGGAAAGACTAATCACAACTTCCGTTTCATGGTGATTTTAATTTTTGATTTTAAACAGGATATTTGTTTACTTTTCTAAGATAAACAATTTTAAGATATCTAATAAATGAGAGAGTATTGCAAAACCCAGTAATACTTATTATTATGGTTTCTGTAGTTATCCGAACATAATAAAATAAGTGCATTTGACAGTAATTGTTATACTCACCATCATGTTATTATCAGCTCAAGTATTTTCTCAATATAAATATAAAGAATTCTTTGTTTAGCAGCACATAACCTTGAAAACACAACCGGAGCATCTCAAGTGTGTCTCGTCATAAACATCCACAGTCTATGTGTGCGGAGACGTGGAGGGTTTTTGGGACGTCAGGCCCTGTGAATGGGAGTTCTGAGAGCTGGATTCTGGTTTGGGCTGGTCTGGTCCAGGACTTCCTTCTTTAACAACGGTATCAACCTGTGCAGGGCACTCGAAGTGAACGCAGTGAAAAACCTAGTTGAGACAGCATGAGAAAAAAAAGATCATTAGGGCTGTAGAATTTCATCAAAAATGTGATTCTTTTGACAAATACTGCATGTATAATTTGTTCTGCAATATGATGCAATATGATGAAAAATTGAAATCACATCATCTCAATGTAATCTGATGAATGCAGCATTAATGTGATCCTGGAAGGAGTCACAGAAACACGTCCTATGAGTCTGCAGAGATCGCTCACCTCATTAGCGGTGTTGTGAGTTCCCACAATACGAATAAAGGATGCAGGCTGTGTGTCAAATGTCAGAGTCTGCCACGACCTGTAAGAATTACATGCAACTTATGTAAACTCTTGAGATTGTTATAGACATAATTATAATGCAAGCAAATAATGAGGTAATAATAAAAAGAAAAACAGCATTCACTGACCTGCATGCCACTTTTGTGTTGTCTATGACCCTCACCCAATGTTGCTGATTTGTGGACAGCTCAACGTAATAGCTATAGCTCCTCTCATCACAGTCCCACAACAGCAACCTACAGACACAGATTTCACAGCGTCAGTGCGTCTAAACTAAAGACTGAGACAAAGATTTTAATGATTGAATGTTAAATACAACTTGAAGGAATGTCAACACAAGATTATTTCAAGTCATAATTTTTTAAAGCAAAAGCTATAGTTATAGTAAGGCACTTCCAATGCAAGAGACTAAATGGAAGCCATGCACTTCAAAGTATTTTCAAAAAGTATTTGTTAAAATGCTTACAATATTTCCTCTAGATATCATGATTTTTGTACAAAGTAAAATAAAATACAAGCCAGGTTACATTAAAAACAGGTTCACCCATAATGAGAATAACCCATGATTATAAACCAAAATTATTGGCATCATTAAACCATTAAAAGACGTTTAGAAAAACATTATAAAAAGACACTTCTGCTGATATGCATTTACAACACTGTCAATTTCCTATTCAGCCTAAAAATGTAGCATTTTAATTTGTTTACTTTTCTTTATTTACATTTTTCTAGATGTTGTATAAATCATTTTAGCACTGCTAAATTCTTGTTTTAATTTTTCTACTTAAGAAATGTAATTTTCTTATATCCTTACACATATCATGGGTTTCGTGACAGAGCGAGCAACCATCACTCTAGTCGTGTGTTAGCATCTATAATGTTTAAGTCTTGTGGCTACACTTTCGAAACAGTGTGTATCATGTAACGGATTACCTTTCCATGGCATGGTTGTTGGTGCCAGACGGGCCGGTCTGAGTATTTCACAATCTGCTCAGTTACTGGGATTTTCACGCACAACCATTTCTAGAGTTTACAAAGAATGGTGTGAAAAGGGAAAAACATCCAGTATGCGGCAGTCCTGTGGGCGAAAATGCCTTGTTGATGCTAGAGGTCAGAGGAGAATGGGCCGACTGATTCAAGCTGATAGAAGAGCAACTTTGACTGAAATAACCACTCGTTACAACCGAGGTATGCAGCAAAGCATTTGTGAAGCCACAACACGCACAACCTTGAGGCGGATGGGCTACAACAGCAGAAGACCCCACCGGGTACCACTCATCTCCACTACAAATAGGAAAAAGAGGCTACAATTTGCACAAGCTCACCAAAATTGGACAGTTGAAGACTGGAAAAATGTTGCCTGGTCTGATGAGTCTCGATTTCTGTTGAGACATTCAGATGGTAGAGTCAGAATTTGGCGTAAACAAAATGAGAACATGGATCCATCATGCCTTGTTACCACTGTGCAGGCTGGTGGTGGTGGTGTAATGGTGTGGGGGATGTTTTCTTGGCACACTTTAGGCCCCTTAGTGCCAATTGGGCATCGTTTAAATGCCACGGCCTACCTGAGCATTGTTTCTGACCATGTCCATCCCTTTATGACCACCATGTACCCATCCTCTGATGGCTACTTCCAGCAGGATAATGCACCATGTCACAAAGCTCCAATCATTTCAAATTGGTTTCTTGAACATGACAATGAGTTCACTGTACTAAAATGGCCCCCACAGTCACCAGATCTCAACCCAATAGAGCATCTTTGGGATGTGGTGGAACGGGAGCTTCGTGCCCTGGATGTGCATCCCACAAATCTCCATCAACTGCAAGATGCTATCCTATCAATATGGGCCAACATTTCTAAAGAATGCTTTCAGCACCTTGTTGAATCAATGCCACGTAGAATTAAGGCAGTTCTGAAGGCGAAAGGGGGTCAAACACAGTATTAGTATGGTGTTCCTAATAATCCTTTAGGTGAGTGTATGCTGCATCAAAGAGGCAAACATTTGTTTACTTTATACATTTTTGTGTATTGCTTTATTGTATTTAAATGTTTGGTTCTTTTTGTCAGTTATTAAACCTGTTATAGTATGACAACACTTTTTTTGCAACTTATTTTAATATTGTGATAATACCGTATACCGTGATAAAAGCTACAGCAATTAATCGCAACATGAAAATTTTATACCGTCACATGCCTAATCCTAAATCATGACAGAATTATAACATTTAAAGAGGACATATTGACCTACGCTTTTATTACATGTTTAACTTTCTTTTGTGTGTAAAGTTGCTGTTTGAGCATGAAAAAGATCTACAAAGTCCCTGAAATGCCTCAATTGTAGTCTTCAGCTTCTTCTGGGAATGCACACGTCACAATATTCCTCATTTAAATTCCCGCCCAAAGAATTAAGCAAAATAAAGGGGCGAAGCCTGGTTGAGTTGCGTTAGTAGTGTGTTGAAATTCGCAGTTATTGTATGGGCAATGACATTTCCTAAACCTGAAGCGGTCAGCACCGATAGCCTCATGGGCAGCATGCCGACATATAACGCCATTGCGCTTTGGGACTTCCCCGATCTCGTCCCCCTCTCTCTATCCCACTTTGCTTCCGGTCTACTTACTGTCCGATCATAATAACAGCAAAAATTAATCTTAAAAAAAAAAAAAACATGCTTGCAAGGAAGGGCTTCATAGAGACAGGAACTAAACAGAGCATTACTGTAAATTATATTAAAAATTTACATTTTTTGATCATTCAAGCATGAAAACCTATTCTAGTAGACCCCAAAAAGAAAATCAAGACTGTTTCACTAAATAATAAAAATTACCCCAAGATTTACTCACCCTGAAGCCATCCTAGGTGTATATGACTTTCTTCTTTCAGACGAATACAATCAGCGTTATAGTAATAAATATCCTGATGCTTACAAGCTTTAAAATGGCAGTGAACGGGGCCCATAAAAAGTATTCAACTAATGAAGAAAGTGTAACACCTCTCACAGTTTAAAAAGCTAACGCTACGTCTAACGTCATAAGTCGCGCCAGTTATGCTTTTTTCGTAAGTTGAATACAAAAGACGGTCTGGCGGAAGCTAGATATTTTACTTTATAACATATTAAATATGGTTATTTTTCTTACACAAACGCATGGCTTCGCTTCAGAAGGTCTTTATTAACCCCCTGGAGCCGTGTGGAGTATGTTTATGATGGATGGATGCACTTTTTTGAGCTTCAAACTCGTGAGCCCCGTTCATTGCCATTATAAAGCTTGGAAACATCAGGATATTTATTGATATAACTCTGATTGTGTTCATCAGAATGAAGAAAGTCATATACACCTAGGATGGCTTGAGGGCGAGTAAATCATGGGGTCATTTTCATTTTAAAGTGAGCTAATCCTTTAAAGGGCATAATATGGCCTTTTAACCTGTAACATAAGCTCTCGTACCGGATTGAGCCCAGCATGTATGGCTGAGCGAGCTGGATAACAATGGCTCCAGAGCCCAGCTGGTGACAGGTGTATCCCGAGTCCCAGTCATAGTGGCTGGTGTCCCCGTTCAGCAGGGCGTTTCTGCTGCGACTCACACCCTCTACCACACTAGCACATGCCTGCACGGTTGCCACGTTCTCTGTGGGAACTGTAAGGAGACACAGAGGAGGAGACGTGGGATGAGTTTTAGTAACCGAGTTGATATGTGTGTAACTTCCTGAATAACCACTGAAATTAGGAAAACTACATTACCTATAAGGCCTCTCTCCAGGGTGAAAGGTCGCTGTGTGTACATGCACTCCAGAGCCACCAAGTGAAACACTTTGTTGACAGTGTTATGTGTCCCCACAACACGAATAAACCTGAATTCACAAATAAAAGCAGTGTTAACAGACAGTCAGTTAGTAAATATCCAATTTCACAATTGAGCAAATTTAATGGAAAAACCCTTTGTATTTGATTGACTTACTACAAATTACTCTAAAAACATTAATATAATAAATTGTACACCATGTATAAAGTTTGTTCAGCATGTAAGCATTATAAAATAAATTCATTCTGGAATATATTGTTCATAACATAAACCTACTGTTTAAAAGTTTGAGATTAGTATGATTTTTTCTTTTGTTAAATAAATTAAAGTGCCCCTATTATGCTTTTTGAATATTACCTTCCATGCAGTGTGTAATACAGCTGTTTGTGAATGTAAATAGTCTGCAAAGTTTTAAAAATGAAAGTGCACAACAAATAAAGTCATTTGTCTTCTAAAAGAATGAATTGACTCTGAACTGCCCAAAAGAATCATCAGCAAATCTCAGTTCCTGTTACATAGCCATGTAAAAATGTAACAAATTTGCATAATGCCCGCCTATGGTGTTCACTGGCTGCCCGCGAACAACGTCTACTTTGACCCACCCGCAAACACTGTAGTTGTAGCTGAGACTGGAAGAGTTTGGTTCGTGATGTCAACATGTCGAGAAGACTGTTTTCTGCGCTGCAAATCCACTTTGCATGCACTTCAAAAGGATGAGAACTCGCACTTGAATTGATACGGTAAAACCGATGTCATCATTACTATTCGTATCAATTGGGCCGTCTGACCAAACAAACTGTTCTGACTCTTTGAGGAATGAGGTGATGTGCAATGTTTATTAGAAGAATATTAAAGTGTTTTTTGACCTTGGATGCATGTAGACCTATTATAGGAGACCTCTAAAATAAAATTAGGAACCTTTAAAATAGCATAATAGGGGCACTTTAATACTTTTATTCACCAAGGATGCAGTAAAGGGACAGTAAATGGTTACAAAAAGCTTCTATTTCAAATAAGTGTCGTTCTTTTCAAATTCTATTAAAAAAAAAACTGTTTCCACAAAAATATTAAGCATCACAACTCTGTTTTCAACATTTCTAATAATAGGAAATGTTTCTTGAGCACCAGCTGAGCATATTAGAATGATTTCTGAAGGATCATGTCATGTGGCTAAATACTGGAGTAATGATGCTGAAAATTCAGCTTTGCATCACATTAATGAAAAATTTATTTTTTATTTGCAACATCATTTTTGCCTAACCTTAATTTTCATTTTAGTCTTGATGTCTTCTACTGAGTAAGCAGTACAACAAAGTGTTTTTTATTTTTTATTTCAAAGATAAACAATATTTCCCAAATCAAATTTTGAAAAAGAGAGTCCAGCTGTTGTTGTTGTGTAATGAGTTCTACCTGCAAACTCGTGCTGGGAAATAGAGATGCTGCCAGGAGCGGCACAGGAACTTGGAGTGATCCACCACACGCACCCAGTCCAGCTCATCCATTGACACCTCAACATAGTACGAGTAAGACCTGCAGACATAAGAGAGCCATCAGAATGCTGCATGTAGCGCATATTATGAGTTAACTGGACCGGATAACTAGCTGTCTGTCAGTCATACAGTGCGACTCTGTAATGCACAAATGTGTGTCTACTGTGTGATCTTTGTCACTGTCGCTATGGTTACTGGTAAGAAAACACCATTGCATGCTCATACAGACAGTATTCAAGACGCTACTGCAAGTTGCTGTGTGAACGAACATTTCGATACTCAAACCTGTAAGTAATGCGGTTTTCAATCCCAAAAAACTGACAGTGTGAACGTAGCCTATATGAATAAGAGAATGGCGGACAATCTCCTTTTGAGTTTGGAAAGACATCACATCAGACGTCTCACTATAGACCCCCAGAGGAACAATTCCATTCATTCTTTGCTACAGGAGAGGAAGAATTGTCTAAACTTGTTAAATCATCAAAATCAACATGCATGTTAGACCCTATACTGACTAAGCTACTAAAAGAGATACTTCCATAAGTCAAAGATCCTCTTCTTAATATTATTAATTCATCATTGTCATTAGGATACGTACCAAAAACATTTCATCTGGGTGTTAATAAACCTAATTTAAAAAAACAACAACTTGATCCTAGAGAATTAGTTAATTACAGACCGATCTCAAATCTCCCTTTTCTGTCAAAAATACTTAAAAAGGCAGTATCCTCACAACTATGTTCCTTCTTAGAAAGAAATGGTATCTGTGAGGATTTGCAGGCAGGATTTAGACCGTATCATAGTACTGAGACTGCTCTTATAAGAGCTACAAATGATTTGATCTTATCACCCGATCGTGATATCTCTGTTAGTGTTCCTGGATCTTAGCACTGCATTTGATACTATCGACCACAACATTCTTTTGAATAGACTCAAAAATGATGCTGTCATTAATAGAACTGCATTGGCATGGTTGAAAACAATACTTATCTGACCATTAGCAATTTGTAGCAGTAAATGAAAAGGTGTCATATCGATCACAAGTTCAGTATGGAGTATTGCAAGGCTCAGTGCCAGGACCATTGCTTTTCACCCTGTACATGCTACCCTTGAGAGATATTATTAGAAAGCATGGCATTTTTCACTGTTACGCCGATGATACTTTATATTTCTTTGTGCCCTGACGAAACATACCAATTCACAAAACTAGCAGAATGCATTTTTTAAAAAAATGGGATGACTAATAATTTCCTACTACTTAATTCTGAAAAAAACCTGAGGTTTTAATTATTGGACCAAACACCTCCAAACTTAATAACCTAGAATACAGTTACACTTGACGGCTGCTCTGTCAAGTTTTCCTCGTCAGTTAGGAACCTGGGTAAGCTCTTTGATAGCAATCTTTCATTTCAAAGACACATTTCTAGCATCTGTAAAACCGCATATTTACAACATATGCTCTCAATGACAAATGCAGAAAAGTTAGTTCATGCGTTCATGACCTCAAGGCTAGATTATTGTAATGCTCTACTGGGTGGTTGCCCTGCATGCTTAATAAACAAACTCAAGCTGATTCAAAATGCAGCAACTAGAGTTCTTACTAGAACCAGGAAACAGGAAATATGGCCATATTAGCCTGGTTCTGTCAACAATGCATTTGGCTCCCTATTAAACCTTTCCTATTTAGCACCCAAACTCTGGAACAGCCTTCCTAGCCTTGGTCGGGAAGCAGACACACTCTGTCAGTTTAAATCTAGACTTTTTAACCTGACATGCACATAACACATTATCACATTTCTATAATTCAAATTCGCTAAAGGATTGTTAGGCTGCATGAATTAGGAACAGGAACCAGGAACACTTCCATAACACCATATGTACTTGTTACAATGCAAGAAGAATGGCATCTTTGCTAATAGTAGTCTGTCTGATCCTTATCCCGAGGTTACCGTAGTCAGTCGGTTCCAGGTCTTATCGAGATCAGATGGTGGATCTGCACCTAGATACGACCTCAATGCAGCCCTGAATGTCAGCAGAGACCGTGTCAACTAGAACAATCCCTTGTGAAGACCTCGTCGACACGACAGCCATCGGCACAGATCCTCAGCAAAGCCCATAAGAACCAGACAAGTCCTCTGCACAGACCCCTATGGCCAGCTTCGTCTCCATACCAGCGTGATGAATCTGATCTTCAAGCAGAAGGAACTAAATGAAATATTTTAAATGCTAGCGACCCACAATCTGACTTTTGACTTGTGATGCAGCCTGAATCATACCGTGTTAATTCAATCAATCACACCAGAGTGAGAACTGGCCCCCCGACTGAGCCTGGTTTCTCCCAAGGTTTTTTTTTCTCCTTGTCTGTCACCTGATGGAGTTTAGGTTCCTTGCCACTGTCGCCTCTGGCTTGCTTAGTTGGGGACACTTTATATTAAGCAATATTACTGATTTGACTGCACTGACACTATTGGATGAGAACTCAACTTAGCTGGATGATGACATCACTGTCAACTTACATCACTGATGACATTTCTGCAGAGCTGCTTTATAGCTGAACTGATTTCATAATTTATGTACTTTACAGTTATTGAACCGAAATTAATTAACACTGAACTGATTTCAACTGAATACTATTGTCTTTTTAAAGCTGCTTTACAGCAGAATTGAATTCTGTTTGCATCATTGAATCATTATCTTCCTGTTTGTCACTGTATAGCGCTATATAAATAAAAGTGACTTGACATGACAGTGATCAAATGATGGCAGAATTGTAATTTTTTTAGTGAACTGTCCCTTTAATGTTGCATTACCTGCTGTCCTTGTCCCACAGCAGTAAACGTATGTGGTTGACGATGGAGGGTTGACCCAAGCGGACCTGAATGCCAGTGGCTCGTCCCTCTTCTTCTATGGGGTGTCTCGAGAAGCCATGGTCCAGATCATAGTTCTGCGTGTCTCCATCCAGGAGAGCTGATTTAAGCTCACCCTTCACCACCACAGCACCGTGCTTCATAGTGGCAATGTTCTCCTCTGGGACTACAACACCAAACAAAGTAGAAGACACATTTTAGTCAAACTGAAACATTTTCCGTACTCTACGGATCTTTACTTTACATGCCAGTGATGTAAAAGGTGGGCACACAACTCAAATTTCCAGAAAATTACGTTTTCAATTATACTTTGCATTAAGAAAAATACACAAATAACTTTAAATATTTAAAGCTACTGATTAATTAGACCATATTATACATTTTATAATGTTAGTCAAGGTTTTCTGCACCAAACATGATAGTAATTTAGTTTTACATGACCATCAAATTTTTGTTTCTCTATCACATTTATCTTAATATACAATATTTGGGTTTATTTCCTGTCCTCTGTCACTTTCCATACTGGTAGTGTTAGTCCTCCGTGAAATCTCTTTACCTATGAAAGCCAGCAGGTTCTTAATGACATCATCCTTAAGAAAGTAACATAATTTTGCTGGGAACACCACAAACATAAGTATTAGCAATTAATTTGATTAATTCTGTAAGGTTTTGTGGTATTAGTTGGTTTGTCTTATTTTAAAACACGTCATGGTAAATACAATTACACACATAATTATAAATGATATTTTTTTTTAAAAATGTTTAATAAATATTACAAATTAACTTGTCAACAAGTTGACACTTTAATGATATTATAATACAATAATAATAATGTATAAATGATCATTTTAAAATTAGCCAGTAATATATATAATTTTTTTTTTTTAAAAATCAAGAAAATTTGATTTGTCATGATGTGACCAGTTTCCTTTAATAATCTAAAGCTGCTTTTCCACAGTCGGGCTCAACAGTTCTAAGAACGGTAAGGAATGGTTCCAGGTATATTTCCACTTGAGCTAGGTTCGACCTGATTACAAACCGTTCTCGACCCGGAATTCTCAGCAACCGTGCTGGTAGAATGCGTGTAGTGACGTCGCCACTCAGGATTGGTCACTTGTCTGTTGCCTGACTACCAGTTTCTCTGTAGCTGGCCAAGCGCGCTCTCTGAACGACCTAAACACAAGTTAATAATAAAACAGTACATAAAAGAAATATCTGATCATCCTCCATAATACGGTCGCTATTGACATCACATACTGTCTGTAAACTCTTGCATTAGCAAGACAACGACTGACGCATTTGTATTACATTACAAAGAGCTCCGTTATCAGCTCCGTTAATGAAACCATATTCGTACAGGCTGGGCCGGATCGGCACAGAATGGAGTGGTTAAGCAACGAGAGCGGTTTGGCCCAACAGTGGAAAAGCACCTTAAGTGTTCATGTATCTATAGACTGAGAAGCAGATAGAAGTAAACTGACTGAGCATGCCACGGTAGTTGAGGTCCATGTCTCTGCTCTCTGAGCGGGTCTGTATGGCATCTAGTAGGTCATCTGGGCTGAGGAGTCCCGAGGGACGAACCACATTCAGCATTTCAGAGAGCGTCATCAGGGGCAGTCGGACTGATGACATCACTTCCTTTGCCTCTGGGCCATCGCCATTGTGGTGACACCAGCGGCAGAGGGCCTGAAAGATCTCTCTTTCGCTCGCAGCAAAGGAATCTCTTCTCACAACGGTCAACAGTGCAGACTGCAGAGAGAGAACATAAGAAACAGCCATATTACATACTAATCTTAATTATCATGTATTAAAATTCTCATATCTTCTATCACTCACCTTTGAAAGGGTGAGAAAGCCATCCGACTTCAAGACTTCGGTGGCATTGCGGTCCATGTAGGCCATGCAGGCCTCAGCCAGCCCATTCAGACAGTACAGACTAGCCACATCAAAAACCAGACAAACGTTTCGCGTGCTCAATAAAGTGCGGAGGAACTCGCATATGGAGCCCTCTAATGGTTGGAGGCCATAGCGGTGCGCCAGTCCCAGGAAATCTAACAATGTCTCTTCCTTGGCTTCACTCAGGGTGGCTCTGCCTGTGTACAGATACCGCAATAACATGGAAAAAGCCTCGGCACGTGTTTCCTCCAGCCGAACCTCCGCCTGGGCCTGGGACTCTCTCAGACCTCCATATAGCAAAGCCCTGAGGAGTTGAAAAGCAAGACAAAAAAAAAAAAGGCTGAGTTGAAAGTAGAATTTTACCAAGGTTAGGTTACAAACACTATTTTATAAACGAGAAATGGGTACTTCTTTGTAACATTGACACTGTTATTGTACTGAACTGACTCAACACTGAATCTAAATTGAGCTGGATAATGATACTACCGTCTTCTGTAGAGCTGCTTTATAGCTGAAGTTGAAGTTGTTTTATAATTGTTACATTTTGTGTAGAAAACAAATAATTGTAAAAATAACAGCATCAAATTCTTTGGAACAGTTAAACGGGTTGTAAAGTTAAATGAACCCTCTTACCTTTCTGAATTGATAATTATATCCTAACACATCTAACTTAGCAGTGAGTAATACATTTGTTACAGTATTTATTAATCTGGGTTAATGTTAGTTAATACAAGTACCGTTCATTGTTTGTTCATTAATTACTCTCCCTCATGTCGTTGCAAACCCTTCAGACTTTCATTCATCTTCAGAACACAAATTAAGATATTTTTAATAAAATCTAAACCAGTTTTGTACTCTCCATTGACAGCCGCGCAACTATCACTATCACTAAAGAGATCGTAAAACCAATCCATATGAATTGAGCGGTTTAGTCCAGATTTTCTGAAGAGACTCGATCACTTTATATGATGAACAGATTGAATTTAGGCTGATCAGCGGACATAAACAGAAGCTCAACCGAAAGCGCTTGGCGTGCGAGAACAAACCTCTTGCTGAAGCTCAAATGTGCTGCGTAACACACACAAATGAACAATTCATATGGATTAGTTTTACGATCACTTTAAGAACTTTTTGAAGTGTCAAAGTGGTAGTTGCGTAGCTGTCAACAGAGGGACTGAAAGCTCTCAGATTTCACCAAAAAAAGTTCCGAAGACGAACGAAAGTCTTACGGGTACAGGTCTCCCATAATGACAGAATTTAAATTTTTGGGTGAACTATCCCTTTAAATAATATTATCAGATAACTTTCGATTTTAATAATGTACTAGTAAATGTTAAATTAACATTAACTAAAATTAATACATGCTGTAGAAGTATTTTCCCTTGTTAGTTCAGGTAAACTAATGTAGTTAACTAATGCTAACAAATGAACCTTACTGTAAACCAAAATGTATTTGTTTAGCTTCAGATGACACAATGCAATTTATTAACAAATTACTGCATTACTTTTGACTGCATCACATCACATTCTTTGTCTGAATGTTTAAAATCTTACAAAAACGTTAAAAATGGAAAAGGCATGCGTTTCATAGAATGACCCCTGGTTCACTAAACAAAATGGATTATTTTTCTATCATAAATCATTTCACTCAAGAAATGCCCCAATAGACAAGCAACATCTCATAAAGAGCCACCTGAAATACTGGCAGCGGGCCGCTAGAATGACTCTGTGTGCAGGAAAGCACTTCTCCTCCACCACGAAGGTGACATCGCTGTACTCTTCACCGGGTACTAAAGCGCCGAGCTGCTCTGACAGGAGATGGAGGTGGTCGATCTCAGACGCAGAGCTCATCGGCCGCAGAGGATGACTGTCACTCATGACCACTGCTGGGGAACACCTTCACATCTAAATCATAAACAACATAACCATTTGAATGTGTTAATTAAAACAGTACATGGGGGTGTACATTAATTTGATCATTCCTACTGTGCAGACATCATATATGCCTTAATACATTAGTTTTTCTCCCTGTCCTCTGTCACTTTTTCCATACTGTTCATCTAGTCCCAAACAAATATGCATGTTTGAGATGTTTTAACTGGAAGTTAAACTAGCACTGACATATCTTAAAATATGTGTGGTGTCATTGTAATGCAAATCAGTGATGTTTTTTTCCTAAGGAACATTTATAAAAGTTACTTAAATTGAACCTAATCCTAGCTTAACCTAAGCCCTTTCTGTGAAACCAGGTCTAAATGTATTAGTTGGTTTGTCTTATTTTAAAACACTATACCATAAATTTCTACAATTTAAATGATCAAAATAGTTTAATAAATATTTCAATTAAAAACAAGTTGACACTCTTATGGCATCGAATAAAACCTCTGAGAGGAATAAATAATAATATATAAATGGTCTGAGCATCATTATATAGTAATTATGTAATATAGGATAGGAATATCCAGTAAAATTATGACTACGTTATATGTCTCAGCAGTAACAAATGTTTAATATGTCACTAGATTGCTTTTTCTCCGCAGTTATAAACATAACAGAACATTCGGAGTCAATCAAAAATAAAAACACAAGCATTACTCAAAGATACAATACTACATGCTAGCTTTGTGGTAAAAACAATGAAATATAGCAAGGTTACATTAGAGCTAATGTGACGTTATTGCCATCGTCTATAAGCTTCCACTCACCAACACCGATTCAGATTTAGTTTGTCTCCGCCCTAAAGCAGACCGAGAAGGCGACAAAGCTCTCTTGCCTCCAGTGAATATGTTAAATATATATCAATTATTAAGTAAATATGTTGCAAAATTAGTACCGAGCCACAAATCCATTCGTTCCGAAGCGAAACACCTAACTTACCGGATGTTTTTAAGGCGCCCGTACGTTACGCGTTAATGTAACAGCGCCTCTAGTGGACTGGGGGGTATAACGTCTTCCTTTCTCCAGAGCAGGGGGGTATTCCAGAAAGCAGGTTATGTGACATACCTGAGTATGTTTAAGAGTAAGTTAGCGGATAACCTCACTAACTTTCGATTCCAAAAACGGAGGTAACTTTCAGGGTATGTAAGTAACCATAGCAACTCACTCTCTGAACATAACCTGCTCCGGAGCCCCTTCTGTTCCAGGGTTAGTTTGAGGTATTCAGATGTGTGTTATATAATTAATAGAGTTATTAATATAACCAAATTTGTCAATATTATATATTAATTATAAAGAATTAGAATAAAACAATTATAACAAGGTAATGTTTAAATGTTAATTCAATTCAAATATATTTATTATTTATTTTATTGTCGTCTCACACATGGATGTGCATTCAATTAATTGGCATCACACAAACAATATAATCCTTATTCTCAGTAAATAAAGATTACTTATTAATGAAGACACTGAAAAAAATATTGCATAACCACCAATTAGGTGGCGATGTGCACTAAGTAGGTTATGTAAATCGCCATTAAACAAAAGAAGAGGAGGACGTAAAATGGCGCGCTTTTTCTTAGCGTCTGTTTCCATGGTGAATCATCGATTCGTCTCTCTGTTGAGAGAGACTCTGTTGTGTGTTAACCGGGAACATACTCTGAGTTGTCTGAACTTACTCCCGTGCTCGTTTTTGGAACCAGCATACCTCGAGTAAGCAAGGTTTCAGTTAATCAACTGAGAGTTCAGGGTATACACTCACCTAAAGGATTATTAGGAACACCATACTAATATTGTGTTTGACCCCCTTTCGCCTTCAGAACTGCCTTAATTCTACGTGGCATTGATTCAACAAGGTGCTGAAAGCATTCTTTAGAAATGTTGGCCCATATTGATAGGATAGCATCTTGCAGTTGATGGAGATTTGTGGGATGCACATCCAGGGCACGAAGCTCCCGTTCCACCACATCCCAAAGATGCTCTATTGGGTTGAGATCTGGTGACTGTGGGGGCCATTTTAGTACAGTGAACTCATTGACATGATCAAGAAACCAATTTGAAATGATTCGAGCTTTGTGACATGGTGCATTATCCTGCTGGAAGTAGCCATCAGAGGATGGGTACATGGTGGTCATAAAGGGATGGACATGGTCAGAAACAATGCTCAGGTAGGCCGTGGCATTTAAACAATGCCCAATTGGCACTAAGGGGCCTAAAGTGTGCCAAGAAAACATCCCCCACACCATTACACCACCACCACCAGCCTGCACAGTGGTAACAAGGCATGATGGATCCATGTTCTCATTCTGTTTACGCCAAATTCTGACTCTACCATCTGAATGTCTCAACAGAAATCGAGACTCATCAGACCAGGCAACATTTTTCCAGTCTTCAACTGTCCAATTTTGGTGAGCTCGTGCAAATTGTAGCCTCTTTTTCCTATTTGTAGTGGAGATGAGTGGTACCCGGCGGGGTCTTCTGCTGTTGTAGCCCATCCGCCTCAAGGTTGTGCGTGTTGTGGCTTCACAAATGCTTTGCTGCATACCTCGGTTGTAACGAGTGGTTATTTCAGTCAAAGTTGCTCTTCTATCAGCTTGAATCAGTCGGCCCATTCTCCTCTGACCTCTAGCATCAACAAGGCATTTTCGCCCACAGGACTGCCGCATACTGGATGTTTTTCCCTTTTCACACCATTCTTTGTAAACTCTAGAAATGGTTGTGCGTGAAAATCCCAGTAACTGAGCAGATTGTGAAATACTCAGACCGGCCCGTCTGGCACCAACAACCATGCCACGCTCAAAATTGCTTAAATCACCTTTCTTTCCCATTCTGACATTCAGTTTGGAGTTCAGGAGATTGTCTTGACCAGGACCACACCCCTAAATGCATTGAAGCAACTGCCATGTGGTTGGTTGATTAGATAATTGCATTAATGAGAAATTGAACAGGTGTTCCTAATAATCCTTTAGGTGAGTGTATGTGACAGTAAGTTAACCTTGCTTTCTGGAATACCCCCAGGACACTTTCGAGTTATTTATACCAGTGTTGTTTTAGTATCATTGAGATACTATTATAGTTTCTATTTTTACATTTTCCGTTTTCATTTTAATTTTAGTTTTGCAGTTTTTTAAAGGGATAGTTTACCCAAAAATGAAAATTCTGTCATAATTTACTCACCCTCATGTTGATGGGCCCCATTGACTTCCATAGTAAGAAAAAAAAAATACTATGGAAATCAATGGGTGTCGTCAACTGTTTGGTTACATTAACCACAAAAAAAATGTGATAAGCATAGATTTTTGTGTGCCTGAAAAAGCTACTTACTTAAGCTACTTACAGTACACTCTAGTTTAGATTGGTGTATTTCCGCTAAAGCTGTTCAGTTCTAAAGCCCATTTTGAGCCCTCTACATTGACAATGAAAAGTTGAGCTGAACATTAGCTTCTTAAAATTGGTTTAAAGGGATAGTTCACCCCAAAATGAAAATGTTGTCATTACTTACTCACCCTCAAGTTGTTTCAAACCTGTATGAGTTTATTTCCTCTTTCTTTTATAAATAAAAAAGTTATCTGTGTTTGCCATGCCAACAGAAAATTTGCCTACTGTGCAATTAAATTCACATTTATCTGTATAGCGCTTTTCACAATGCATATCGTTTCAAATGCGCATGCGCCTACATTACAATTTAGTGATTTGTTATCAAAAATACTATTGGAACTATGGAAGTCAATGGGTGTCGTCAACTGTTTGGTTACATTAATCACAAAGAAATGTGATAAGCACTGTGAAATAATTTCATAGATTTTTGTGGGTGTATGGAAAATATTTGCATACGCATTAAACAAAAATACAGTATTAAGCTAACTTAAAGGGATAGTTCACCCCAAAATGAGAATGTTGTCATCATTTACTTACTGTCATGTTGTTCCAAACCTGTATGAGTTTTTTTCTTCTGTTGAACACAAAAGAAAAGATTTTAAAGAATTTTGGCAACCAAACAGTTGACGACACCCATTGACTTCCATAGTAGGAAAAATACTATGGAAGTCAATGGGTGCCGTCTGGTTACCAACAATCTTTAAAATATCTTCTTTTGTGTTCAGAATAAGAAAGAAACTCATACAGGTTTGGAACAACATGACGATGAGTAAATGATGACAACATTTTCATATTTAGGTGAACTATCCCTTTAATCCAATTTTAAGAAGCTAATGTTCAGCTCAACTTTTCATTGTCCTTCCGCATTAAAATGTAGAGGGCTAAAAATGGGCTTTAGAACCGAACAGCTTTTTAGTGGAAAGACACCATCTAAACTAAACAAAAAGTTATTAATTATTACAGATCCTCAAGATGATGCATTCCGATGACATAACACAAATCTAGAAACTGGTTGGATCCTTCCCCCGCAAGATTCTTTACTTTGACCAACCCCATTTTACAACCACACAAGTTTTTAAGCTTTGGTTGTCAGCCAGCTCTGCTTGAAGTCTCATTTCATGCTGGTCACCTGTTTGAGCAATAGATCTTCTGAAACTCAGTTCAGTGTTAAACACATGTCCCGGCGCGTTCAAACCTGCAAAGTGTGTTTAAGGCTGTATTTCCCACATACAAATCTTAGTGTTCCTACATACCAATAACATTACTGTACTTTGTTCAAATTAAAAAAAAAGAGTGACACAACAGAAATACTTTCTTTGCTTTATTTTAACAAATAAAGGTATGGTTCTAGGGTTAGGACTGCATCAATTCAAAAAAATATTTTTTAATAAAGTTTTAAGCTTAGACTCTATGGAGGACTGCATCAAAAGGTGTCAAATTCTATTGTTGCATTCAGCTCACCAGATGTCTAACACACAGCCGCTGTCATACATAAAGATTGTCTGTCTTCACTGTGCACAGAGCAATCCACCATTTTTTATCCCCAACTGTCTATGATTTTCATAATTAGTGTCTTCTGATCAGGTCACAGCATAACAACAGTCTTTAAGAAGTGATGGACACCATGTTGTTGGGGCTGAGAATCTCAATCCAGTAACCGTCAGGATCCTGAATAAAAGCCAGGCCCTTCATTTTACCTACAGGACAGACCGAATGGAAATAATTATGCAACAAAATAAACAGAAAGTATTTCTGTTTGTATCCAAACAGAAAATTTGCATACTGTGCATAGTACACATATTATATACTGCATAAATAGTAAGAGTATGCTATTGAGAACACAGTAAACATACAAATATTTGTACATTGCATGAGACTAACATATTTAGATTTATCAAGGGATAAAAATAATTGTGTAGGATAATACAAAAGAACTTACCATCATCAGGCTTTTTTACAAAGGTTACTCCATTCTCTTCAAACAGCTTGCATGCAGCATAGACATCCGGCACAGCAATTCCAATATGGCCTAAGATAAATATATATTAAAAATGTTTAGGTTAATAATATAATTTAAGGATATTACGTTATTTTATATAGGACTACATTTGCACATATTTGCAATGATGTTTCTGCCAATATAAAATAATGCAACATCATGAATGTCACAAATTGATTTTAATTTACTTTTATTTATTAAACGGCTAGTTCCAGTCCTTGATGCTGATTGGTCAATAGCTGTGTTTTATCAAATACTTTAGATATACAAAGATGGTGCACTCATTTCTATGAATGGGAGAAAGTGCAATGCGCAATGTGGCAGAATCTAAATATAAATCTTCTAAATAAAAGAGCCATTTGCTGATTGGTAAAGTCATTGCTGTAGAAACAGTCAGTGTTCTGAGATGCACATGGCTGCTACAGCCTGAATAATTCAGTTTTTTGTCATGATTTGAGCGTTTAGAAACAAAATTTATGAGACAGTTGTTGTCAGATTTATTGGTGATTTTAAATATGAAATTTAATCGTAAGCTTGGTGAACAGCTTTGCAGAATTTGTTGTTTCCCCATTGAAAGAGATAGGAGCCGTACTTGCATGAGTACTAGCTGCCCGAGAAGGCGTTTCAAAGATGGCTGCCGAGTGAAATGACTTGCCTTAAAAGGACTTTGGTTTTGTTCACGATAAAGCACAGATATGACCACTACACCCAAGAGTTCTGTGTATCACTGCGCAACACCCATACCAAACACTCTTAGCAACATAAACATTGGAACAACTGAAAGGCCAACAAGTTTGAAGTAACTTTTCACCTATTAGGCTGCCTGACAATTTGAGTGGTTTGAAAAAACATTTGGAGAGACTTTTGAAAAAATTAACCGTCATGCTCCGGTGCTGAAAATTACCTTGATACATTCGAGAAAACTCGTAGTGAAAAAAATACCATGCAGCAATCCCAATGGGTAGTGAAATGCTTTGGGCCTCCTGTCTGCCGGTCGCAGTGTTTGCAGCTCTGTACAGCTTTGCTTTTGAATCTCTATTTGATATCTTTTCTTGTTGTTTATACTGCTAAATATAACTTACTCATCACCATATATTGTTTAATATTGCCTATCACGTTAAAATTGACATTGTTAGCTTTTAATTTAAATCACTATCACAACGCGTTAGCATTTCACTAGCCTGTTAGCCTGCCATTTGTGCATCCGGGTTTCCTGTTTTTGTCTCTCGTGCCTTTACTAGTCCATCAAACAACTGTGGTAAGTTGGATTAATCAACAAATACGGTAAGCCATGTCTTCTCCTTTTATTGTCACCTGCACTACATGTTTCATGTTTAGTATATCTGTCTCCGTTGGTGAACAGGGCTTCACATGTGATAAATGTAAGGAGATAGTCAGACTGACGGAGAAGATTTCAGAATTAGAGACACGCATCCAGACTTTATTTGAGAGTAGTGAGAACAAAACAGCTTTAGACACTGCTTTGGATGCGACTAGCTTAGTGAAATCTGTACATTGTTCGGTTCCGGCTGTAGAGCCCGTGCAGCAGGGCAACTGGGTGACGGTGAGACGGCATAGTCGCGGATCAAAAAACCACTCTTCCGTTCCGATTAGAACATCAAACAGGTTCTCCCCACTCAGTGATGCACCCACTGAGAATCCTGTTGAAAGTGCCCTAGTTATTGGTGATTCTATTACATGGAACGTGAAAATAGAGACACCAGCCACCATAGTCACATGTTTACCGGGAGCCAGAGCGCCTGACATCAAAGCAAATTTAAAAGTGCTGGCTAATGCTAATCGTAAATTCTCTAAGATTATTATTCATGTCGGCACAAATGATGTTCGACTTCGCCAGTCGGAGATCACCAAAATTAACATTAAAGAGGTGTGTGAACTCGCAAGTACGATGGCAAATCGGGTAAAACCTGGCAAACCTGGCTAAAACCTGACGACTACATTACTTTAAATGAGTCCACCCCACAAGATTCTTGTTATAAACACGAGCCGCATTTGAAAGGTAAAGGGGGAGGTGTTGCTGTAATTTATAATAATATCTTCAGTATTACTCAGAAGTCTAGTTTCAAATATAATTATTTTGAAGTTTTGGTGCTTTACGTAACGTTATGTAGTGAAATTGATAAATCCTGTTTAACATTTGTGTTGGCTACTGTATATAGGCCACCAGGGCACAATACACACTTTATCAGAGAATTTGCAGATTTTTTCATCAGAGTTAGTACTGGCTACAGATAAAGTCCTAATTGTTGGTGATTTTAATATCCATGTAGACAATGAAAAAGACGCATTGGGATTGGCATTTAGAGACATTCTAAACTCTACTGGAGTTAGGCAACACGTATCAGGACCCACTCATCGCCGTAATCATACTCTAGACCTAATATTGTCACATGGAATAAATGTTGATACCGTTGAAATTCTGCAGCAGAGCGATGACATCTCAGATCATTACCTAGCATCATGTATACTTAATTTAGCAAAGGCTGCAAAGCCGTCCCCTCGCTTCAAATATGGCAGGACTATCACTGCTGAGACTAAAGATTTCTTTATAAATAAACTTCCTCATCAGTTTCATCTCCTCAGCATCCCAGATAGCCCAGAGGAACTTGATGTTGCAACAGAAACTACTGACTCTCTCTTTTCCAGCACTTTAGACACAGTTGCTCCTCTGCGCTTAAAGAAGATTAAAGAGAATAGTCCAACGCCGTGGTAGCATGGCGTTAGTTTTCATTGTTATGCTGACGATACTCAGCTCTATATTTCTTCACGCCCTGACGAAACTTACCAATTCACAAGATTAACGGAATGCATAGCTGATATAAAAAATTAAATGACTAGTAATTTCCTGCAACTTAATTCAGAAAAAACTGAATTTTTAATTATTGGACAAAAAAACTCCACATGTAGTAACCTAGAATACTGTCTAACACTTGATGGCTGCTCTGTCAAGTCCTCGTCATCAGTTAGGAACCTGGGTGTGCTCCTTGATACCAATCTCTCATTTGAAAGCCACGTTTCTAGCATCTGTAAAACTGCATTCTACCATCTTAAAAATATATCTAAATTACGGCATATGCTTTCAATGCAAAATGCTGAACAGTTAGTTCATGCGTTCATGACCTCAAGGCTAGATTATTGTAATGCTCTACTGGGTGGTTGCCCCGCTCGCTTAATAAATAAACTGCAGCTGGTCCAAAACGCAGCAGCTCGAGTTCTTACTAGAACCAGGAAGTATGACCATATTAGCCCGGTTCTGTCAACACTGCACTGGCTCCCTATTAAACATCGCATACATTTTAAAATCTTGCTAATTACTTACAAATCACTAAATGGTTTAGCTCCCCAGTACTTGAGTGAGCTCTTAACGCATTATACTCCATCACGTCTATTGCGGTCTCAAAACTCTGGCCAGTTGATAATACCTAGAATATCAACTGCAGGCGGTCGATCCTTTTCCTATTTAGCACCCAAACTCTGGAACAGCCTTCCTAGCATTGTTCGGGAAGCAGACACACTCTGTCAGTTTAAATCTAGACTAAAAACGCATCTCTTTACTATGGCATACACATAAAAATGTATATTTTATTCAAATTGTTAGGCTGCATTAACTAGGTCAGCCGGAACCGGGAACACTTCCCATAACACCTGATGTACTCGTTACATCATAAGAGGAATGGCATCTACGCTAATGTTAGTCTCTCTGTTTATCCCGAGGTTTACTGCAGTCAGCTGGATCCGGGCCGTATCCAGATCAGATGGTGGACCAGCGGCCAGACATTACCAACGCATCCCTGAAGTGTCTGCAGAGACCGTGTCAATTAGTCTACCCTCTGAAATTGCTCATCGACATGGCATCCTCAATGGATCCATCTCCGGCGTGATGACTCCGATATTTCGAATATTCCTATTTAATAATTGATTAATCGACACGCCATCCTCAATAAACCCGGCGTGATGCCTCCGATCTTTCAAATAATCCGATCTAATATTACTTCTGACCTATAAGGCTGCCAAAATAATAAACATACACTGTTTATTAATTGGCCAGAGGAGAACTGGCACCCCGACTGAGCCTGGTTTCTCCCAAGGTTTATTTTTCTCCATTAGGACACCTGATGGAGTTTTGGTTCCTTGCCACTGTCGCCTCTGGCTTGCTCAGTTGGGGACACTACATTTTCAAATAAATATCCAAATAAATTTTATTACTAAACTAAATTATATCAACTACATTACTTGAATATATATGATAATTGAAATGAGCTGATGACATCACCGTTTTCTCCAGAGCGGCTGCACAGCCGAATCAAATTCTGTTCATTATTTTCCTGTTAAACACTGTGAAGCTGCTTTGAAACAATCTGCATTGTAAAAAGCGCTATATAAATAAAGTTGACTTGACTTGACTTGACTTTGGTGACTAGTGTGATGAAAAGGGTCACAGCATTGATTTTAAACAAATCACCAAGATGGAACTCAATGAAATTCAATGTGACATCTATGGAACCGTCAGAAGCTCCAAAGTTGAAAAATATGGCACCAGCAGCTATGAAGTGTTTTGTGCCGATCTGAACAGAGTTTTTTGAGTTTGTCCTGGTGTTTAATGAGAGACAGCGAATTCAACTCATCAAATAATCTTTTTGCTGGAGTCGATGGCCTCTCGTACTTTATTGCTTTCTTGAACATTGTATTTCCTAATGACATGCTTTATTAGCCACTCTGGTTAAAAGGTCAGTAGCAAAAATGGCAGAGGAAATAAATGTGAATTTGAATAGTTTTGCCTTATCATTCAAAAGTGTCTGTATGGCATTATTAAATGAATAAAAATTTTAGTTAACTATATGTAGGTAAATATTGTAGTGAATGTGATGTCCAGTTCACGAACGAATCGTTCTTTTGAACCGGTTCTTTTTAGTGAACTGGCTGAACCTAATCGGACTGAACCATCTGAAACATTTTGCGGCTCAAGTCAGCACAGATCTACAAGTTACTCAATCAAACTCCCTTTCAGACGTGTCTGACAGTCACTCCATCTCAAAATGAGACAATATCCAGGAGTATATGACTATATGATTCTATATGACATTATATTATATGACTACATGACTCCTATGATTCTGTTTTTTGCCAACTCATTCAACGCTCCAGTTAGTCAAACAATACACTGAACTGAGAACAGTCTTTCGGGCATGTCCGACATGCTGAGAACTGTGTGCCGAGGGTTTCATAAAGGGGGCAAAATGTATGTTTCTGATGTCTTTTGCTGAAAAGCATAAAGTATAACAAATAAAAAGGTATTGGAAATATAACAGTGATGCAATGGCAGAAGTTCTCGAGTCAACGGCAATACAGACAGCAGTTCTCTCTCGAGTCAGTTAAAGGTTACAACAGTTCTCGAGGGAGGTGGGCGCGCTAACAAGGACGCTAAAGACCATAGCCGCTAGCGTCAGTTCTTGAGGCCAGGGGAGTGAGGTTTAGATGCACAGCTCTTACTGGCTTACGTCCGTTACACATGCAACATGCAAAATGGCTGTTCAATCAAAATTACGTTTCTATAAATTAAAAAAGCACAATTTTAAGCTGATTCAGAGCATTGACATCCAAATACATAAATATAGAGATATATCTTGAGTATAGTCAAAAGGCTAAGATAATGAGATGTGTATATATTAAGTTATATAGTCCAGCCCGACTTCAATCACAGTCAATACTATGACAGGGATAAATTGTGTTATGCATGTTATATTTACCAAAGCCTCTTGGGTCTGAGTTGCCGTTGTGGTAAGACTGGCTGTCATCTGTCTCTGAACCCCAGTTACTGATAAAAACAGAGAAGAGAAATACAAAATGGCACATGAAAACAGCTTCACACTTTGGACTTTTGATTACAGGCTCTACAACAGTGGCTGGCAACCTTATGGCACACGGAGGGGTAATCCACAGAAGTGTGCAACTCGGCCACGTGAATGGTTTGTTGGATCTGTGTGCTAGTGCAAGTTAAAATCTCACACTTTAATAGTATTTGTAGCTCCTAACTTAATAAAACTGGCTGCTTGACTATAAGGGATAATCACCTCAAAATGTATGTCTATATGCAAGTTTGATGGACTATAATGACATTATTCAGGTCTTACATCACTTACTGTAAAGGTCAATTCACACTGCACCGACAGACGCAGACAGACGGCAACAGACTTTTGTCGGATCAGTGTGTTACCCGTCAGCTCTTTTTTGCTGACTGAACATGTGGAATTGGTGTTTGTCGGTCTTGGAATGTCTGAAAAGTGATGAACTGTAATTGGTCCGCATCTGATGGTGCAGTGTGAATTTGCCTTAACGGAACCTGCCATATATCAAGGTAAGGATGGTAAAAGGCTTTTTCTATTCTATGCAGTAGGTTAGGGGTCAACCTGTATGGATATGGCTGATGCTGATATCTAAAGATCAGGGAGGTTTTAATCTGTACTTACTGGGTGAGCTCTATAGTGGCTCGGCGGGAGAACGTCCAGGCTGTCCTCTCCTTCACATCGGCAGGGATCTCTTTCTTATCCTCATAACCCAGGAAATAGAGGGTGAATCGCATGGAGGGAAAATCAAACTTCTGTAACAGCCTATAATAAAACATTCACATTAAAATAATACTTCATTGCAAAGGTCAGCAATTAAAGCCCATTCACATTATTATTTGCAATGCATTTTAATACGCAGTTTTGATTATAAGCCAAAATTGAACTAAAATGCAAATCATTTCTACATGCGTAACACATTTGGATATTATAAAGTAATGGCCTGGTTTCACAGGCTTGGATTAAGTCAGGAATAGCCCTGGACATTTAAACAGCTTTTATAAACGTGCCTCAGAAAAAAAACATTACTGGTATGCATATTTTAAGATATGTCAGTGCAAGTTGCTTTCGGTTAAGACAGCTCAAACATGCATTTCTGTCTGGGACTAGGCTTAAAGGGATAGTTCACCCAAAAATGAAAATTAGCCCATGATTTACTCACCCTCAAGCCATCCTAGGTGTATATGACATTCTTCTTTCAGACGAATACAATTGGAGTTATATAAAAAAACTCCCTGGCTAATCCAAGCTTTATAATGGCAGTGAATGGGTAGTTCTGTTTTGAAGTCCATAAAAGTGCATCTATCCATCATAAAACTGCTCCGCACGGCTCTGGGGGGTTAATAAAAACCTTCTGCAGCGAAACTATGCGTTTGTGTAAGAAAAATATCCATATTTAAAACTTTACAAACTGTAGTCTCTAACTTCCGCTAACTGACGTATGTGCGTTCACGAGAGACTGGTGTTCTAGCGAAGAGCCAGGACATCGTCTGAAAGAAGAATGTCATAAATCATTGGCTAATTTTCATTTTTGGGTGAACTATCCCTTTAATTATCCACCCTCATGTTGCAATCCTATAAGACTTTCGTTCATCTTCTGAACACAAATGAAGATCTTTTTGATGAAATCTGAGAGCTTTCTGTCCCTCCATTGACAGCTGCGCAACGACCACTTTGACGCTTCAAAACGTTCATAAAGAGATTGTGGTTCTAACACATCAAGTGAACACGCTTGAGCTTCCGTTTACCACAACTGATGTGTGAGTTGATGAATGTTTATATGTGAATAAAAGCCTAAATTCAATCTGTTTATTGTATAAAGCGATTGTGTCTCTTCAGAAAATTTGGACTAAACCATTCAATTCATATGGATTAGTTTTACGATCTCTTGGAGGGACAGAAAGCTCTCCGATTTCATCAAAAAGATCTTCATTTGTGTTCCAAAGATGAACTAAAGTCTTACGGTTTTGGAATGACATGAGGGTGAGTAAATGATGATTGAATTTTCATTTTTTGGGTGAACTAACCCTTTAAGTCTTATCTGTGAAACCAGACAAAAAAAAAGTTCAGTGCTGAGAGATGCAATCTTTTACACTAGTACACTCACGTCATTCCCAGGATGCGTGTGTAGAAATCCAGGGATTTAACTGGATCCTTAACCCGCAGCATTGTCTGCTGCATCATGAAGTCCTACAGAAGTGGCATGAATAACTTTTGGTCAGAACATAATTTAAAAGACCATATTGGGGGAAAAGCTTTATTAGTGTTCGCAGACATTTGAGTAGCACTGTATCAACAATAATAATAAAAAAGATTATAAAAAATAAGCCTCGCGCATTACATTATCAAGAATGGACTTTTTCACATATTGTGATGACGCGTTTTAACGGTCATCAGCATCGTAAAACCTGCAAAGTTTTTAATATTTTCATTTTTTATATATATATATATATATATATATATATAACATTATACTTTGTATTATATTACCTTTGCATCAAATTACAAAAAAAACTAGTTAATGCTGCCGTGGCGATGTTTCTAATACAGCGGCTGTGAGTGAAGGTCAAATTGACATCTTTCTCTCTTCTGACTACCGTTATCAATCGCTCTCTATTTTTATCCTTTTTTTGAAAGTTGTGAAAACACTAATGTAGAGTTATCTCGCTATTTGAGCAAATGGAAACTCAAAAAAATATATTTAATGTAGTCTCTCATTTACCGCTATAGAAGTTTACCCAACTATGACGACTTCCGCTTCTGAGAAACCCAGAAATGTGAAAAGGGTCCATTCAAATTATTCAGTAGTGATTTTGGAGTTGAAAATAATCAGCTGATGCTTTCAATGCAGTGTCAGGCTGTGAGCATAATGCTTTTAGAAATCCACATCTGGTCATATCTAGCAGTAGTATTGCAAATGCAAATGCATAAAACAACATCAAATCTCTGGTAAATGTTTGCACTATGGATGTGCTGTTATGAATTATGACTCATCTCTCTGATGAAGGTGTTATTTTATAGCATCCCTTTGGTTATGACGATGACATGACATTTCAAAGAATGAAAAGTCGAAGTGTTACAATACAATTCCCTGATAGACCGGTTCCCTGATAAGTTTGAGTGTCCTTATGGCAATATTTGTCTCTGTAGGAGCCACAGGTCAACATTCTATCTGTAAAATGTCAAAGGTCATCATAGTAACTTACTGTAGCAACATAGTAAGTTAAGTTAATTCAAATAGATTTGATTCTGTATGTAAATGTAACGTATCAATCTGCATTACAAACAGAATCAAGTTTTATTTCCACGTGACTAAGCAATAAAGTACTTACACAAACTTAATTTGAGTAACTAACAGTAACTGACGGATAAATCACTATAAAACAACATCAAATGTATGTAATGAATCGCACTATTTTCCTGCAGTGCTTTGCGTTATAAAGGAGAACAGGGAAATGAGCGAAGATCTTCATGTTTGATTGAAATGTCTCTAGACTCAAATGCAGCGTCTTACTTTAGTGATGGGGTTTCCTTCTTTACACGCAGCGGTGGCTGCTTCGTTCGTCAGCCCTTTGTCGGTCATTTTTAGGTGTGCTTCGGCTTGGTTGGTGACTACACAGCTGACAGTCCGGCGGAAAGATCGCGCGCAGAGGGCGTGGCATTAGGCACAACGTCGGCGGCGTGACGTGCCAGTGGGAGGGGCGATGAAATAACTGAGATGCTGTAGTTTCCTTTTCCTTCCTACAGAGGGCGAAACAATTCTCAAGAAAAGTGTGTTTACATAAATGTATTGAATATATACTAGTGCTGTCAAATCTGCCAAAATAAAATATCGTGTTTACGTAATATATGTGTGTGTGTACTGTGTATAATTATTATGTATATATAAATACACACACATGCATGTATATATCTAAGAAAAAATAGTTATATTTATATATAAAATATGTATCATTATAATATAAATTATATAAATATATATATACCGTATATACATGCAAATATTTCTTAAATATGTTTGTGTATGTATATATACACTCACCTAAAGGATTATTAGGAACACCATACTAATACTGTGTTTGACCCCCTTTCGCCTTCAGAACTGCCTTAATTCTATGTGGCATTGATTCAACAAGGTGCTGAAAGCATTCTTTAGAAATGTTGGCCCATATTGATAGGATAGCATCTTGCAGTTGATGGAGATTTGTGGGATGCACATCCAGGGCACGAAGCTCCCGTTCCACCACATCCCAAAGATGCTCTATTGGGTTGAGATCTGGTGACTGTGGGGGCCATTTTAGTACAGTGAACTCATTGTCATGTTCAAGAAACCAATTTGAAATGATTCGAGCTTTGTGACATGGTGCATTATCCTGCTGGAAGTAGCCATCAGAGGATGGGTACATGGTGGTCATAAAGGGATGGACAGGTAGGCCGTGGCATTTAAACGATGCCCAATTGGCACTAAGGGGCCTAAAGTGTGCCAAGAAAACATCCCCCACACCATTACACCACCACCACCAGCCTGCACAGTGGTAACAAGGCATGATGGATCCATGTTCTCATTCTGTTTACGTCAAATTCTGACTCTACCATCTGAATGTCTCAACAGAAATCGAGACTCATCAGACCAGGCAACATTTTTCCAGTCTTCAACTGTCCAATTTTGGTGAGCTCGTGCAAATTGTAGCCTCTTTTTCCTATTTGTAGTGGAGATGAGTGGTACCCGGTGGGGTCTTCTGCTGTTGTAGCCCATCCGCCTCAAGGTTGTGCGTGTTGTGGCTTCACAAATGCTTTGCTGCATACCTCGGTTGTAACGAGTGGTTATTTCAGTCAAAGTTGCTCTTCTATCAGCTTGAATCAGTCGGCCCATTCTCCTCTGACCTCTAGCATCAACAAGGCATTTTCGCCCACAGGACTGCCGCATACTGGATGTTTTTCCCTTTTCACACCATTCTTTGTAAACTCTAGAAATGGTTGTCACCTTAAATCACCTTTCTTTCCCATTCTGACATTCAGTTTGGAGTTCAGGAGATTGTCTTGACCAGGACCACACCCCTAAATGCATTGAAGCAACTGCCATGTGATTGGTTGATTAGATAATTGCATTAATGAGAAATTGAACAGGTGTTCCTAATAATCCTTTAGGTGAGTGTATATATATATATAGCCAAAAGTATTGGGACACCCCTTCAAATCAGGTGTTCCAATCACTTCCATGGCCACAGGTGTATAAAATCAAGCACCTAGGCATGCAGACGCTTCTACAAACATTCGTGAAAGAATGGCTCTCAGGAGCGACCCAATCGTGAAATTTCCTCACTACTAAATATTCCACGGTCAACTGTTAGTGGAAGCAATTGGGAACAACAGCAACTCAGCCATGAAGTGGTAGGCCACGTAAAATCACAGAGCGGGGTCAGTGCATGCTGAGGGTCACAGTGCGCAGAAGTCACCAACTTTCTGCAGAGTCAATAGCTACAGACCTCCAAACTTAGTGTGGCCTTCAGATTAGCTCAAGAACAGTGCGTAGAGAGCTTCATGGAATGGGTTTCCATGACCGAGCAGCTGCATCCAAGCCTTACATTACCAAATGCAATGCAAAGCGTCAGATGCAGTGGTTTTTTTTTTAAACTGTCAAAAAGTTATAACCCCATTACACAATTTTACCTTTGTTTTTCTTGAAATGTGAGATTGAAAGGAGTTTACAGACCTTATCTAAAGAAAAGCAACTTAAAATAATGTGCGAAAACAAGACATCAAATGTTGCATGTTTTGAACAGATTCATAGTGCTTGTATGTATAACTTTATTTAGAAAACCGTTAATGTGATTACTATAACTTTAGCAGGTATGCAAGCAATTAAGAAAAACGTATAAAAAATAAACCATGTGAAGCTCTTTATGGGCCTTGTGCAGGTAAATTGTCAATAAGAAGGATGTAGCTGAAAACAAATAAAAATAAACAGTAGGCTAAATTATAAATTAATGTGACATGACATGACATGACATGTCATGACATGTCGCCTTTGGCTTGCTCAGTTGGGGACACTAAATTTTCAAATAAATATCCAAATAAATTTAATTACTTAACTAAATTAACTATATCAACTACATTACTTAAATATATATGATAATTGAAATGAGCTAGATGACATCACCGTTTTCTCCAGAGCGGCTGTACAGCCGAATCAAATTCTGTTGCATTATTTTCCTGTTTAACACTGTGAAGCTGCTTTGAAACAATCGGCATTGTAAAAAGCGCTATATAAATAAAGTTGACTTGACTTGACTTGACATAAACGTGCATTACATCAACTTTTGTCTGAATGCAGTTTACGATGCATATTCATGGAGTATTGATAAGGGAAAGTCTTTCCACAGTCTGGACAGGAGAAAGGCCTCTCTCCCGTGTGAATCCGCATGTGTTTCTGCAGCGTCGTGCGGCATGAGAATCCGATTCCACACACGGGGCAACAGAACCGTTTTCCAGAATGACATTCGGTGTGGTGGCGATTAAGATTGGTCTGACTGAAGAACGTCTTGTTGCAGTGCGCACAGGCGAACGGCCTCTCGCCTCTGTGTTTATACAAATTACTTTGGAGTGCGGTGGAGCCACTAAACTTCTTCCCACACTGATCACAACTGAAGCTCTTCACGCTCTTTCGTTTGTTACCCGTGTGGATGGTGTTGTGCATTTTAAGCCATTCTGCACAACGAAACCCTCTCCCACAGAGTTCACAGGTGTATGGAGCCTCTCCCGTGTGTATTCTCATGTGACACGCCAGATGCGTGCTGCGACCGAACTCCTTGCCACACAGCTTACAGCTGAATGTTTTACCAGGGGTCTCTGATGCACGCTCCCATTCAGTATTAGACTCCCCCTTTTTGATCACAAGCTTCATACCGATCATATCAGTCAAGACACCAAGAGAAACAGCAACTACTGGAGAAACAGAATTGAGAAATAAAACACTCATATTTATTCCTTAGTTGTATAGGCTAACTCAAAGTTGCAAGAATATAAATAATATAGAATAAAGAATATAAATATTGTGTGTGCATGTTCAGTGAGGGAATTGAGAAAAGATCATCAATTTTTCATTCACCTACAGTTAAACCAAAATTTAATTAAGGTAATTTTCACAGAGGCTAGCAATAGCAATAGCAATAGCGTCTCCAAATCCTTCAAAACACATAAACGCAGGGAGCAAACAAAAGCGTCATGAGAGATAGCGTTAAACTACCTTATGTCTCAAAGCACATAACATTACAATAATACTGAACATAAACAACTTAAAGAGCACTAACCTATTCCACCAGACTGCTGCAGTTCATTTCAGCGTTGATAGTGTTGCCGAAACGCATACATTTGAGTCACAAACCGCTCCGAGTATAACATCACAAGTTTTCCATTTCTTACAAATTACAGTAGTTATAAGCTCCTTGTTTTGGTTCAGGAAGAACTGTTAAAGTTGTTTTGGTTGTGGTGCTTGGGAACTGACGTCTGTCTAACTCTGCATAGCATGAAACACACTGATGACGTGTGAAGTCTGCGCGAGCAGGTGTGTGAAGGTATGGAAACATACGCTTACAGGCAGGTAGGAGATTGTATCATTGCATTCGGACTAAATTCAATGATTGGATGAACATTTTATGGCCCTTTTCACAGACGAGATATATACATATTAATACATTTAGACCACTGAACTTAGTGATTGCTATCAGGATGTGAAGAGACTTTCAACCAGCGTACTGTTTCTGGAACAAATCACCTACCCTGCCTTTAAATACACTTTTCCATATACTCCAAGGTAGTGTCAATGCATTTCTTATAGCCTACCACTAGTATATCACAAACTAAATTAAGTAAAACAAGATATCTCAGTTCATCCTATGCTTTCTCAAGAGTTTTCAGTTCATCACATGACAGATTATTATATGCCTGAGCACATGATCCTCCCACGTCTTCTCTTTATGGCTACTCATATGCGAGCACACACAGTTAGCTATAATAGTAGAATAACTTGTTCAAGTAAAAAGATAAAATTCTCACTGATTATACTTGTTTAATTCATATTTTGATTAATAGAAGAAAAAGAAAAAGATGACTGGAAGATGCTGTCAGTGTCCACAAAGATCATTTTTGCATTCTTTTTCATATTTTTCTATGTAAACGTGCTAGTCTGGCATCTTTGATTTTGAGCTTGAATATTTTGTAGCGTCTCACATACAGTATATTTGCGGGTTTTCAAAATGCTTCAAAATGCCTTGAGACATATGCTCTAATAGGCTAAAAAAAATCAATGTGATTGTATGGTGCGTCTTGCACAGGACACAGCGTTCTAACAACACCTTCCCTGTGAATGAAAAAAAAAAGTGAAATGAAGGGGGAAAAAACGCATTGTCTATCTTCCCCTACATATTTAGAAAGCTGCAAAAAAGAAACGCTGCAAGCGCAATGGAAAAGTCTAGTGCATGTTTACAAAGGAAGAGCAAGGCTTTCTGTGTAACGGTTCGTTGCAGCTTTCATAACTTCATATTATTTGAGAAACAACCTGTAATTTTTGTAGAATATTGTTTCTTTTAGTTCAAGCAGCAGGTGAATCTGTTGCATCAAAACAGCATTTGTTGCTTAAATTTTGTGATAAAAGTGACAAAATATGAAAGCTAAGACTTTGTTTCACATCAAAAGTAACAGCTTATTGCAATTATTGGCTGGCAGGCTTTCTACAAATAAATGTTTAATGAAGTTTGCTCACAAATCAACAGAAAACAGCATGGACAAGATCGATTTAATCGACTGAAGATTGATTCAAATCGATTATTCGATATTGTCCACCCAGCCCTATTTTCCCTTATGCATGTATATAGATTTTAACTTAAATGCCTATATCATTTGAACTCATTTTCACTTTAAAGTTCATACGCTCAATCTGAAAAACACTGGTCAATGATCTTAAATCTAAGCACTTACTTGCAATGTTCTTGTTCAAAGGAACATCCTCTGTGTCTGAACCAGAAATGAGCAACTCCAACTTTTGACACAGTGACACTTCATTCTATTCTTCACTTCAGGGTTGGGCAGCAGAACCAAAGACAGAAAGTCAGTGCTGCCCCCATCTGTCATCAAAAGATGCTAAATGTATTGCTTAGTAAATTGATCTGCAAGAAATCTGGAAAAAAAGAACAAGACGTTTTAAGCAAAATATCATTTTTATAAATAAAGTGTATTAACAGAGTTCAGGTTATGATGGAAATAGATCATATTCGTAGAGCAGTGCTTATACACTATATTGCCAAAAGTATTGGGACATCCTCCAAATCATTGAATTCAGGTGTTCCAAATCCAATCACTTCCATGGTTGTTTTTCAGGGGTTAGGCTTGGCCCCTTAGTTCCAGTGAAAGGAAATCTTAATGCTTCAGCATACCAAGACATTTTGGACAATTTCATGCTCTGAAATTTGTGGGAACAGTTTGGGGATGGCCCCTTCCTGTTCCAACATGACTGCACACCAGTGCACAAAGCAAGGTCCATAAAGACATGGATGAGCGAGTTTAGTGTGGAGGAACTTGACTGGCCTGCACAGAGTCCTGACCTCAACCCAACAGAACACCTTTGGGATGAATTAGAGCGGAGACTGTGAGCCAGGCCTTCTCGTCTAACATCAGTGCCTGACCTCACAAATGCGCTTCTAGAAGAATGGTCAAAAATTCCCATAAACACATAAAACCATAAACCTTGTGGAAAGCCTTCCCAGAAGAGTTGAAGCTGTTATAGCTACGGATTAAGAATGGCATGTCATTAAAGTTCATGTGCATGTCAAGGCAAGCGTCCCAAAACTTTTGGCAATATAGTATATGTATAACTTGAAAAATGTAAACAATGGAGAAAAACAAAACTAAAAAGGAAATCATGTGTAGTCAAGCTCTTTATTGGCAGTGAACACGTATAATGAAATTCAGAAAGAAAAAATATAATTTAAAGGGATGTGGCTTAAAACAAATACGAATATATAGAATAAAAAAATCATGACATGCATGAATGTGCATTACGTCAACTTTTGGCTGAGTGACATTTACGATGCATATTCATGGAACATTGATAACGGAAAGTCTTTCCACAGTCTGGACAGGAGAAAGGCCTCTCTCCCGTGTGAATCCGCATGTGTTTCTGCAGGGAAAAAAGGCGTGAGAATCCACTTCCACACACGGGGCAACAAAACTGTTTGCTGTCAGAATGAGAATCGACCTGATGGCGATTAAGATTGGTCTGACTGTAGAACGTCTTGTCGCAGTGCGCACAGGCGAACGGCCTCTCGCCTCTGTGTTTATACAAATGACTTTGGAGTGCGGTGGAGCCACTAAACTTCTTCCCACACTGATCACAACTGAAGCGTTTCACGCTCTTTCGTTTGTTACCCGTGTGGACGCTGCTGTGCAGTTCAAGCCAGTCTTTACGTCGGAAGCCCGTCCCACAGAGTTCACAGGTGTATGGAGCCTCTCCCGTGTGTATTCTCATGTGACGCACCAGGCTTATGCTCTGGCGATACTCCATGCCACACAGCTTACAGCTGAATTTTTTACCAGGAGTCATGTGGGAGATGGATGGTTCAGCTTCTGTTTTAATATCTGAAGGACTTCCATCTGGCACCTGAATACTTTTCACTGTATATTGCAGGCGTTGACAAAAAAGCACAGCTGATCCCTCCATTTTGCTCAGCACCAAAGTTTCCATACACTCCTTAGTTGACTCGGACGTCGAAACTTCAAGACAATTCTTTGAAGGCTTCATGTCGATGCAGTCAGGATGCCAAGCCATCGACTAGGGAAACAGATTGAATAAAGATGTAAATATTCAGATGTATTCCTCAACTGTGTTTATTAACCCCAAATTTACCATAAATTAATGATACAATAACCTCATAAGTTATTTGGACAATTACCCCACACTTAAAATATGAAGGTTGCTGCATAAGAAGAAATGTAGTCTTCAACAAGAATAAGAGGAATTGAGCATATGTGTGAGTGTAGAAGGACGTTATTAGGCACTAACAGGTTAACAACAGGAAAGAGTCAACAGGTGGAAGTCAGTGAACCAATGAGAGAACTTGTTTCAAGATGCAAGAATAAGAGATCACCCGACTACTTTAAGTAAAGTGAGGAAAGAAAAACTTTTTTTAGAAGTTTGGCAACATTACTATTTTTAATGTTTTTGGAAAAAAGTCCCTTATGCTCATCAAGCCTGCATTTATTTGATCAAAAATACAGAAAAAACAGTAATATTGTGAAATATTATTACTATTTAAAATAATGGTTTCTATTTTAATATACTTTAAAATAGAATTTATTCCTGTGATGCAAAGCTGTATTTTCAGCATCATTACTCCAGTCTTCAGTGTCACATGATCCTTCAGAAAACATATGATATTATAAAATATGATGATTTATTATGGAAACAGTTGTGCTGCTTAATATTTTTTTGGAACCTGTGATACTTTTTTCAGGATTCATTGATGAATAAAAGCATTTATTCAAAATAGAAATATTTTCTAACAATAATATTTACTATCACTTTTTATCAGTTTAACACATCCTTGCTGAATAAAAGTTAATTTATTAAAAATAAAAAAAATAAAATACTGACCCCAAACTTTTGAACGGTCGTGTATATTGTTACAAAATATTTTAAATAAATGCTGTTCTTTTTTTTTTTTACTCAGCAATTTGATACGTTTTTAAAATTTAAATACATATATATATATATATATATATATATATATATATATATATATATATATATATATAATAATAATAATAAAAAAAAAAGGGTTTCCATGTTTTATGGGGACTTTCCATAGACATAACCTACCTACCCATTACATATATCTTTCTGCATTTTAACATTTAAAAAAAATTATATCGTATGATTTAAAAGCTGTTTTCCTCACAGGGACCAACACATGTTAGTGGTATAACTATCATTGTGTGGGGACATTTGGTCATAAGGTAGGGAGACCCTAAATGCTTTAAATGTTTGTCGTTATTTGTCAACTCACTAAATTTAGACTTTTTTTAAATCTTAATAACAAAGCACTTACTTGCAAATCGTCAATATTTATTGTAGTTCCAATGAATAGAACGTTCTTTGGTCTATTTACAACTTTCTCGTGCATGCTGCTTCTTCTTTATTTAAAAGTACTAAATACTAAAGATACACAGTACTGCCCCCTTCTGCTATTAGGAGGAATGCCACATTAATTTGCCAGGGACATTGGCTCGGAAGGTCCGTGTTTTTTGTTGTCAGAATACCATGTAGCACCAACAACTATGCAAACTTGCCATTTTTAACTCTTTAGGGTTTACAGCACCATTGATCAAAATATGTTAAAATGGGACAATTAATTATTAGTAGAAGTTGTCAGCTCAAGTTTGCTCTGTGTGGATGTATTGATGATGTGCTGACTCGACATTAAAGGGAAACATATTGCCTATGTTTTATCTAATGTTGTGTTAGCAGGAGTTGTTAGGCATGTGACCTTGTCAAAGGAACAGCCTCAACAGCCTCCCATAGATGAGAAGTGACCTTTATGATAGCCTCTTACGAACGAGAACTTAATGTATCTATAATTGTCCTTAAATAACCAAATTTGCATAAACCTAACAACATGTTATGGGATCCAACTGTTCCCCAACACTCTGTGTAAATCCTTTGGTGTTCTTGTTCTGCAAAAAAAAAAAAAAAGTCTGTATAAATTCATAAAGCCATTGAAAGTAATTAATGTAAATTTAATTTAATGAATATATTGAATAAAAATGAGGTTGTGGTGGCTTTGTAACAGTCGCATACTGTACTTATCACTTACTGACGAAGAAATATGTTCATTTGTGTACTTTTCCCACCACATCCTCCTGTATGTGGAGAGCGTGGTTGCATCTATGTTTCATTAAACCCAGGTGGGGAAATACGCTACTTCCCTTTTCCATCCCACATCTTCTTTTTCTCTCTGGGCAACTCCCGAACATTCCTACGCCTTGAACGTGTCCATCTCAAATTCAACATCTGTGACTTCAATGAGGAAATTTACTACTTCCACACATTATGGAAATTGCTGAGAGTTTATCGTGTTGCACAATAAATATGGTTTCACATAAATGTATTGAAATTAGTCTGTATGGTCAAGAGAAATTAAGGGTTATCTGCAACTAAATTAGGTAAATTATAAGAAGTGTAGGAGAAAAGTTTATTAAAAGTTACTGAAGGCTTTAAAATTTCAGGATTAAAATACAGCAACACAAATGCTTACATTTAAAAAAGCATTTATTCTCCATTAACTCTCAATTAAAGGCACAATATGTAATATGCGCCGCTAGAGGTCACTTATTCAAAACAAAGGCATAGCTTAATGACGGCTTGACTTCGTGGAATCATGGGAGTTGTTGTCCTCAGTCACCTCTACAGCCCGTGGAAACGAATCAGACGGGACTTGGGCAGAAATCATATTCATGGATGAGCATTGATAAGTGATCATGGACACGGTCCGTGTCCTGGTTAAATTGGCTAATTTCTCTGGACTTAAACATTCTTGGAAATATTTGGGATAATGTAAGTCAACAAAATATATAACATTGTTCTAATGGTTTTTAGATATGTTAATCCAAAAATCTTATATTATTGTGCCTTTAAATCAACCTTTCATGGCAATAAATGAGCAATTTAATGACTTTGAGTAACTTATTGCTTTAACCCTCATCCTTCCCGCACAACAAATATTTCCCTTGCAGGTCAAAATTACCCGAAGCCCTAATTTTATACCTTTTTTTTGCTCAAATCAGCTCAAAATATGTCACAATGGGTCAATCTGGGTGTCTCTGCCGACCTCTTGTGGATAAAAATCAAAACAAATAATATAACATGATATTTCATAACCCTTGCCACTAGATGGCCTTATAGCTCTATATGGAGCAAATGAGCTGTTCCGCTGGGTCCTAAAGTCAGTTCTTGGGTTTATCTCTTCAGTATGCATTCAGGTACACATGTAGATATTATACAATTATTTTTTGCATTTTTGGTTTTAATTTTGAGCATTTGTTAGGTTTTTCTATGTTTACTGAAGCACTCCTTGCATTCCATTCATTCCTATTGGGGTCAAATTGACCCGTGAGGGAAGGATTTGTTACTTTTTTTTTATTACAACCACAAACTCCTTGAATCCAGTCAAAATTTTTTGTGTATTTGTGGTTCAAGTGCGACAAAAGTTCTAAGGTCTTGGACCACTCCGATGAACACTCAATTTATAAAAACATTTTAAAAATGAGTTTCGGGTCAAAATGATCCGAGGGAAGGATGAAGGATGAAGGTACCCACCTACACTGCTTTTCTTGAGATTGAAAGGAGTTTACATACCTTATCTAAAGAAAAGAAAAGCAACTTTGTTGGGGGAAATAATGTGACAAATAATTAACAGAATCATCATAGTGCTTACGTATAACTTTGTTTTAGAAAAATGTTAACATGATTTATTGTATCGGTAAACAACTGAGAAAAACTGTCATAAAGAAACCATGTAAATGCTCTTTATTGACATCGTGCAGAAAACAAATAACAGAGTAATAAATAATGGAGCATATTAGAATAAACAGAGTAAATCATAAATTCATGTGACATGCATGAATGTGCATCACATCAACTTTTGTCTGAATGCAATTTACGATGCATATCTAAGGAGTATTGGATAAGGGAAAGTCTTTTCACAGTCTGGACAGGAGAAAGGCCTCTCTCCCGTGTGAATCCGCATGCGTTTCTGCAGCGTCGTGCGGCGTGAGAATCCGATTCCACACACGGGGCAACAAAACTCTTTTTCAGAATGAGAATCGGTGTGGTGGCGTTTAAGATCGCTCTGACTGAAGAACGTCTTGTCGCAGTGCGGACAGGCGAACGGCCTTTCACCTCTGTGTTTATACAAATGGCTTCGGAGTGCGGTGGAGCCACTTAACTTCTTCCCACACTGATCACAACTGAATCGCTTCATGCGTTTCCGTTTTTCACCCGCATGGATGGTGATGTGAATTTTAAGCCAGTCTGGACGACGGAAGCCCTTCCCACAAAGTTCACAGGTGTATGGAGCCTCTCCCGTGTGTATTCTCATGTGACGCACCAGGTTTAAGCTCCGTTGATACTCCATGCCACACAGCTTACAGATGAACTTTTTATCAGGAGTCTTTATGCCATTTGAAAAGTGGGAGATGGATGGTTCGGCTTCTGTTTTAATATCTGAAGGACTTCCATCTGGCACCTGAATACTTTTCACTGTATATTGCAGGCGTTGACAAAAAAGCACAGCTGATCCCTCCATTTTGCTCAGCACCAAAGTTTCAATACCCTCCTTAGTTGACTTGGACGTCGAAACTTCAAGACAATTCACAGAAGGCTTCATATCAACTAGGGAAAAGATTGAATAGAGATATAAACATTCAGATTTATTCCTCAAATATTACTCAAACCACCCAAAATGTACATGAATGAATAACACAACAACCCCATAAGTTATTTAGATACTTACGCCACAGTTAAAGGTACGCTACGTAACTTTTGGCCTCTAGCAGTTAAAAAACAAAACTGCATGCATTTTGCGCAAGAACATTGTTTTGGTTGGGCTTCAGCTCTGCATGACTGTCCGGATAACTATGGTTCTTTTTCACAAGTGCTTTTCACTACTAGGCTTAAAAGATATAACCAGTTTAAATGGAAAAGATCTCAAGCTGACTAGCGGAAGACGTTACTGTAGCTTTAGCCATTAGTAGACATGGTACTTCCTTTCAACACAGCGCTACAACAACCATAATGAAACAACCCTTCACAATAGATAATTCTTTACAATAAACTCTGTTAGAAAGCGATATATGGCAATTTATCTGTTCAATAAAATACCTTACTTACCTGTTAAATAATAAAAACGCCATCTCTGCGTCGCCTTTACAACATTTCAAATCCTTCAGTTCTCGCCAGAAAAGCCAAGCCAATGTTGATTCTTGTTTTATTACGAGATTTTGCATTCTCTTTTTTTGCAGCATTTGTTCAGCGTTTTTTTTTTTTAAAGGGTGATTCCCTGGAGGATTGAGATTTAGCTGCTCAATGTCAACCTTTCTCACTCATTGTGACAACTAACCTCTGCCACTCCCACACCAGACACATGTCAAAGTAGCCGGAGCAACTTTTCTCTATTTACAGATAGTGGTGGCTTGTCAGGGGAGGCCCAGCCTACCCAAAATTGTGTGGTGAAAAAAATGGTAGAATTACGATTTAATGTCCATAAAATGAATAGTAATTAATTTCATGTCTCAGAATGTGAATTTCTTGTTTGTAATTTCATCGTTGAAATATTACTGAAGTCGGAACCATCGCTGCTCCTCCACCGAATGTGCCCGAAAAACTGTGCTAAGGTGCATCTGATGTGATAGTGTTATGGCAAATAAACAATAACGATTCTGAATAAGAGACAAATGTACAAATTGTCTTTGATGAGGTTGAAAGAAAAAGTCAGCAGTCATACAGACTAGGGTTGGGCGATACCACTTTCTTTTTTCACTACGATACTGATACTTTGAAGGCCAGTATCGCCGATATCGATACCGATACGATACTTCTAAACTGAACTTTTAAATTATTAAATGTATTAAATTATTAAAATTACTAAGAGTAAAATGGGTAAAGATACCTACTTAACATTATATTTGAAAGGCATTTTAAGGCAATACGCCTTAATTGCAACTTATTATTAGATCATATTTTTGTTTACACAGGGTTAAAATATGTTTACTTGTAGTGGTAACCATGTAAATCTACAAATACTATAGTTGAACTACGGACACGGTAAGGGGACTGCCAGTGACAGGACGTTGCACCCATAAAATGCAACCTTTTTATTCTGAGAGTGTATGATTTATATTAACATTAGATACAGAATAGAACATGATAAATATGAACGTTTAACATTAAATTTAAAGAGTGTAATTGCACAAACTATGTAGGCTACAATTTCTATTTGTTTATTGTGAAATAACTCAAACATATTATGTTTTTCTGTCTTCTGATGAGCATTGTTCTGGGCTGCTTTTCCAAAAGCATGGTTTCTTATAATAGTTTTGTGATAGTCATCAGTGAGTGAATGCTCTCTCTGTGATTGATTGGTTCTGTCTTGCAACATTTGCGTGTGTACCGTGTTCAGATCATGGTTCAGACGAGCAGGAAAATAGTTCTATACAACAATTATTCTGTAACATAGGTTATTCGTATTGTATGCATAAAATCTTTTTTGATAAACAAAATTACTGGTAAAGAAAAACAAACACCTTAGTATCGATATTTTTATTTGAGTATCAATACAATTCAATGCTCACATCAGTATCGATATATCGATACTTCATATCGATACGCCCATCCCTAATACAGACATTCAGAGTATTACTAATACTAATACAGACTCCAGAACCGCCGCAAGGGCTGTGCCAAGTGTTTTCCTTAACATATTAGGAACATGTTTACCACTTTCTATACATTGAGCATGCTCTTTTCTTCCACATGCATCTTAAAGGGTTACTTCAGCGATTAGCATTACGTTTTGTATCAGTAGAAACCCGGTAGTATATTCGAATGATCGTGCTTTCCCCCCGCATATCCCCCTGAGACGAGAGATTTATGCATTTTATGTCTGGAAAAAAGCCTCCGATGGCACAAATATCGTCATTTTGCATCATCGCAGGCTTTTTTGGCCAGAGGCTAAAGACTACAGCCAGTAGTAGGAGCTAGTTCCGCATGTTTTCAACCCGCCCATAGGGGTGGGATCTCACTCAAAGAACGTGCTCATTTTAGTTTCCGTTTTGAATTAACGGCAATTCGGGGGGCGGGTTGCTTGAATTGTGGGTTCATTAGCCTATTGTTCAACAAAACAGTACAATGACAAACTCACTTAAATAGGCGTTTTTACATTTCGCTTTGAAACTAAATCTTCCGTGATCATCTTGTCTGCCAGCTCTTCGCTCTTGTGATGAATGAAATCTGACTCCTGCTGTGTTTGTGCTGCGACTCTCGTTCGGCTCGTGCTGTATTGAGCAGACACGTTCAGTTTTTAATTGTAGTGTCTGTTCTCTAACTGAACTAAATGATTTCATTACTATAAAAATCAAAACGACGGTGGGGTGGTGCCGCGGTGGGCAAGTGACGTAACCGGTGGGAGTGGCCTAGTAGGGCAGCGAAGCAAGTGCATTCTGGGAGTTGTTGTCTTTCATCCATATGAGCCAAAAATACATTTTCTGGCTTTTCTCAGTCTAGAAGGCACCAACTTCTAAAATAATTTCACATTTCTACTACATAAATGACCCAATTTAAATACACATTCATCTTTCCAGCGGTGAAGTACCCCTTTAAAGATCAATTACTATTCTTTGTTCTGTTAAATAGAAAAGCATGTGACACCACATGTAGTCCTCGTGCAGATTTTTCCCAGCCTCTCTAAGCAATACAGAATATTCAAACATAACACAATGTTCCATAAGCATAATATATTAATAACGCATTACATATTAATACAATTTCTTCCACAATAGAAAAAGGGGAGGGGGAGGCAAATCCACAGCCGAAGACTTTTGCCTACGTTGGTTAAAAAAAAAAAGCCAATCACCATCAAGTATTTCACTTTTAGCGTTTTGAGTGTTGAGAAGTTGCTTCCCTGGTATATTAACCAATCATAGCAGAGATGTAAATTACATGATATTAGCTTGAACTGCTCACGCTGATTATGTACCAACTACTTTAATTATGGAGAGTAGAGATATTGAATGTTTAATTGCCAACACATTTACCAAGATACCATTTGAGCAGCAGCTTACAAATTAAAAATGCACGGACGAGCAATGTATGTACGCAATTTCGCGAGGAAACTATCCCACTAGGTTTAAAATATAACTTATAACTTATAATAGGTAGGGCTGCCCCCTAATAGTCCACTAATCATTAGTCGACTAGAAGAGGCTTAGCTGACCAAAAATTTTATTAGTCGGTTGGTCGAAGAAAAAAATAAACCTTTTGGCAAAATCACGCAGTCCGTGAGGGACAGACCGTTAACAGCGGGTCCTTGTGGTAATTACAGTATATCGGGCAGGAAATCCAAACGTTCGCCTATCATCCATCGATCTTAAAGGAACACTCCACTATTTTTGAAAATAGGCTCATTTTCCAACTCCCCTAGAGTTAAACAGTTGAGTTTTACCGCTTTCGAATCCATTCAGCCGATCTCTAGATCTGGCGGAAGCACTTTTAGCATAGCTTAGCATAGATCATTGAATCTGATTAGACCATATGCGTCTCGCTCAAAAATGACAAAATAGATATTTTTCCTATTTAAAACTTGACTCTTCTGTAATTACATCGTGTACTAAAGCCGACAGAAAAGGAAAAGTTGCAATTTTCTAGACCGATATGGCTAGGAACTATACTCTCATTCCTGCATAATAATCAAGGAACTTTGCTGCCATACCATGGGTGCAGCAGGCGCAATGATATTACGCAGTGCCTGAAAATAGGCTAACTTCTGTCAACATAACCAACGTGACAACCTGCTTGCACAGGGATCGTGCTGGGGACTATTTTCAGGCGCTGTGTAATATCATTGCGCAACTTTTATCAAATCGCAACTGTTTCCGTCGGTCTTAGTACACCATTAAAACATGTAAGTAGTAGGAACTTTACATGGCCATTCACTCTGACGTTAACCTAGATTAATGTGCGATAGCCTATTATTAGGAGCATATCCAAGTGTTTGTGCGGAGTGGAAGCTGTGTGGAAGCTGAAGTATTACTTACTGCATGACATGCAGGCGTTCACTTGCATTTAACTTAAAATACTCCGTAATTTTTGGTCTTACATCAAGAGTAGTTTTATGCACTGCGGCAAGCTTTATGTGTGCGTTTGAGCGATGATTAAGCTATAGGCAATTAAAGGCTCATTATTATGATTTGGCTTAATATACACTTGCGACTAGTCGATTAATCGCTTAAATGAACGACTAGAAAAATCTTTAATCGAGGGCAGCCCTAATAATAGGCTTATCATAGTGAATCAGTGAAAGAAAAAAAACACATTTTGGAAGAAGGATTGATGATGTAAAAAAGTTAGTGTACTTTTAAAGTATGTAGGTTGTTGCATTAGAAAAAAAACAGAAAGAGGAAGGAAAGAAAGAAAGAGGAATTGAGCATGAGTGTAGAAGGAAGTTATTAGGCACTAACAGGTTAACAACAGGAAAGAGTCAACAGGTGGAAGTCAGTGAACCAATGAGAACTTGTTTCAAGATGTAAGAATATAAAGTTTGTGTGTGTGTGTATGTTTAGCAAGGGAGTTTTCGGCTTAGAGATCACCTGACTACTTTAAATAAACTGAGGAAAGGAAAACTTTGTTATGCTCGAGCCTTCATTGAGACAAAAGGCTCAGAAGATGTAACATTTTTCATTAATAATCACCAATTAAAGGAATTGAAAAACAGCTCTTGTAGCTTTTACATGACAATTGCTTGATTTTGTTGAGTGACAAAAAGACATGGAGCATTTGGGTAGTTGACGTGACATGGCATTTTCACTGTCACACAAGATAAAAATGAATATAATTAGTATTGTCATTTAAAATCTAGGACCTGTTGATATAAACATTGCAAACCTCAATTCCGCTGAAAAGTTTAATTAGTTGAAGGACAAGGACCCCATTTAAGGTCATTACTGTGAAGCCAATGAAATGTGCACATGGTAAGATTTTGTCTCAGAATTGTTCAAATATTTTAAAAACTTTTTTGGAACCACTATAAAAGTGTTGATTTCTGTTTTCCTTTGGTTCGACACCCCTATATTCTTAATTCTTTCTGTCACACCATAGAACACATTTCAGTAAAAATGTAAAAAAAAAAAACAGTGAAAGAATTGACAAAGTTAGTAACCCCTTATATTTTCTCAAACATCAGACTTCACTTCACACTACATAACAATATGCATTGATTTTTTTCTTCAAAAGTGGTGTTTTACAACAACAAAAAAATAATTTTTTACAGCTTATTTGTCAGCTACCCATTTGTAGTTTTAATACTTAAAATGTCACACACAACTTACTATTTAAATGCGAACCATTTAAAAATAAAATATAAACTTTTATATATAAACAAGTTTTTATATATTATATTTATAGAGAGAGATACCCTACAAAATGTGTTTGTCAACTCACAAAATTTAGACGCTTTTAAATCTTAATAACAAAACACTTACTTACAAATCAGCAATATTTATCATGGTTCCAATGAGTAGAACACTCTTGAGTCCAATTACAACTTTCTCGTGCATGCTGCTTCTTCTTTATTTCACTGTTGGACAGCATGCCTAAAGATACACAGTACTGCCCCCTTCTGCTATTAGGAGGAATACCACATTCATTTGCCAGGGACCTTGGCTTTTTGTTGTACTTGTCAGAATAACACCATTTAGCTATAGCTACAACAGTTAGTTTTGGTCATTTAATCTGTTTGGCCATGTGTTATTACTATGACAGCTTTGGGGCATTTTTGTATCGCTCGTCTGTGTTCATAGTTTGTGAGAAGTGTGGAGTGTAAACATTTAATAAATGAATAAAGAACTATTTGCTCTGTAAAGACAAAATATGATTTCTGAATTTTTTTTTAGATGTAATTTTGATGTAAACGAGGTTCTTTTTTTTTTTTAATAAACTGCAAAAGAGTAGCCTACTGCAAAAGTAAGCTATATGATGCCATTGTTGGCCTTATTCAACTCTTACCAGGTGATATACTGAGTTTATCTCTTCAATATACAATACAAATAAGAGTTAATGGTGTAGGAACTTTTAGATAAAACATTTAACAACTTTTTTTATTATTAAAACAAATCATATTGGAATGTATAATCAGACTGAGTGGAAAGAGGTCTCATCAATAAAGTTAAAGCACTCACATATTCATTTATTTTCATTTGTTATTCATTTGTGAGACTGTAACGTTCAGCCTGAGTTTCAGTTTTGTGTTCATGGCCTCTTAGGGTACGTTTACACGACAACAATGTACTAAAAATGGAAAAGTTATTCCTTTGCGTTTTTTGTGTAAAGACGACAACTTTGTCAAAATGATCACACGGATCTGTGAAAACGACCAAAAATGCTGTATTATGCATGCCAGGCCAGCAGTTGGCAATGTCACTTTGTAAAGAAACACCACGCACCTATAGACTGAACGTAATACCAAAGTCACTTGAAGGCAAGCCTGCAAGGTTGGCAAAAAAAGCGTAACGTAATGCTGTTGTACGCAGGGAAAGAGACCAGAGGCCGTTTTTTGAATGGATGTCAATGGAGGATAGGCTTCACTACACTGAATAAACTGCTTTTGTGGGAAAACGGCTTATCATTTAATTAAGACTTCCCCGTTGTTGAATCACAGGACCGAACACTAGTTATTTTGCCAAGAGATATCTCATTTATTAGTCATTGTAAAGACATAGGAGAGAAAGACAATTTACTGGAGAGATGATGTCTTCATGCCCAGCTTTCACAAAGTTTGGCCGTTTATACACTCACCTAAAGGATTATTAGGAACACCTGTTCAATTTCTCATTAATGCAATTATCTAATCAACCAATCACATGGCAGTTGCTTCAATGCATTTAGGGGTGTGGTCCTGGTCAAGACAATCTCCTGAACTCCAAACTGAATGTCAGAATGGGAAAGAAAGGTGATTTAAGCAATTTTGAGCGTGGCATGGTTGTTGGTGCCAGACGGGCCGGTCTAAGTATTTCACAATCTGCTCAGTTACTGGGATTTTCACGCACAACCATTTCTAGAGTTTACAAAGAATGGTGTGAAAAAGGAAAAACATCCAGTATGCGGCAGTCCTGTGGGCAAAAATGCCTTGTTGATGCTAGAGGTCAGATGAGAATGGGCCGACTGATTCAAGCTGATAGAAGAGCAACTTTGACTGAAATAACCACTCGTTACAACCGAGGTATGCAGCAAAGCATTTGTGAAGCCACAACACGCACAACCTTGAGGCGGATGGGCTACAACAGCAGAAGACCCCACCAGGTACCACTCATCTCCACTACAAATAGGAAAAAGAGGCTACAATTTGCACGAGCTCACCAAAATTGGACAGTTGAAGACTTGAAAAATGTTGCCTGGTCTGATGAGTCTCGATTTCTGTTGAGACATTCAGATGGTAGAGTCAGAATTTGGCGTAAACAGAATGAGAACATGGATCCATCATGCCTTGTTACCACTGTGCAGGCTGGTGGTGGTGGTGTAATGGTGTGGGGGATGTTTTCTTGGCACACTTTAGGCCCCTTAGTGCCAATTGGGCATCGTTTAAATGCCACGGCCTACCTGAGCATTGTTTCTGACCATGTCCATCCCTTTATGACCACCATGTACCCATCCTCTGATGGCTACTTCCAGCAGGATAATGCACCATGTCACAAAGTTGAATCATTTCAAATTGGTTTCTTGAACATGACAATGAGTTCACTGTACTAAAATGGCCCCCACAGTCACCAGATCTCAACCCAATAGAGCATCTTTGGGATGTGGTGGAACGGGAGCTTCGTGCCCTGGATGTGCATCCCACAAATCTCCATCAACTGCAAGATGCTATCCTATCAATATGGGCCAACATTTCTAAAGAATGCTTTCAGCACCTTGTTGAATCAATGTCACGTAGAATTAAGGCAGTTCTGAAGGCGAAAGGGGGTCAAACACAGTATTAGTATGGTGTTCCTAATAATCCTTTAGGTGAGTGTATGTTGACCAAAGGAACTCATGTTATGTTTAAAATAGATGAATACATCATGCTAACACAGTCCTTCTTCCTTATAGAGAATACTTCAGTGAACATTTCCCATAGCCTGTCATTGGAGAACATATGCTACATTGCATTCCTATGTAGGTAAAATAACTCATCTTCATGTCTCTGACATGTAATCCTCACACACACTTTGTAATGCACACTCTAGCTTGTGCTCTTCAAACTTCACAAAATACATAATACAACTGATTATGAATATTTATTGAATATTAAATAATAAAATGTTAGTCTTCACTTCAACATGTTTGCTCTTAAGCATTCGTTTTGGATTGATCTATTTTTAGAGTATTTTTAGAAATTTTGTTTTATAAGAGAAGTCACGGACAATTGTGTGACAGCTATGATTACGTTTATGGCACTTCTCAGTCATTATGGTATCCGCAAACAGTGACTGACTGTCACACAACTCTGAACAAAATTCTGTGACGTCAAGGCTATAATGTGATTTTCAAAGGCACACCTGATCCAAGTTAGTGTTACGCTTTCTCCAATGGTAGAGCCACAGACCCTTGTATCTCCCAATAATAGACTGGTAATACGCACGATGTCATGTCATGTCGAATTCGTGTTTTTGCAGTTTACACTGAGACAATAACGGTATTGTTTACAAAAACCTGCACTTTGAATCCCTTTTTCAAATGTTTGTGCTTTCAGGCCCCCAAAACACCATTGTATTGTAAATGAACAGCCAAAACAAATAAAATAGTTTCCCTTTTTATTTGAAAATGGTGTTGTGTAAAGCGCCCCTAGTTGGTGTGTTGTCCTTTGTCCTACCCCGCATCCTAATGTCCACACTATCCATCCTAAATAGTATGTGAGATTAGAATAAGTGTCTAGTATGTTGAAAAGAGTATGCCAAAAGTCCCCAGATGGTCTACTATTTCCAGTAGATTTTCAATGTGTGGATCTGTGCACACTATAAAGGCTAATATTGCCCACAACACATTGTGCTTTGGAGGAGGATTCAGCTCAGAATTACAAACACAAGTAAAATGTGTTAAAAAACAACAAAACATGGCGGATTTGTGCGACCGACGGTGAGAGGTTTAGATAAAGGTTTGAGGGATTAATAATCAGTTTTACCGGATAAAAAAATATTGATTTAATGTTATCCGTGTTAAATTTCATCTGCAATAACAATGTAGTATTTTAACTTTTAAATGCATCATTATGCATTAATATGAGGACAATCTCCGCATGAAAGACCCGTGACTGCAGATCAACGTGCTACTGCATTTCTCTCCAATAAGGTAGGAAATTAAATTAAATGTGGAGGATTTTAACTGTGATGATTGACAGGCCAGTTTATGGTGACAGGATGAGAAAAGCTTCCTCTTTGCTACACACTCAAATACTTTTTCTTTACAAAAAGAGTACATACTTTTAGGGCGTAGTTAAATTGGCGAATTGTGACCCAGCACTAGTTCCCTTTTCCTTTGTTACAGTCACTAGTTTGCTTCCATAGTACCTAATTAACATCCACCTGTGTCCCGTTTAGTTAGCAACTATCTTATCACTCTTGTGTATTTAAGCCCACTTAAGTAAGTCTTCAGTTGTCGATTATTCCTTGACTCGAGATTTTAGTGTGTCACAGATATAAAATAACCAAAGTAAACTTTTTCAACTAATTTAGTCGTGTCTGAATCCACTTTTGCTAGTTCAATGACAGAAAAAGGTTGGCACGCCAGGCACATGGTCTAAAAGGGTTGTACCTAGTCTCTTAATGAGTCATGGGTGTGTTTTGGGCGTAACGTGCAATAAACCAATCAGAGTCTCATCTCCCATTCCCTTTAAAAGCCAGTTTCGCTTCCCCCATGGCGGATTCGCTATTTACATGGCGGAATTTGCGAGCGGAAAGACTGAACACTTCTCCAGAGAGGAATCCTTTTATTTTTTATTATTTAAAAATGTTGGTGCGCTGCTGTGCATCCCTGTGTGTGTAATAATCAGAGTGTATATTACTAACGCACCCTTTAAATAACACAAAAAATACTGCGCTATTGATCAGGTTTTTGTTTGTCAATGGCGCAGTTTTCAGTTGCCTCAAAATAACAACACGCCAACAACGAGCCTGAACACACCTCGTTTTCAGACCAGCACGCCCATGGGTGAACAGATGGGTGCGAGTGCATTTGATAATTAAACAATGTGGCGCTGGACGCAAAAATAATAACTGCGTTGGGGTAAAACTAGCAAATAACACTTGATGATAGGGCCCTTGGTCTCTCTTTATGGGGTCAAACTGTGTTCCCTGACACTACAATTATTGCAACACTCTGTGTGTTGTTTTCAATAAAGCAAAAAAGTGGAAGGCTGTCATTATTCATAAAATAATTTTAAGTATAATGAATGTAAAAATTAAACATATTTATTGAATCTATTTATTGTCGGAGGTTGTGGTGCTTTTGTAACAGTCACTTTAGCCGCGTTTCCACCGCAGGAATGGTCTTGATTATCAAGACGATTCGATTGATTGTCATTTTCCGTCATGAAAATCATCTTCAAACCATGCCAGCAACTTTTTAAATTCAAGTTGATTTGTCAAATCGTTCTCGAATAACCTGTGAACAAATCAGACAGTGGACATGAAAATGAACGTGAGGCTATATTTCCGCAGCGCTTTAGCATATTCTGACCAAACTTGATGTGTGTTATGACAACCATAACCTGACGCTACTTTTTCGGTGCATTGCCACCTAGTGGTCAAGAGATATGAAAAATGGCTCTTTTTGTTTATAACTTTTGAACGAAAAATGGTCAACAAAACTGGTCTCTTTAGCATGGAGTCAATCGATACCTAATTTTCCCATATCAGCCATTTAGAATTTTGTCGTAAAATGCTATATTTCACGAACGCATTGGCTTATCATTACGAAACTTGGTATGTGTCTTCGGCACCTTGCCCTGACAGTACTCAAAAAGTTTTGGGGCCTCCTTGGGGTCAAAAGTTATAACAAAACTTCCAAAAATGCTAATAACTTCTGATTTAATTAACCTATTGTAATGAAATTGGTCTTAATAGATTCCTTGGGTCCTTCTCCTTTACCATTTGTCCGATTTTTACCAAAACTGAATCCTATTATCTTCAGACTGTGCCGACAAAAAAATATGGATTTCATGTTGATAGACGAAACGGTTTTTCATATACCACAGCAACAAATTTGAGGCATGATGCCAAAATGACTCTTGAGGCTGCATCTCTGCAATGCTTTTGCAAATTGACACCAAACTTTGCATGTGTCATTGTCTCCTCACTCTGACCACACCACATCAATTTGGTCACAGCGCGACCTATTGGTTGAAAGTGATAAACCATTAAAGTTTTATCACTGATGTATGACTGCAGATAACTTGACAAATGGCTGCATCTGGCAAATCCTGTGCAAAGCATGTCATCAGGAAACGATCCATCAAAGCAGTTTTTATTTTCCTCAGTTTAACACCACTTTGCATAACCAAGTAGCAAGTACCAAATAGCCTACTGGAATATCAAAGTGGAGAATTAATCATTAGGGCATTTAATATCACATAGTAACCCTCTGTCTACTCCTCCTTTACCATCTATATTGGAAGAGGTTCCAGTGAGTGAATGAAAAATTATCCTTTTATAGCTGGGTATAAAGTTAGCATATTAAGAGGTGCTTCACTGCTGGATTTACAGCTGAAGTAAATCATTACCAACAACTATCATAACCACATACTTGCATATGACAGTAATAAATGAACATTACTCATTTAAAAAAGTGACAACACTTATAAGACAGTTGCAATTTTTTTTTACGTTTTTTAAGTACTAACGGGACTTTTATTTTGAAAATGAATGAACGAGCCAATGGACTCTTATGCGACTACATAGCTCACTGTTTCTGTCTTCACATGTCTAGCATGTTTTCACGGAAATAACCCCTACAGAGGAATAAAATCACTCAGAGCAAAACCATGAATGAACGCGAACTTGATCTCACGGAAGCGCAAGAAGCAACAAAGTTAAAATACCCTCCAATCACCAGGAAATATGAGTGTAAGTAGAATCAAATTCACTGTGTATTCCGCTTGCGTCATGTAGATCCAGTGACGAACACAAACAAAACACACTTAAACGTAATGTATATAGTCTCAAACAGGATCACATATGAGGAGAGTTACATATAAGTAAATGTATGGCCGTTACTTGACGGGAACTTTACAGAAACGCACTATTAACAGACACATGTATTGTGACGGCTCATGAAAATGAATTCGGTCACGTGACTTGACGTTTACGTCACCACGCACAATGTACGTAATTATAGCACATTTATATTTAAAAAATATATTTATTATATACGCCTCATTTTAAGATTAGTAATGGTAAAACGTATGTGAAGTAGCGATAGAGGGGAAAAAAACTGTTGAACACTAAACACTGCAGGTCAAAACGGTGTAACGCAACGAAAACTGCCCAAACATGTAACCTATAATATAATCTATTAAATTTAATTTACAAATAATAACTCATTAAATGTTAAGGGTCTGTATCGGTGTTCTGTGCACCAAAGCAGTTGCTTCATATCATAGACAGTAAAAAAAATATGGTCTTCACTACCTTTTTTATTATTTTTTTATTTATTTCCAAAAATATACATTTAACATACAAATGTTTCAAGAATTGCATAACATCATGAAACATTAATAAAATGTTTAACATCAGGTATCGTAAGATGAACTTTAAGAATAACATTTATATCATAGATATTGAAGATTGAAGAGAAAGGGAAGAAAAAGGGTAAACGTGTGTACTCAAATTAAAGAAGAAGAGTTTAATTATTTGTAAATGTCCATAGTTGTTATTGCTTTGCGGTTTCTTACAAGAGTCATTGTAAAGCTTCGAAATAAATCTTCATGTAAGCTTTGAAATGGGTGATATTGGGAATCCTATCAGACCATTTACATTTGTATAATGTAGAACTTACCAAGTAATATTATAAGATTTAATATAAAAACGCGTCTTCACTACCTTCCACTGAAGAAACCTCCGAATATGGCGCAGATATTTGGGACCGAGTCTGCGCAGTAGAGCAGGAAGTAGAGATATCAAAAGCCCGCCCACACTCTCGCATTTCTCGCAATTCATTATGTCGGTGTGAAATAAGCAGTTATGGAAATGTAGAAATTAAAGCTAAAGCTCCAATCTCCTTCCGGAAAGCCCCCAAAAAAGTCCGTTGATGCCTCAGTGACGACATCACTCAGAGCTGTCAATCATGACGTCACACCCCCCGTTTTTATAGCATCAAATACATGTCTAAAACTAAACTTATGTACACAAAAAAAAAACTAACACTTGAAATAAAATCAGCGTGATAAAAACTGCCTAAAATGACCGTAAGATGCCATAAACCATCTTTGGGGGGAAAAAATTATAGTTTGTCTTGAGGCGGTTATGAGCTATACTGGGACCAACCACCGGGGGGCGATGGAGACGTTTTAGCTTCAGTTTTCTGGACGCGTGCGGCAGGCTGGCGCCTACTTATACTACAGTCTAAAAGTATGTACTCTTTTTGTGAAGAAAGAATACATACTTTTGAGTGTGTAGCAGAAGAGTATGCAAGCTTTGTGACATACTAGTTCGTCATCTCTTTAACCGACTCTGTCGCTTAGTTACGTGCATCCCTTCACCGTTTAAACTGCCCTGTCAATCATCGTCACAGTTAAAACCATAGATATGTATACTTAACCGTCTGACTCGCACATCCGTCATGTTTGTAGTTTTTTAACACTTTGACTTTTTTGTAGTTCTAATCGAATCCTCGTCCAACTCGCAATGGTTTGTGGGCAATATCAGCCGTTAGGACGCACAGAAGTATTATGTATAATGTTCTAATACCTTAATCTTAAAGGGATAGTTCACCCAAAAATGAAAATTCTGTCTTCATTTACTTACCCTCAAGTTGTTCCAAACCTTTCTTCTGCTGAACACAATATTTTGAAGATGGTCTGTAATCAAACAGTCGATGGGCCCCATTGACTTACATTTTATTTATTTTTTCCTCCATACTACGGAAGTCAATGGAGCCCATCAACTGTTCGGTTACCCCTATTCGGTTGTTAAGTCTGACGTCACGCGGCAACGCTTCCGGGTCCAAACGCTCTCATATATTATCATACCACAAGAAAAACAACAAACGGTGCTAATATACACACGCAATGTGGTGTAATACTACAAAAATAATTATAATCATAACCTTTATCTCCATACCAAAATTCCAGATGGCCAGACAGTGATTCATCTTTTAAAAATCGTTAAAATATTCATGTCTGTGACGCCGTGAGCACAGAGACTGTTGTGTAGACTAAGTATTTAAAATGTTTGATGTTTAATATGAATAAATGGCGCTCATAAATGGCCTTCAATGCCATTCTCAAGTGAAACGAGTTGAGGCTTGGACCCAGAAACAGCGTCACGACATAACAAGTGGATTCTTCAAAATATCTTCTTTTGTGTTTTCAGCTCTTATAAAAAAAAGAGAAAATGTTGGAAGTAAAATATTGCAATTCTGTGATTGCTCAGTGTTTGCGAATTGTTAAATCACATATTTATATTTATATACACTCTTAAAAATAAAGGTTCTTTAGTGGCGTTTATGGTTCCATGAAGAACCTATACGTATAGTGGGGGAAAAAAAGGTTCTTTAGAATATTCAACTGTTTTTTACATGTGAATCAAAGTCATGTCATCATCAAAGCAATATTTGATCTTCTGTTTCAGATCTTGATCATACTGCAGATGTCCAGTAAGTATTTGCCTGTGTACTGTTACTTTAATTAAATATTGCAAAGATAGCTGGAAATGTTAGAAGCTCCACCGATGGTAAACATAGGAAGGAAAACATAGTGGTTTTAAAGGGAAAGTGCATCATTTCTGCATCACTAATAGTGTGATGGGCTGTTCAACACTAGCTCAGTGCTGTAAGTTTGCAGCACGATTTAAAAACAACCCACCCTTAAATATTTGTAAATATTTTTCATAGTGACATTCCTATGTGTATTCACTGTATAACTATGAACTACTGTAGGATTCATTCGTGGGGCGATTCTCTGGAAGAGGCCTTTGAGCAGTGTGCAATGGGAATGTTTGGCTACATGACGGATACAGAAACGGTGGAACCCACTGACACTCTAGAAGTAGAATCAGAAGGTGGGACACAATATTCAACCTTTTCTTTTCAGAACACCTGGAATTACAAGATTCCGCTATAGTAAACCTTAAATGAATAACACAAATAATGGAAAACTAAACCTGTTTTATCTCAAATCTCATTTGAACTTGTGTAAATGGGATTTACTCCAAATGCCATTGGTTTTTGTGACTGATTGAAAACAACAAGGGAGATTTAAGAGTTAAAATGGGTATTTTTTTTCAGCGAAAAATGTTTATGGTGCTTTTCACCACTGAATACTTAAAAGTATTTAATGTTTCTGAAAGAAGTCACCAAGGCTGCATTTGTTTAATCAAAAATACAGTAACACTGTAATATTGTGAAATATTATTACAATTTAAAATAATGATGTTTTCTATTAGAATATATTTTAAAGTGTAATTCATTCCTGTGATGCAAAGCTGAATTTTCAGCATTATTACTCCAGTTTTCGGTGTCACATGATCCTTCAGGACATTTACATTAATGCATTTGGCAGATGCTTTTATCCAAAGTTACTTACATTGCATTCAAGATACATGTTTAATCAGTTAATTCCCTAGGTATCAAACCCATGACCTATTTGAGCAACAGAAAGGCATCATAAATCATTCTAATATGCAGATTTGCTGCTCAATTATTATCAATTCTCTATTAACAATGGAGCTTATTAATCAGTCATTAAACAAATTTTGCTGCTTAATGTTTTTGTGAAAATCATTTTCAGCATCGATAATAATATGTTTCTTGAGCAGCAAATCATCATATTAGAATGATTTCTGAAGGATCATGTGACACTGAAGACTGGAGTAATGGTGCTGAAAATTCAGCTTTGATCACAGGAACATTCACATAGAAATATTGTAATATTTCACAATATTACTGTTTTTACTGTATTTTTATCAAATAAATACAGCCTTGGCATGTAGGGAAGAGACTTCCCTTAAAAAACTAATTTTGGACTGGGAGGAGTGAATGAATGATTAAAAGAGGGCCCATTTTGAGTGATCTGTCTCTTTAAATCATGCTTGTGTGTGTGTGTGTGTGTGTGTGTGTAGGAAACGCAGGCAGGATGAACCTCTGGATACAGATAAAATGTGGAAGATTATTTTGGCTGATGGAAGCCATTTTAATGGGGACATTTTTTTGGGGGAAACGGCTTATAAATCATGCTAAATGAAATGTTTTGAAAATGTAAAAATGCAGAAAGTTTTGTGATGGATGGGTTTAGGGGTAGGGTTAGTGAATATTCAGTTTGTACTGTATAAAAAGTCCCCATAAAACATGGAAACCAGTATGTGTGTGTATGTGTGTGCATAGTTCCTTGACACGCTCTATTCAACAATTATTTCGAACATAGCAACGCTATCTCTTTCTCTCGTTTGGCAGCTTCAGTCAAGATTCACTCATGATGTGTATGTATCGTATCATGAGGTGCATGGTGGCACCCAGCCCTACAGTGAGGCGAAGCTTTACTGGAATTTTGTGATTTTTCCATCCAGAGTCAGAGGAGGGTTTTTCTCTTTATAACTTTAAGGCCAGACCTAATTTTAAAGATACATTAGAATGGTGACTGCACAGTCCAAAAATAATATAATTACAGAAATGTATTAAATTCTGTCAGCATAATTAAACCTTTTTTACTGCGGGGAAGAATATTAAATAGTCTTGTCTAGTGGTTCTCAAAGTGTGCAGAGGCAGAAATTAAATGACTTCAAATGACCAAAACATTTAATGAGACAACCACATTTATAGTGCTTAATTATTCTATTGAACTTTTTATGCTGCAAAACAAACTATTTTTCGCTATTCAACAGACAAAAAAGCCATTCAACTGAAAGAAAATGCTTTTTTTGCACTGATAATATTATTGACAGCCTCATAAATTGCTTGTTTGTGAATTGCTACTTTGCAAGACCAGTGGCTTCATATTTTTAGAGTTTATTTATTTTTAGTTCAGTTCAGCTTAGGTGTTTGAATATATTCTTGTACAAAGTATTTAAATAAAAGCAATTGAATAAACATAATTTTTCTTTCATTGTACATCAGCCAAAACTTGTCCGGCCTTCGAAAATTGACATCACCCTTTATTCAAATATTATTTTAAAATTGTTAAAGATTTTGTAAGGTTATTGCCTAGTTGTGACAAATGCCAAATTGTGCGGACATAATTTTTGGACAGACTGTCATGCAAAGAAATTATGAACACGTGCAAAAAACAAGAGAACCAACAGATTATTAATAATTATTTTTTTATTTTTTTAATTCTATGCTTTTCTTATTTCTCTCTCTTTCTCTCAAGTGGTTACTTGATATTGTTTTTGTTTCAGGAGACGATTTGGAGTCTCTCCTTTTCCATTTTTTGGATGACTGGCTCTTTAAATTTAGCGCTGATATCTTCTTCGTTCCAAGGGTAACACATGCACTCATTGTTTGATTTTTATTTTTTTTTCTTATGATCTCAGTCTTCTCTGTTTTCCAACAATCTTGCCCTCTTCCTGTTTTGCAGGAAGTCAAAGTGCTTCATATAGATCGAATGCAGTACAAAATCCGCTCTATTGGGTAAGTTCTGACTGAAAATAAAACCCCGCACTAGGAATGCTGAGAGCCTGCTTCACCAAATGTCCTACCTCACGGCCCAATGAGCTGCTATATCAGCCAACACAACCCTATTGTGTCTTGAACTGAATGAACTCCATTCATTTAGGTTAGGTCTACATAGCCAGACAGAAAGCTTTGGAAAGATTCAGAAATATTTCCAAATCATGTAATTATATTACATGCTTTATTGATGAAATCAGATTTATAGTGAAATTAGTATTTTTACTGGAAATGGTGACATGAATATTTCATCAGAGTGCGAATCTCTCACTGAAAGACAATGTTCATGTTGTGTGAAGCTCTTTTTCTCTGAGTTGTTTCCCGTGGGACAAAAAACACACTGGCAATACACCTGCTATAATATAATGAAATATTAGATTTTTATATTCGGTTTACAAAATTTTAATTAGTCTTCAAATAGTCGTCAAATTTATTTATATATCGTTTTTCACAATACTATGGAAGCTTGTTTCTGCCACAGAATAAAAAATAAAAAAGGTAATTGCGCTTTATCTCGCAATTCTGACTACTTTTCTCAAAATTGTGAGATATTACCTCGCAATTGCGAGTTAAATTCAGAATAGACCTTTATCACACTTCATATTTCCAGTAAGTGAAGCAGTGTATCGCTACTTCCGGTCCCATCTGATCATATTTCATATCTGTTGAATTTACATTTTTATAAGAATTTGACTGATAAACACCCTTTTGAAAATTAACCTAAAGTTTACCTTAAATGAAAAAATATTTCTGGCTTGATTACCATTTGTATTACCACAGTTTTACTACAAATACCAAGGTTAAACTACAATAACCATGTTTTTTTTAAATTTGTAGTAAAACCATGGTTAAGTTTCGTGAGAGCAGTATTAAAATAGATGAATAAATGCGAGGTAACTGCCTTAGTCAATTTACCATTGTTACATTTCTTTAATCGTAATCAGTAATGCGTTGGCGGCACGACTGCTTTGAATAATTACGAATTTTTGGCATAAATGTGTGAATTGCATACAGTGAAATGATTGTCAGTGAAAAATGACAAATAAATAAATGGTAAGTCTGATCTTATTCATCAGGTCTCACAGGTGTGGTGAAATAATCACGAACATCGGCTTATGTTGGATTAAAAAACAAGTTCCTTTGAGTTTGGAAAATCCTGTTCGTAGTAATTATCAGTTTATCTCTTCTCCTGTCTCTGAAAATGTCCGGATTTTGAAATCCTCCAACGGATGCTTATTTTAAGAGGCGTTTGTTCAACTAGGTGTTAATAGCACATTAAAAAAAATGCATAAACGAAAGAATCGACACACTACTTCAACGTGCACTTTCCGGTATTCAGTTTCACTGTGATCAATGTCTATTGAAAAGTCTTTTTTCCCCTCAGAATTGGATTTTGTAACTCGAATTTGCGAGCTTATATCTCTCAATTCTGAGAAAAGAAGTCAGAATTGCGAGATATAAACTCGCAATTGCGAGAAAAAAAAAGTCAGAATAGCGAGTTTATATCTAAAGGTCCTTGCACACCGAGTCCGAAATTAATGAATGCAACCTCACTTTGTGTCAATTACGTTTTCACACTGCCTCCGAAACTTTGGTCCATCATTTAAAAAAAATTGGATCGGGTTTTCCACATCCGTAGCAAGCATTTTGAGAGGGGTTTTGACAATTCAGAGCCACCTGATGACCAATACAAAAAAAGCATTAGAAAATTTCAGACTCTTAAGTTAGAATTGTGAAATAAAGTCGCAATTATCCTTTAAATAGTTTTATTCTGGGATGGAAACAAGTTTCCATACATTGTGTTATGAAATCCTATGCAACCAGTTGTTATGCCTTGCATATTCCAGAGAATGAGAAATTGCTAAAATGACCATCTTCACATCCAAGTTCAACTTTAAGTTCTGTGCTTACAAAAAAAAAGGGTGAGGAAAGAGACAGTCTTGTGAAATGTGTGGGCAGTTACATGGGACTTTCATTGTGACTATAGCTGACCCATTTGAACAAGCATCAAATAAACTTTCACTGCTTTATTTCCTCTTGCCCTGAAAGAGTCTGGCTTTTCCACTAGTGGCTTTCACTGCCAGTATCTGGAATTGGGATTTCCGAGCCTGCTTTCTGAGAACGGGTGTGAATCATGTTAACTTAAAACTAATTTAAATTCTTTCTCTTTTTTTATTTGTAGATGGGGTGAAGAATTCAGCATTAATAAGCACCCACAGGTACTTTTCCCTTCTGTCTGTGGCCACAGCTGTGGTCTGTAAAATAAAAACACATCTGTGGTTTATTACGCATTCTAACAGTAGCCCAATCCTATAAAGAGAACACCTCAGAGGCCGTTAATTGATTTGTTCACTGATTTGCTGATAATCCACTCATGGGAATTCCCTAATTATAGCCTTTTGCAAGCTGCTCAGTTCAAGATGGATAAATACACATTAAAATGACCACAACATTTTTAATTTAATGTAGAAAATGCATGCATAACATCTAACTAGACTCTTCTAGGTGATCACAACCACAATGCATGATTGGACTTTTTTAAAATTATTTTATTTTAATTGCTTGCATTTCTACAGCACTGGAGTACAGAAATAGACAATATAATGGGAAGAGTCAGTCTATTAGCTGTGCATTAGCTGGACCAGTCTGAAAAATGTACTAATTTTAAATATGCGTAATAATCTGAAATCCAACAATCTAACCCTCTCCATTGACTTTGTATTGCGTGAAGCTGCCTCCTTGTCATTTCTGATTTATAACAAAAAACAGTACAATGTCTAGCTGCAAAGCTGCAAAGATAATAATAATTTGCATCCAAAAAATGCAGTCTAATATTAAACACACTACAGATGTTTTTGTAGATAGTTTGGCAAGTACAGATGTTTCTCAGACATTTTTACAGAGCAGTTTGCAGCTAGTCTGATTTCTCTCTAATTTTAGATAGTGGAACTTTTAATCTGTTTCCACTTGTTTTAAACATAATAATGCTCATACGAGTCATACAGGTGTTCAACATGACTTTACTTAATTTGTAAAAGTGTTTGTGAACATGTGCTCCATTTATTCATATCCTTTTACTTTGACTAAACTAGTAGGTCTTAAGAAACAGCGGTGAATGTACAAGCAAACATTGGCTGGGCCAAACACTGACTTGGGTTACTCAAACAAACATTTGAATTCCTTGTGGTGCATAAATTACACTTTAATTTAAACAAACATCAGATTCCAAAGATTTTAATGCTTTTATGCTCTTGTTTTGCAGGGTACAGAAGTGAAAGCAATCACATACTCTGCTATGCAGGTACATGACACAGAAAAGCCAGAGATCTTCGTCATCATCGATATTTAAATTCAACCATCTCTTTTTAACTGACAAGATTTAAAAAAAAAAATTGTACTTTCTAGTTGGAATGGACATGAGTCATTTCTGTAAACGATGGAGTGTTACATGGCTGAGATACTATATATTTTTGACTGATTTTCATGATTAATAATTATATATGCTTTCATTTTGTGATCTAGAAACACACACATAACTCCAATAAATACTCTTGACACAAAATACTGTCCTAAAAAAACATTACAAATGTTTGGTCAAGGCTATGCATAATCAAGATTATTTTTGTACTTAAGTTTATGAAAAAATAAAATACATCTCAATCTTATTATATCCTGTTCATTTTAATGCTACGGTGAAAGTAAATCTCTCCAGTGATGACTGCGTGTGAAACCCTCTGACATTAGCAGCTACAATGACTTTCAGTGTCATCTTTTACAGAAACATCTGAATAGTCAGTGTTTTTAAATATATCAGTCTTCAATAATCTGTCAGTTTTAAAGCTGAAGTGTGTCATTTCTGTGGCTCCAAAGCTAATGATGCTTGATAGTCCTGCCTCAAACTCATGCAAAGGGTTGCGCTAATGTTCAGTTATTGCTATTGTAATGACACCACTTTAGGGACATATTTTTCCATTGACGGTCATTTAAAAGTAGCCGTGAATTCTGCAAAATATAATTTGTAATAACTTCTACAATTTTTGATTCTTTTTATAAAGACTAAAATGCCTGAAATGTACTTTTTTCAGGTTGTACAGTCACTATAGAGAAGGATTTGGGATTGCAAGTGAAACAAATCAAACACTTCAACCTTTACGGTTTCTTCGCTACCAAATCTGGTTTTCATAAAGTCTATTTGAGCAGCATAACTTCTTTAAATACAAGAATAAAAGCCAACTATTGGTAGTAGTTGTTAGTGCTCAGCACATCACTGTAAAAAAATATTTTTGAAGTTACCTGGTTGCCTTAATTTTAATTTCAATGAACTCAATTTTGAGTTAATACAATGGAGATTAGTTTAAAGGAACAAAGTTGTGATAACAAATCTTGAAAATATTTTTTTACAGTGTGTATATACATTTCAAGCTATTCATAGGAATGAGGAGTCCAGTAACGTGAAGTCATCTCTACTTGTTACGGCAGTATAACCACAACAGAAGGCCTGTTGAACACAGGAGGAAAGTACACAAAATAGATAGAACCACCACAGATGTTCTGGAGTTTATGTTCCCATCTGCAATAAAAGATAAGAGGAACACGTCACTGACATGACTCCATTTCCAAACATCTGTCAACATAAAACTGCAAGCAATTTTACTTCTAAAATGATGTGTCCAACTGAATATTGAGTAAATTGGATCAGTTGAGTTTGTGAAGTTTTTTTTATTACAAACTCAAGTGTCTTATGCTCACAAAGGCTGTATTTATTTGATCAAAAATATAGTAAAATAATATTGTGAAATATTATTACAATTTAAAATAACTTTTCTATTTGAATATATTTTAAAATGTAATTTATTCCTGTGATCAAAGCTGAATTTTCAGCATCCTTACTCCAGTCTTCAGTGTCACATGATCCTTCAGAAATCATTATAATATACTGATTTGCTGCTCAAGAAACATTTCTGATTATTATCATTGTGGAAAACATCAATGTTGTGCTGCTTTACATTTTTGTGGAAACTGGATTTATCGATTGAATATTTCAGAATCTTTGGATTAATAAAAGTTCAAAAGAACAGCATTTATTTGAAATAAAATTATTTTGTTACAAATGTAAAAGTTTTTATGGGCACTTTTGATCAATTTAATGCATCTTTGCTGAAAAAAAAAACTATACCCCAAACTTCATATCCCTATTCATATCTCCTATTATAATAGGAATTCAAAGCATGGCAAATTCTCAAGCTTTGTGCAACTCTTCCCTTGAAATGACCAAATGTCTATGGGAGGATTGTACAATTTGCTATTCAAGTGATTATTCTTCTATGTTTGCTGGGACAAATCAGCTTATTTGTTTAAGAACTTGCAAAACTGTAAACGGTTACAGAACATGTAAACAGATCAGCAAAAAAATGAAACCGGACATTGCTAAAATCTGCACAAAAGTGAATCAGCTGCAGACAGTGCCTGATTCCTGATTACCATTTGCTCAAGATTGACAAAGCCTTTTGTGTCTCACTTGCAGACACTGTGACTTTTATTCTTATAATGGATGCTGGTTTACAAATAAGTTAGAGTGAGTAAATGGTACACACACAAAAAAAGTGGTTCTTCAGTGGTGGTGGTTGAGGTGCTTTATAGCACCACTGCCATACAAATAATCTGTTAGGCCCCTGTATAGTTCTTTAAAGGTTCTCTAACTCTTTCTTAGTCTAGTTGGGGAAAGTATTAAAACAACATTAAAATACAGCGCATTTCCTGAAGATAACGTGGTGCTTAACATTTTGTCCCCAAGGTCGCCCTATAAGGAAATATTCCAAGGCCCCCACACAAGACTATTTGACCTAAAAAAAAATAAAAAATAAAAAAAAGCATAAAAGTGATTCAAAATGGCTTTTTCCATTGTAGTACATTTCCATTCATAGCAAACATATGAGAGTGGAGTATGGGGTGGTTCTATGGTTCTACATTGCACCATTTGACAAAGGTATTTTGGCCCGAACATCCCTGGCTGTGGAAGGCATCCCTCCACCACCATGACTCCTCACTCTTGGCTGGTTCCTTCCACAGCCAGGGATGTTCGGGCCAAAATACCATTTTATATATTGTGGCGAGCAGTGAGGCGAGGGACCGTGAGAGCGGGCCGGTGACGAGCGATAATGAGCTCCAGCTGCGCGCCACACCAGTCTCGTCTCACGGAGGAGTGACGGGAGCATAAAAGGAGGAGCGACGACAGTGCAAGACAAGAGAGGACCAGGCCTGGATTTATGTTGTGTTTTTTGTTTACGTTTTGTTTTGTGTGTGTGTGCACAGCAGTCGTCCGTGAGGGGCTGCCGCGGTGACTTTCATTTTGTTTAATTTATTGATTAAAGTTTTAAAAGTTCGCCGGTTTCCCGCCTCCTTCCTGGAACATACGAACTGTGTTACATTATATACACTCACCTAAAGGATTATTAGGAACACCTGTTCAATTTCTCAATGCAATCATCTAATCAACCAATCACATGGCAGTTGCTTCAATGCATTTAGGGGTGTGGTCCTGGTCAAGACAATCTCCTGAACTCCAAACTGAATGTCAGAATGGGAAAGAAAGGTGATTTAAGCAATTTTGAGCGTGGCATGGTTGTTGGTGCCAGACGGGCCGGTCTGAGTATTTCACAATCTGCTCAGTTACTGGGATTTTCACGCACAACCATTTCTAGAGTTTACAAAGAATGGTGTGAAAAGGGAAAAACATCCAGTATGCGGTAGTCCTGTGGGCGAAAATGCCTTGTTGATGCTAGAGGTCAGAGGAGAATGGGCCGACTGATTCAAGCTGATAGAAGAGCAACTTTGACTGAAATAACCACTCGTTACAACCGAGGTATGCAGCAAAGCATTTGTGAAGCCACAACACGCAACAACCTTGAGGCGGATGGGCTACAACAGCAGAAGACCCCACCGGGTACCACTCATCTCCACTACAAATAGGAAAAAGAGGCTACAATTTGCACGAGCTCACCAAAATTGGACAGTTGAAGACTGGAAAAATGTTGCCTGGTCTGATGAGTCTCGATTTCTGTTGAGACATTCAGATGGTAGAGTCAGAATTTGGCGTAAACAGAATGAGAACATGGATCCATCATGCCTTGTTACCACTGTGCAGGCTGGTGGTGGTGGTGTAATGGTGTGGGAGATGTTTTCTTGGCACACTTTAGGCCCCTTAGTGCCAATTGGGCATCGTTTAAATGCCACGGCCTACCTGAGCATTGTTTCTGACCATGTCCATCCCTTTATGACCACCATGTACCCATCCTCTGATGGCTACTTCCAGCAGGATAATGCACCATGTCACAAAGCTCGAATCATTTTAAATTGGTTTTTTTGACATTACAATGAGTTCACTGTACTAAAATGGCCCCCACAGTCACCAGATCTCAACCCAATACAGCATCTTTGGGATGTGGTGGAACGGGAGCTTTGTGCCCTAGATGTGCATCCCACAAATCTCCATCAACTGCAAGATGCTATCCTATCAATATGGGCCAACATTTCTAAAGAATGCTTTCAGCACCTTGTTGAATCAATGCCACGTAGAATTAAGGCAGTTCTGAAGGCGAAAGGGGGTCAAACAGTATTAGTATGGTGTTCCTAATAATCCTTTAGGTGAGTGTATATATAAACTATAACACATCTGTTTTACAGATGTTTAAACTAGGGGGTAACTTAAATTCTCAAAATTGTCCCAGGGGGAAAAGAATGTGTAATGGAGATCCTAACCTAATCAATCAGACAATGAAAGACTGATTCTACTCTCCAGAACCCACCCACACACACACACACACACACACACACACACACTCATATGGAGACTTTCCATACATAATGATTTTTAAACTGTACAAACTGTATATTCTGTCCCCTACCCATAAAACATCACAGAAAACTCTGCATTTTTACATTTTCAAAAAAACATCACTTAGTATGCGGTATATATAAGCCGTTTTCCTCAAGGGGACCAAAAAAAGGACTTAGGATATTTACATAAATCCTGCCCCAGGAACACACAACAAAGAGGGTGAGATTATCATGATAGTGCTAATCAATGACTTGAAGATGGTTAACTCCACATCAGCTACATAAATTCATCAACTAACCATTCAGGAACATCTTGTTGCATTCTACATGTTGTCATGTTGGCACAATCTGGGGACATCAGACTTATTTTACATCTTGTAAAAAGGGGCAATCAACCACCCCTTTAAATACAATCTCTCAAGCCACTTCCTAAGGTGGTTTGAGACACATTCCAAACGAAACTGGGCAAGTATAAATTAAGCCACATGTACATTTTTGGTAAAAATGAGTATGTGAGCACGTTATACTGGCTCCCTAGACAGTGTTGTGCTACTACTACAACACATAGCCACACCACAGATATGTCCCACCAGAGATGAACAGCATCTTTCCTCAGCAAGCAGACACGCAAACAGGAAATAAAGGTGGGGTGAGTGAATGAACATCGCTCTCTTCCACTTATTGCCCTTGAGCAAGACACCATTAATTGCTCCCCAGGCGCCACAGTAAAAAAAAAGGCTACCCACTGCTCCGGGTGTTCACGGTGTGTCACGTCATGTCACTTCGCTTCAAAATTATAGTTCCTCCGAACACACTTGCACCACAGCCAGACACCAGCAAAATTCCCCTAGAGCTACAGGCCAAAACACTAAGCTGTATTTTCCACCTTCACATCAGCACACATAAGAGATTCGTTTCTGGCTTCCTGTGTCTGTTTTGCAGTGTCTGTCACATGTTCCCCATTTGTGCGTTGTTTTGGGCTTTTACAACACCTACGCAGAACTAACGTTGGGATAGTCTTAGCTAGTTTTAGGTAAAATTAAGTCTTTTGACCAGACCATGTCTAGCACAGGGAGATGCTGTGTCTGAAATCACCCTGAAGGGGGTGGATACTGGATTCCACTGCCGCTTCAATGTAGACCTACAACACGTTCTCACTCCCAACTCTTTTTAAGCACAGGGTACCCTTTTAGCGTCATTTTTCGATTGATTTCAGTTGCCCAATGTGTCAGATAAAAGACGCATTGCATTCTGGACAAATTTTTTTTTTTTTTATCAAATCGTCCACGTACATCAAGTGGTTGATGATCGTGTTACCAACCATACAACCTGTTCCACAGCTGTTTAGCAGCTTCGATAAATCATCCATGTAAACATTAAAAAGAAAGGGAGTCAAAATGCTTCCCTGTCTAACTCCATTGCATACATTGAATGGAGCAGACACAAAGTTACCCCATTTTACATGCATGTGAGCATACCAAAAAGCCAGAATTCTCACTAGAAATTTGGGAACTCCCCTGTTGTGTAACATAAAATAATTTTCATGATTTACTCAAAGGCTTTAGAGGCATCAATAAAACACAAATTGTGGAATTATGCCTGTTATATCAATCTAAAATCTCAAAGCAAGGAGAGTCTGCGTTTAGCTATTATGCCAGCTGCAGTTGGAACCAGCTTTCTGAACAGATCAGATGTGCTCCAACAGTAGCCACATTCAAATCCAGACTCAAAACACATCTGTTTAGCTGTGCATTTACTGAATGGGCACTGTGCCACTGTACGTCCGACTGATTGCACCTTATCTATGCATCATCTTTTTATTCTTTTTATAACCGTTTTAGTTTACCTTTGTTCTTATCTTTGGTTATTGTATTTTATCTATATATCATCATTTTATTCATTGTAATTCTCTTTACAACTGTTTATTTCTATTTCTTATGCATCTGTTGATTATAATTTTTTGTTCGGGCTGTCTGACTGGAAGAGATTGGAAAAGGAGAGCAGTGTGCTTCACTTCATTCCGCTTGTGAAGAGTGAGGCATAATTATACTAAGGGTTAATGGTATAAGAAGTCGCTGATAGCGTCGTTACGTGCTAAAGGCATAGGTATAACGGTAGCAGACGGTGCAAAGAAGTGGACTCAAGAAAGGGCAGGCCCTGCGGGGCATAGGTAACGTCCTGTAACATCGGTCTCCAAAAACACTTTGGTTGCTACATAAACAATTAAGGGACAAGAGACTTCTACATTTCAATGAGCCATATTTATTTTCCAATCACCATACATTCAGAAAACACTCCACCCCACAAAACGGTCCTGATACAAATGAACCACCAAAAAGTTCAGTCTTTTATAGTAGCACCTTGGCTACTAAGAGCTCAGTCTTTGAAGATGTAGTGAGATGTAACAGTACTTAAGATCTTTGCTGATAAAGCCACATCAGCCTGTGACCGAGTCTCCTAGTGGCTGTAGATAAACTGAAGTATCTCATGAAGTGAGCACTGGATGTTAAGGGCATTGTTGACTGTCAATACTTTTTTGGACAAGTTCCTATTTAGTTGAGCTGTTTCCTCATGCTTACTCAAGGAACCCTCTGCATCAAACAAACAGATAAACTTAGTGCTACCATTAACACATTTACCCATAACATTTACATACACCTTACCAAACATCATGTCTACGAACAAAACAATGACAGTAGTACTCACATTTGAGTTCAAGAACTAGAAGTTCCTCAAAACCGGATACAAACAAGACAGCATCCCTGAGAAAGCTTCTCCATGTGGTTAACACATCCTTCCTACCCCCTGCTTCTTCTCTTCTCCTCTTTTCCTCTTTATGCTAACAGGTAACTCACTGGCTAGAGCACTCCCTAGTGGCATAATTAAAACATTGCATGCACAGCAAGCTAATGGGACAAAAGTAACAGTAAAACTGTTACACACCCCTCCCCCAAAAGAAAAGTTACACAGTCCCATAAAATCTCTTTAGCTTTTCCACATGGTAAGTATCACTTTGGTTTGGGTTGTCAAGCATTACAACTTTGTAATTGACATTATTAACCTTTTTCAAGATTTTTGCAGGACCTTGCCATTTTGGAGCTAACTTGGCCATTAAATAGTCGGCGGCACGAGATAGAGGGTGAGTAAGGATCCAAACCAGATCTCCCTCCTCAAAGGACTCGGGCTTCCTACGTTTATTGTAGTATCTGCCTTGCCTCTCTTGAGCTTGGCTAGTCTTCTCCCTCACTTGGTCAAGAAGAGCCTTCTGCCTTTCAACAGTGTTACAGGCTATATGGTCGGGATCAGGCGGCTTGCAGACTAATCGCTCAAGTGGACCTTTCAGCTTACGACCTAGTGCAATCTCCGCCGGAGTGAGACCCTCTCTTGCCACGTTGAATTAATGGCATACCTGATTCTGGTATCCACTTGTCCCATTCACGGTGATTGTCATGAATGTAAGAAGATATCATCGTCTTCAATGTCCTGTTGACCCTCTCGGTTAAGTTGGTCTGGGGATGATAGGATGTAGTGAGTTTTTGGACTACACCCCATTGTTTGCAAGTATCATTGAGTAACTGGGCAGTGAACTGAGGCCCACGATCGGAAACTAAGTATGCTGGAGCTCCCCATCGTGTGAACATTTCCTTTGTCAGAATGTTGGTTATTAGGTGAGTTTTTGCAGACCGTAGCGGAAAGAGCTCTACCCATTTGCTGCAATAATCCACAAAGACTAATAAGAATTTGTTGGATCGGGGGCTTCTTGGGAAAGGTCCCATCAGATCTACTCCGAGCATATAACCAGGCTCTACTACTGGGGTTGACTGCAACAATCCAGAGAGTTTTGAGATTCTAGGTTTGTAAGCTTGACACGTCTTACATTGAGTGCAGAAGCTTCAAACATATTTGCGAATCTCGGGCCAATAGACATTGTTGAGTAGCCTCCTCAAGGTTTTCATTCTTCCCAAATGTCCACTCAACGGGTTTGAATGAGCAAAGTGTAAAAACGTTTCCTTCAGTGCCGCAGGTATAATTAACTGATGAGTGCACCCCTGTTGCTTATCAGGTACACTGCGAAACAAATAGTCATTCTGTACGATGTAAGCAATGTGGTTAGGGTCTGTGGTAGGTTGCTTAGCTGCCTCCCATAAAGACTGTAAAGATGAATCAAGCTTTTGAGCTCTCACAATCTCATCCCAGCTTACTGGTAAGTTAGGGTCTGGTTTTGTAGGTTGACATAGGGCAATGTGGCTTACCACCTCTTGCACAGGGCATTCATCTGGATAGGGCATCAGGTACTACATTACAGGACCCCTTGCGGTACTTAACAGTGAAGTTAAAACCTTGCAGCCGTAAAGCCCACCTGGTCCAGCGTGAGGACGGCTTAGGCTAATTGAATATCCAAGTCAGAGCGGAATGGTCTGTAAGTACTTCGAAGTTCCTTCCCTCCAAGTACTGCCTCTACTTTTCTACGGCCCAAACTATTGCTAGACACTCTTTTTCTGCAGTGGAGTACGATTTCTCTGCTCCCTGTAGAACGACGCATAAGCAAAGTCTTGTGTCAGCACAGCTCCTAATCCTACATCGCTAGCATCGGTTTGTACTTTAAAATCCATGGCATTAAAACTGGGGCTCGTTGGAGGGCGTTTTTAAGATCATTAAAAGCACTTTGGCATTCAACCGTCCAATCCCAAGCTGCGTCTTTAGCCTTTAGTGCATATAAAGGTGCTGCTCGCTCAGAAAAGTAAGAAATTAAGCGATGGTACCAACTTGCAAGACCTACAAACCTTTGTACCTCCTTGAGATTCTTAGGTACCGGGAAATGTTTTACTGCTGTAACTTTAGAGGCTTCGGTACAAACCCCTGCCTCAGAAACAACATGTCCCAGATACGTGATGGTCTTTTGCAGCATGGAACACTTAAGGTTGAAAGTTAATCCTGCGGCTTCCAGTTTTGCAAAGAGTTGTTTAAGGTGCTGGAAGTGGTCTTGGATGGTCTTGGAATAAATCACTATGTCATCAAGATAGACAAAGCAGAACTTCCCTATAAAATCTCTCAGAATGTTGTTCATGAGCCTTTGAAAGGTTGCAGCGGCGTTTTTGAGGCCGAAAGGAAGACGAACAAACTCAAATTGATTGTTTTTAGTGACAAATGCAGTTTTTTTGATACCGTCTTCCTCCATTCCCACCTGCCAGTAACCAAATTTAAGGTCTAATGTACTGAATACGACCGTAAAACTGTTACAGTCCCCTACAGGAGCCCGTCCTGGACCGACTTGTAAGGTCCAGGAGACATTGCGAACCTGCTCCATCTCTTCCATCTCAAATAAGGGTACCCCAAATTTAGAGAATCAGGCAGATATATCATCACTTTATTCTTTTTAATTCATTTTACCACTGTATATTTCTATATCTTATGCATCTGTTGATTATTATTTTTTGTTAGGGCTGTCTGACTGGAAGAGATTGGAAAAGGAGAGCAGTGTGCTTCGCTTCATTCCGCTTGTGAAGAGTGAGGCATAATTATACTAAGGGTTAATGGTATGAGAAGTCGCTGATAGCGTCGTTACGTGCTAAAGGCATAGGTAAAATGGTAGCAGACAGTGCAAAGAAGCGGACTCAAGAAAGGGGAGGCCCTGCGGGGCATAGGTAACGTCCCCTACAGGAGCCCGTCTTGGACCGACTTGTAAGGTCCAGGAGACATTGCGAACCTGCTCCATCTCTTCCATCTCAGATAGGGGTACCCCGAATTTAGAGAATCAGGGAGTTAGGGATCTATTTATCATCATTTTATTCTTATTTTTTTAATTCTCTTTACAACTGTTTTAATTATCCTTGTTTTTATTTTTAATTCTTATACATGGTATTCTTATTTCTTAAGCATATGTTAGCACTATTTTAATTCATTTTCTATGTAAAGCACTTTGAATTACCATTGTGTATGAAATGTGCTATATAAATAAACTTGCCTTGCCACTGACCCACCCTGTGCTTCACTCTGGACACAAAACAGTCCGGTTGTTAAAGGATTAGTTCACTTTAAAATGAAAATTACTCTATGATTCACTCACCCTCAAGCCATTTGGCAGTGACGGGGTCCATTAAGTTTGAAGTTAAAAAAAGTGCATCCATCCATCATAAACGTACTCCACACGGCTCCGGGGGGTTAATAAAGTCCTTCTGAAGCGGATCGATGGGTTTTTGTAAGAAAAATATCCATATTTAACACTTTATAAAGTAAAATATCTAGCTTCCGCCAGACCGCCTTCAGTATTCAACTTAATCTTCACTAAACGTATATTTTACTCTATATTTTAAATCCCTATTTTAAACCTATTTTAAAACCCACCATCTGCTGGAAACCATGCTGCCTTCACATGCTATTTTCTGCTTCCCAATTCTGAAGATGTGATTACCAGCTGATCATGCTAGAGTACTTTGTTTTCGGAAAGAACAGGAATCATGGAGGACACCCAGATTATTCTTGGCTATTTATTGGGAAAATCGTATTAAAGCTACAGTGTCCCACATTTATTGACAACCATATACACTCACCTAAAGGATTATTAGGAACACCATACTAATACTGTGTTTGACCCCCTTTCGCCTTCAGAACTGCCTTAATTCTACGTGGCATTGATTCAACAAGGTGCTGAAAGCATTCTTTAGAAATGTTGGCCCATATTGATAGGATAGCATCTTGCAGTTGATGGAGATTTGTGGGATGCACATCTAGGGCACGAAGCTCCCGTTCCACCACATCCCAAAGATGCTCTATTGGGTTGAGATCTGGTGACTGTGGGGGCCATTTTAGTACAGTGAAATCATTGTCATGTTCAAGAAACCAATTTGAAATGATTCGAGCTTTGTGACATGGTGCATTATCCTGCTGGAAGTAGCCATCAGAGGATGGGTACATGGTGGTCATAAAGGGATGGACATGGTCAGAAACAATGCTCAGGTAGGCCGTTGGATTTAAACGATGCCCAATTGGCACTAAGGGGCCTAAAGTGTGCCAAGAAAACATCCCCCACACCATTACACCACCACCACCAGCCTGCACAGTGGTAACAAGGCATGATGGATCCATGTTCTCATTCTGTTTACGCCAAATTCTGACTCTACCATCTGAATGTCTCAACAGAAATCGAGACTCATCAGACCAGGCAACATTTTTCCAGTCTTCAACTGTCCAATTTTGGTGAGCTCGTGCAAATTGTAGCCTCTTTTTCCTATTTGTAGTGGAGATGAGTGGTACCCGGTGGGGTCTTCTGCTGTTGTAGCCCATCCGCCTCAAGGTTGTGCGTGTTGTGGCTTCACAAATGCTTTGCTGCATACCTCTGTTGTAACGAGTGGTTATTTCAGTCAAAGTTGCTCTTCTATCAGCTTGAATCAGTCGGCCCATTCTCCTCTGACCTCTAGCATCAACAAGGCATTTTCGCCCACAGGACTGCCGCATACTGGATGTTTTTCCCTTTTCACACCATTCTTTGTAAACTCTAGAAATGGTTGTGCGTGAAAATCCCAGTAACTGAGCAGATTGTGAAATACTCAGACCGGCCCGCCTGGCACCAACAACCATGCCACGCTCAAAATTGCTTAAATCACCTTTCTTTCCCATTCTGACATTCAGTTTGGAGTTCAGGAGATTGTCTTGACCAGGACCACACCCCTAAATGCATTGAAGCAACTGCCATGTGATTGGTTGATTAGATAATTGCATTAATGAGAAATTGAACAGGTGTTCCTAATAATCCTTTAGGTGAGTGTAAACATTCGCCCTATCTAGATAGCTTGCTGACAATTCTCAAATTTCGGTCAACTACAGGCTATTTCCCATGTGTATAAAACATACAATACGCTTCAAATGATTATTTATATATGTAAATATGCACTACTTAAATGACAAGACAAGACAATGTTGCTGTTGTGGAAAAAACTAATAAAGAATACCAGTCACAGCAGCAATCGTTCTCCCCTCCGCCATGTTTAAAGCTTACGACCCGTCCAACTCGGGAACTCGGGAAACAAAATTATCCCGAGCTTCCTAGGGGTAAATACGACTTGAGAGGGTGTTCATGTCCAATTTTTAACTAGGAAACTCGTATTTACAATAATTCCGAAAGCATGTGAAGGCAGCATAAGACCCTTGCTGTTTGGATTTAAATCAAGCAACGTTTCAGTAGGTGAGGGTTGTCCTGGAAAGGAGTGCAATACTTTCTTAATAAAGATTCTGATTTGCAGAAATATGAAAAAATTTGATCTAGGCAGAGCAAAATGACATTTAAGGTGAAATGAGAAAAAAAGTGTTATTTAACAATAGATCTTTCAAGAGCCTGATCCCGTTCTCCTCCCAAACACGATATGCAGAATCCACATAAGATGGAGGGAATAACAGTGGGGCCCAGAATATAAAGGCTGCCTACAACATGTTAGTATTTCACTCAAATTGTTATTTGAAATAAATTTTGCAATTCAATTATATTTTTGATGTTAAAATGTTATTTCCTACAACCCCAATATCTGTCAGGGTTATGTTTATGTCTGTTTAGTTTCATTGTGTTTTGGTTTCATTTTCCCTGGTGTCACCATTTTCAAATAAAAACAGAAAAACTTTATATGCGTTTTGGCTGTTCATGTACATGACAACAGCGTTTTGGGGGCCTGACAACGCAAACTTATGAAAACGGGATTCAAAGTGCAAGTTTTTGAAAACGATACCTTTATTGTCTCCGTTTAAACTACAAAAACACAAATTTGTGAAAATGGTGAAAATGGCATGCATATTACGTGATCAGTCTATAGGCGCGTAGTGTTTCTTTACAAAGTGACATCGCCAACTACTGGCCTGGCATGAATAATACAGCGAATAATACCTATAGAGTAGTATTGCATCCTTTATACACTCACCTAAAGGATTATTAGGAACACCATACTAATACTGTTTTTGACCCCCTTTCGCCTTCAGAACTGCCTGAATTCTACGTGGCATTGATTCAACAAGGTGCTGAAAGCATTCTTTAGAAATGTTGGCCCATATTGATAGGATAGCATCTTGCAGTTGACGGAGATTTGTGGGATGCACATCCAGGGCACGAAGCTCCCGTTCCACCACATCCCAAAGATGCTCTATTGGGTTGAGATCTGGTGACTGTGGGGGCCATTTTAGTACAGTGAACTCATTGTCATGTTCAAGAAACCAATTTGAAATTATTCGAGCTTTGTGACATGGTGCATTATCCTGCTGGAAGTAGCCATCAGAGGATGGGTACATGGTGGTCATAAAGGGATGGACATGGTCAGAAACAATGCTCAGGTAGGCCGTGGCATTTAAACGATGTCCAATTGGCACTAAGGGGCCTAAAGTGTGCCAAGAAAACACCCTCCACACCATTACACCACCACCACCAGCCTGCACAGTGGTAACAAGGCATGATGGATCCATGTTCTCATTCTGTTTACACCAAATTCTGACTCTACCATCTGAATGTCTCAACAGAAATCGAGACCCATCAGACCAGGCAACATTTTTCCAGTCTTCAACTGTCCAATTTTGGTGAGCTCGTGCAAATTGTAGCCTCTTTATCCTATTTGTAGTGGAGATGAGTGGTACCCGGTGGGGTCTTCTGTTGTAGCCCATCCGCCTCAAGGTGCGTGTTGTGGCTTCACAAATGCTTTGCTGCATACCTTGGTTGTAACGAGTGGTTATTTCAGTCAAAGTTGCTCTTCTATCAGCTTGAATCAGTCGGCCCATTCTCCTCTGACCTCTAGCATCAACAAGGCATTTTCGCTCACACAGGACTGCCGCATACTGGATGTTTTTCCCTTTTCACACCATTCTTTGTAAACTCTAGAAATGGTTGTGCGTGAAAATCCCAGTAACTGAGTAGATTGTGAAATACCGTCTGGCACCAACAACCATGCCACGCTCAAAATTGCTTAAATCACCTTTCTTTCCCATTCTGACATTCAGTTTGGAGTTCAGGAGATTGTCTTGACCAGGACCACACCCCTAAATGCATTGAAGCAACTGCCATGTGATTGGTTGATTAGATAATTGCATTAATGAGAAATTGAACAGGTGTTCCTAATAATCCTTTAGGTGAGTGTATATCCAAAGAGTCTTTAGTTTTATCATCGCGCATCAGTTCCGGATAACAGAAAATGGGCAAAGAGGCAGCACGTGGGCGGAGCTGAGGTGACGCGATGACTAACAGACAGCAGATAATTGGCTATCCACCTGTCACTCAAAGTGGCCACGCCCTTAATTATGCAGAACTTTAAGGCTTTATATAATGTAAACGAATGAGTTATAAAAAAAAATTCACCCCCTTCACAGTTGTCATGAAGGGTAAAACCACAATTTGCACTAGGCTGTAAACATGTTTTTTTCTGCTGTAAATTTGGGCATTTTAACATGGGGCTCAATGAGATTCTACTCCCTTCTGGAGCCTGTCGATGAATTGCAGTTTAAGTCACTTCCGTATTGGCTTCAAGAGAAACTGGGGGACGTTGCCGCTTGCCAGGAACAAACAAAAACACTTGCAGAACTCCGATGTTGCTCCAGGAAACAAACTGCATCCACTGTTTCCTTAACACTCATCCGGGAGAAGTTCCCATACAAGGAATTCCGCCCTTTATGAAGTCATACAGGGCCATACTCGAAAAAAACTTTCCAAAACTTGTTCGAATTCTGAAGGAGTGTATTTGGCACAGACATACTCCGTCATTTAGCATGAGAATCCAACTAACAGTGTAAATAAATCAGAATGCATGAAATAACATTTTCCATAATAATGCCCATTCTGCCACTGGTTGTCCCTCCATGCTTTGTTTTTTGCACACTGCTTGATAAGTTTGAGAAGATCTCATTGTGCACTGAAAATCTTGTCTTATAGGAAATTCACAGTCGAAGCAGTTACATGCTAAGCAAGCACTTCACTAGATGTTTGTCAACCAAATCTTTCATATGGTTTTCCTTGGAATACAATTTGTATGATACATGACACAAAAAAACAACAACATCTCCCTGAAATAACAATGCCATGGGGGTTTCTGAATGATATGAGAATTTATTTTTGGGTGAACTATCCGTTTAATATGTCAGCTATTTGTCAAAAACAGACAGAGTTATAAATAGTTATAGAGTTATATAGTCCAGTGGGAATGTTTTGAAGTAGGCCTTCCACATTGAGTTTTAAAAAATGTCCTACTGTAACAAGCTTGAGCATTTAAAGCGGCGCTTAGAATAAACAGAACGATAACTTCCGCTGGTGTGGACGCTAATATAGTAATCTTTATAGTTAGCGTTCTTGGTGTGAATGGTCCTTTACAGTAAAAGACATTTATAATGTTACAAAATAATTCTATTTCAAATAAATGTACTTTTAAACTTTCTATTCATCAAAAAAAATCCTGAAAAAATGTACCACGCTTTCCACCAAAATATTAAAGGTGCAGTAAGCGACTTCTGAGAAACGCTGTTGAAAATTAAAATCAACACCCAAACAAACGATTTAGTTAAAGGGATAGTTCAGTACGCTGGAACGACAGTCAATGATAGTTAGCGGAAGTTAGAGATTACAGTTTGTAAAGTTTTAAATATGGTTATTTTTCTTACACAAATGCATCACTTCGCTATATATATACACCTAGGATGACTTGGGGGTGAGTAAACCATGGGCTAATTTTCATTTTTGGGTGAACTATCCCTTTAATATTTGCTAGATCTCTGTTCTGTGTGTGTAAATAGGAGAAAAAACAAAGTGGATCGGACCAATCAGACTGAGCCAATCAGCAGTAGGGGGCGTGTCCACTCATGATGGGCCAGGAGAGAGAGTGAGCAAGAGGGAGATTTGAAGAAAGACTGTAGAAAGAGAGATGGCTTAGGTATTACCAGAGGAAAGGGTCAGTGAAATATAATTGGAAAAAGAAGGGTTACGATCAGGCAAGAGCTTTAAAATTCACAATAATATTGGAAAAGCTTTCAACTGCTGGAGAGACCTGAGAACAGTCGCCGAAGTTGTGTTGTTTCTGCTCGGATACGTAAGTAACATTGGTTTTGCTATGTTTCACAGAACCAAGATATGCTGTTGCTGAATCACAGCTGTTACTTGTCTGATTTAACATTGATAACAATAAGAAATGTTTCTTGAGCAAATCAGCAAATTAGAATGATTTCTGAAGGATCATGTGACACTGAAGACTGGAGTAATAATGCTGAAAATTCAGCTTTGATCACAGGAATAAATTACATTTTAAAATATATTCAAATAGAAAACAGTTATTTAAAATTGTAATAATATTTCACAATCGTACCGACTACGATAAAAATCCTTATCATATCATATTTTCGTAACAGTGGTTGGGAACACAATAAAATCAAATGATTGATCAAATAGAAACAAGTATTTCAGAGAGCCATGCAATAAATTTTTTTTTTTTTTCGCCTGAAAATGCTTACCATAGCTGAGGATAACATGCCTCTGTAGCTCCTGATGTGCAGCAGGGTTTTTTAGAGTAAACGTGACATTGAATGCTGGATTCTGGGTTACGTAGCTGCTTTTTAAGTAGTACAGCCCTCCATCTGATGCAGACGAGACCTCCTGGTGGTCAGTGAGATTCTGACCCCCCGACCCCAGCCACATGATCTCTGGCCTCGGGTAGCCCTCCATCTCATACTGGACCGTCACATCGGAGGATTTGAGATGGATGCTTAACCTTGGCTCGGAATAGAAGGCTTGAAGACACAAAACAAACATACAACAATTTACCAAATCAAATCATTCACTCACATCTCTCACATCTTAGTATTAGAAGTCAAAATCTATCTGACTTGATACATGCATTAGTACAGAATACAGAGTTTCAATACAAATTGTAATGCAAAGTGGAAGAGTTCATGCTCACACTAAAAAAGAAACTCCTGTCATTATTTACTCACCCTCATCAGTTCCAATTTCTTTATGTTGCATCTAAAACATTACAACATAAGGGTTTGGAACGACATGAGGATGAGTAAATAATTACAGAACCATTGCTTTAATTTGACTAGTTATTAGTTAAAAGGTACAATATGTAACTTTTTTTTGTTCAAAATTAACAATTTAGTTTTTGTCTCACCCTCATTCACTATGGTGAGCTTATTATAAGTGTTAATATTTTAGACCCGTCAGAATGGTTTTCACAGGAAATTGCGTATACGTGTGTGTTTAGAGAAAATTTGCTCCGGATACTTTGACACGTGTCTGGTGTGGGAGTGGCAGAGGTTAGTTGTCACAACGAGCGAGAAAAGTTGACATGGAGCAGCTAAATCTCAAACACGAGGAGAGTCTGCTGGCAAAAAGAGACGCGACAGATCTTGTAATAAAACGAGAATTAACATCGGCTTGGCTTTTCTGAGATGGCGAGAACTGAGGGATTTGAAATGTTATAAAAGTGACGCGGAGATAATGTTTTTATTACTCATAAGGTGAGGAAGGTATTTTATTGAACAGATAAATTACCATATGTCGCTCTCTAACAGAGTTCATTGTAAAGCTTTATCTATTTTGAAGGGTTGTTTTATTATGGCGGTTGCGCTGTGCTGGAATTTATTTTCAAGGAAGTACCATCTATTTATGGGCAAAGCTACAGTAACATCTTCAGCTAGAGATCCTTTCCATCTAAACTGGCTCTATCTCTTAATCCTATAGTGAATGTATTATGAGCAGTAGGATAACCATATTCATCCGCACAGTCACGCAGAGCCAAAGCCCAATCAAAACAATGTTTTTTACTTAATTTAACTTTATGTACTTAAGTAATTACAACTGAAATAGAATCAAAGACTTTATATATAGGAAGACGGTGCACTCCGATTACTCATGAATGGGAGAAAGTGCAACATCCAATATGGCGAATAAGCCCCGCCTTCTAAATGAAAGAGGCAATCGTTGATTATTAAAGTCATCACGTCACTGCAGCTGCCATTAGAATATCCAGTTGCTATAGAAACAGGCAATGTTCTAAGATGCGTGTTTAGAATTGTGCATGTGCATTAGCTTTGTCCAGGCTGAAAAAAATCAGTTTTTTTATTTTTTTTGTCATGATTTGAGCATTTAGAAACAACATTTATGAGACAGTTGTTTACAGATTTCATTGATGATTTCAAATATGAAATTGAATCATAATCTTGGCGAACAGTTTTGGAGAATTTGATGTTTCCCCATTCAAAGAGATAGGAGCTACACTTGCATGCCCGAGAGGCATTTCAAAGATGGCCGCCGAGTGAAATGACTTGCCTTAAAGGGACTTTGATAGAATTAATAACAAATTACAAAAACGCACAACAAAAATCACTAAAACTTTAACCAAACTTAAAAATGAAAACAAAATATAAAAAAATAAAAACTAATTGAAAATATTAAAAGACACTAAAATAACATGTTTGGCGTACCTGCGTAGACCAGCTGTAGCACTCCTTTGCCATTTCCCTTGTTGTTGCTCACTGTGCACAGGTATTTCCCTGCATCCTTAAGTCCAAAATTTGCTATACTCAGAGATGCATTTCCTTTAGCAAGTTCCTTGGGGTTTATTTTTGTACGGTTGAAATAATCTGAGCTTTGTCGATCGAGCTGGTCCTTCTGGTAGTAGAAGCTGTGAACCACTCGTGAATCTTCGTCCCGTTGCCAGGTGATCACCAGATCGGTGATGTTTAAGTCTGGTTCGAATTCACAGGGAAGAAAAGCCGTTGCTCCACGGACCGCGAGGACAGGACCGGATGGAACTGAGACGGAAAAGGAGTCTAGCAATGAGAAAGATTATATTGAGAGGGGATGTTTAGACAACCTAGTATATTGAACTCAGATGATGTTTACTTATACTGTGCTAAGCTTTCCAGTTAAAAAAATTCAAGGTAAATTTACATGAGAAGCAACATTGCATAAGACTTAAAGACATTTCTTCATAGATTTCATCTTTAATATGATGGCCGATCTTTAATACACAAAATCTTGAAAAGATAAAATCTTGGCTTGATTAAAATCTTATGCAACGTTGCTTCTCAAGTAAATTATCTCATATTTATATTTAAGAAAAAAAAACCCAGTAGAAAAACAGTAAAGGTACTGGTAAATTTCTGCCAGAACATTATTTGTTAAGTTTACAGACATTTCTTTTAACCCTAAAACACAAATGCAATGCGTAAATCAAAATACTGGTAAAAAACCTGTGAAAAATCAATATGGAAAATTCTTTCATATTAACACAGCACATTGATATTAAAAATATAATTTTTCAGTGTGATGTAATACTGTAAGTCACCTTTATTTGAATAGCGCTTTATACAATACAATACAGATGGTTTTCAGCAGCTTTACAGTGATAAAGTGTGATAAGTCGAAGCTGGCCATAGGGTCATAAGAAAACATACCGCATGTAAATATTGAACAAAATATATTTATTTAACTAGACAATTTTTTCCCTAATTCTAATTCACCCCTTTTACATCAGTGGGTCTGGGCATCTGTTTAATGGCTGACACTTTTCTGGGTCTACCTTTACCCCTTCTAAGCTGAGTAGGTGTCTTATGTAGGGAATAGGGATGGAACAGTATGATTATTTCATATCACGATTATAGTGACCCAAATTATCACGATTATCAATATTATCACGGTTTTGTTCAAATGAGATGAAAGTGTTCAAAAAGAACAGATGCACACACTGAAAACATTTAAACAAGTTTTATTTAACAAACCAACAAACAACAAATAATACTTTTTGTAAGCAAGATTCTATTCTGTGGCATTTCCTTCCTTATATTGACCGTCGTCAATAGAAACACATTATAACACAGCGAACATCTGGTGCATCACATGTATCACAAATATGCAAAATGCAATTTGCATCTTGTGTCTCTGTTTTTGATTGTATTGAAAATGAAATCAGAGGACTTTACTATTAATACTACTTTAATTATTACTAGGGCTGGGCGGTATATCGAGTTTGTACGATATATGAAGACTTCAGATGCAAAAGCCTCTTAAGTTCGTCTGACGTTTTCTTTAAAATATGCATTTTTGTCAGGCTTCTATGTATAGGTTTCTACCTAAGTACTGGTACTTCTGAATGGGCTGAGGCTGGAATTTAGCAGGTTTAAAGTGAAAGTATTTTATGAATGTATACTATATGCGGAGATCATTCACTCAGTATCGTTATCTCATTTTTGACCGAAGTGGCTTTTAGAGGCTTTTGCATCTGAACTCTTCATATCGATATATTTTTTAGAAATGATATGGAATGAGGCAATACCATTTATATCGATATACAGAAGATTGATACAAACGCATCTGAAAAATAGCAGAGGACGCAGAATGAGCTGATGCAGAAAAAGTGCATGATACAACTTGTCCTCAAAATGACACATGCTTTATATTAAGGGCTTCAAAATAACTGGTAAGATATAGTTAACATGTATAGTTTAAAGCAGCTTGCCCTGTCAGATGCTCTGAGAGATAGGCTACTTGTGCTGACAGACAGATAAATACTTGCAGTGTTTAAAGTGTTTGAAATGTGGTACTTTCCTCAGTGCATAACTTACATTTCACAGGTATATTCTCCATCTGTAAAAGTTAGAAAGTGTGGTGGAAAAATTTAATTATAGGGGAAGATTAATTAAGACATATATTTGAGATCATACAGGAGCTAATGTGTTTCTGCCATGCGGGACACCTTATTTGAGGGCTCTCCTGTACCAAAGGTGTCGGGCAGAACTAATTGTAATTCTGTGTGCTGTGTTTCTTACTTTTACCATGTGTGGAAAACTACTGAGAAGGATTGTTTACACTTTGGGGGTATAAGAGATTGTGGCTTCTGTTATGTCTTCAGTTAGCACTCTACAGACATTCAGGATGGCTGTATGACTGACTCTTTTCTTGCAAGAAAATAAATCTTTATAAAGACAATTGGCTAAGGTTTGTCTCTTATTCAGTGATGCAACTGAGTGTTAATTTTTTGCCACGACAAAATATGTCCATTTTGCTGTCCAAAGAGGACGAACCTTCTGGAAGTGAATCGCCGCTAAAATTCAGGCTTCCGTGAATGAGCGCCGTCACGAGCATTCTAAGTATCGACTGATTTGCTTCACATTTACATTTATTTACATTTATGCATTCAGCATTTATGCATTTAGCAGACGCTTTTATCCAAAGCGACTTACAACTAAGGAGTACAGGAAGCGATCTGTTATGAAGAGGCGTAGAAACGCATAAAACATACAATTTTCACAATTTTCAAATTCAACTCCACATTCCACAAACGCGCAAAACTTACCATTACATCCTGGGCGGGACTAACAGAAACTGACGAATCAAACAAATCACTTTGACAAGCGTGTGAAATGCACCTATAGGGAGAGGGGAAACTGCGAAACCCCCTGCGATTGACTATTGAAAACTGCATTTAATCATTCTTTTAACTAAATAAATAAAGCTATAGTGTGATAAGATGTTTATTATAATTATTATCACTTCTTAAATTATTTCATATATCTTTTAGGAAAATTACCAACTATGGACCCACCCATAGCTACGCCACAGTTTCAAAGCAGCTTTACAGAAAATGCATGTCTACATTACAATTCAGAGCGATTGGTTATCAGAGGTGACTGTGTCCAAGTAATGCATTTGAGAAACGTACATCATGCAGTTAGCTAACAATGTGTTTATTTAAGACAGAAACAATGAGCTCATTCAAGTCCATTCAATTCCCTGATGTTTTCCATGAGCATGGGAGCGCTGGCACTTTGAGAAGAGTGAAGGAGAGTTTCTTGACAGGCGATTACCACTATAAAAGCACCGTATTGTTTTAGTCACACAATAAACCACACACAAAAAAAGTTACCAAATGCAAATATATTGTCTTCAATTCTCCTGTCAGCAATAAAAAAGCAGAAGGTGTCAAACTCAGCCATCACTGAGACATAAAAACAGAAAAATAAAAATGTAAAGAAACAAAAGCACTATCCTGCACAGTGTGGTACAAAGCCAATGGTGTGCATTTTTCTAGATACATTTCATCTTCTTCACTGAAAAGGACAGGGCTCGGGTCATGTTACAGTGAGAAACGACTGCCCAATGGCGACAGCACCAAATCCTCAGAGAGACAACTCCAAAACAACTCCATACTGTAAAACACCCTTTAATGAAGAAGTCCCCTTATGTAGTACAAACACCGCAAAGGTAGCACTATTCGCACGGGATTAGTATTATCTGGGGACTTTATCACCCCCCACCTTTCTGCAAATTGTATATAGTTGTATGGTGTATAGCGATATGACCCAGCACCCAAAATACTATCAAAACACTCCAACGCAGCCTCCATTCTTCACTATTGTTCAAAGCATGCACCAGTTTTGTATGGGGTCCCATAGGGCTCAATTCTGGGTCCTGTTTCATTCTCTTTATACATGCTCCCTCTGTATACAATACAGAGCGCTCAATTCATGTGGATTTTTTTTATGATCTCTTTATGAACTTTTTGAAGCGTCAAAGTGGTAGTTGCGTAACTGTCTATGGAGGGACAGTAATCACTCAGATTTTATAAAAAAAAAAATTTTATTCGTTTGTGTTTCGAAGATGAACGAAAATCTTACGGGTTTGGAACGACATGAGGGTGAGTAATTACAGAATTTTAATTTTTGGATGAACTATTTCTTTAAGTATCTTACAAAAAAAACATTCAGATATAGTTTATTAGTCCTAAATCTGTGACTGTACAAAACAAAACATATACATATATATACACTCACCTAAAGGATTATTAGGAACACCTGTTCAATTTCTCATTAATGCAATTATCTAATCAACCAATCACATGGCAGTTGCTTCAATGCATTTAGGGGTGTGGTCCTGGTCAAGACAATCTCCTGAACTCCAAACTGAATGTCAGAATGGGAAAAAAAGGTGATTTAAGCAATTTTGAGCGTGGCATGGTTGTTGGTGCCAGACGGGCCGGTCTGAGTATTTCACAATCTGCTCAGTTACTGGGATTTTCACGCACAACCATTTCTAGAGTTTACAAAGAATGGTGTGAAAAGGGAAAAACATCCAGTATGCGGCAGTCCTGTGGGCAAAAATGCCTTGTTGATGCTAGAGGTCAGAGGAGAATGGGCCGACTGATTCAAGCTGATAGAAGAGCAACTTTGACTGAAATAACCACTCGTTACAACCGAGGTATGCAGCAAAGCATTTGTGAAGCCACAACACGCACAACCTTGAGGCGGATGGGCTACAACAGCAGAAGACCCCACCGGGTACCACTCATCTCCACTACAAATAGGAAAAAGAGGCTACAATTTGCACGAGCTCACCAAAATTGGACAGTTGAAGACTGGAAAAATGTTGCCTGGTCTGATGAGTAATGGTGTGGGGATGTTTTCTTGGCACACTTTAGGCCCCTTAGAGCCAATTGGGCATCGTTTAAATGCCACGGCCTACCTGAGCATTGTTTCTGACCATGTCCATCCCTTTATGACCACCATGTACCCATCCTCTGATGGCTACTTCCAGCAGGATAATGCACCATGTCACAAAGCTCGAATAATTTCAAATTGGTTTCTTGAACATGACAATGAGTTCACTGTACTAAAATGGCCCCCACAGTCACCAGATCTCAACCCAATAGAGCATCTTTGGGATGTGGTGGAACGGGAGCTTCGTGCCCTGGATGTGCATCCCACAAATCTCCATCAACTGCAAGATGCTATCCTATCAATATGGGCCAACATTTCTAAAGAATGCTTTCAGCACCTTGTTGAATCAATGCCACGTAGAATTAAGGCAGTTCTGAAGGCGAAAGGCGGTCAAACACAGTATTAGTATGGTGTTCCTAATAATCCTTTAGGTGAGTGTATATATATTTATATAAACTATATAATACTGTCTGGAATCTCTCAAGATCTCTCAATCTCAAGGCACAGGCCCAATTATTGTTCTGCCCATGATTTCAACCTCACAATCCAGATTAAAAACAGATAAAGAGAGATCTGACAAACTTCATGAAGGCCTAATTATTTCCTGATGGGCTGTTTGCCACAAAACACACAAAAGACTAAATGCTGTTGTTCAGGTTGCATCAGGACACATTTTGCATTCACATTAACATGTACAAATGTGATGTGGCCATATTATCTTTTTACAGGCATATTCACAAGTTGCAGACTACCAGATATAGGACCCTGCACAAAGCGATTCCTGTAAATGCCTTGGACACCTGTGCAAAACTCCCCACCGCAGTGTTACAGTTGGCCCGGCACCATTTTCCAGTTAGTATTCATATAGCATTTTTCAAGTAGAGGTCACAGTGTTTTTTTTTTTTACCACTTCTTTTTTGCTGATGTGGTACATTTATTGGAAAATTTTATTATGTTATGTGCTAAGGTGTTCTGAGGGGGTTGCAGGGAGTTACTAATTGTGTGCTTCATGTTCCAAAACATCTAACTTCTAGGATTCCTTACGGAAGATACGTTTATTCAAGTGTGCTATTAGTATCAGTATACTTCTCAGAAATATACTTAAAATTGTCAAGTATACTTAACTTTTACTGACTGAATGGTCTAAGTATATCTGGCCTATACTTGTACTCAATCTTTTGATCTAGATATACTTAAATTATAATTATAAAATTATAATTAAATATTTTAAGTATACTTGGCTTGTGTTTCATCTTTTGATGGATTAGCTTATTAAATATACTTTTTTCACATAGTTTTACAAACAGTCTTATAAAATTACACTGTTTGAAAGTACTGATTTTTAAAGAAACCAGATATGTTCCTAATTCTGAGTACCTGCATTCTAGGATATTCCACTGGTGGTCGTATAGGATCAATGAATGACAGAAAATTGCTCACGCAAATGTAAAATAACGTGATCATCAAACATTAAACAGCATATTAATCAAAGCCGCCTAATGTTACTGAATGAAATGTCGACCCAGGATGAGCTATAGGACTGTGAAGCTTTGGGGATGTTGATGGACTCGATCTACTCCATCTGTGTATTGATCATCATTTTGAATCACATCGGGACGCAAAAATGCAATTTTCTCAGCTTTTTGTTGCTTTTTTTAATGAAACCAGTCTGAGCTAATGATGGAGCAGAACCGTTGGTAGAGTTTTTGAAAGGCTCTGCGATGGAGTTTACGTATGCATTCATAGTTATTATTATTATATAAACTAGAGTATTTATGAATGGTTATGGCAATGACTGTTGTATTCACATATTCTATTGTATGAATATGTAAAGAAATTAAAAATGTGGAGAAGCAGCTGAGGTGCTACCATTTTTTAAATATTTTACTTTATTTAGGCCTACCCATGGGCGCCGTATAGGGGGGAAAAGTTAGGACAATGACAGGGGCCCCAACAAATAGGTAAAAACTCATTTAAAAATTGTATTATATTATACACTATATAAACCATCATCATTGAGTATATTTCAAATGATAATAAAATGAATAATGTCTTTGATTTTACTTATTTTGGCAATAAAAGTTAAATATCCCCAATTGACCAAAAAGTAAACATCTATATGAAGTTGAATGCAAATGTTTAATAGTATTATTTTTTCATAACAAATCAATGCATTTTTAGCGAAATTGTGAGACACTGTGAGTATGATTTCATTTAATAATTTAATTAGAATTGTTTTCACACCTATCAAAGTCAAAGTCATAGTTAAAACATTTATTTTTTAAAGAGCCGTTTGTGAGCCAAAAGAGTCGGCTCTTTTCAGTGAGCTGAGTCAAACGAGCCGGCTCACGAAAAAGAGCCGGAATGCCCATCACTATTTTAGGAGCAATCGTGTAGTGATTGTTTTCACCTGCAGATGGCGCTGTGAGATACACTGACTCTACTTGGTCGCGCGCGCGCCGCTACTACATCATGAAGAACGTAACCGAGATCAGAGCGCCATTATCATTATAGGTAGTAACATACTAACTATTCATGTTAAATTTAAGTAATACTGTTTGTATGTGCTTTATAACAGAGCCTCCCGCAGTCACAAAGCAGTGATTACTACACATCTGAACTATAAAAAAAACCTTAACAATTACACTTGCAGCAAATACATGTGCAAAATACACATACTGATCCTGCTTAAAATAAGCCTAAAATGCAAAATAACAAGACCAATTAAGGATAGTAAGAGTTATTTTCAAGCACAAACGTAAAACATTTGAAGTAAAATAATAATAATAATTTCTATAGTATAAACTTGTAAAAATTAAAATATTAAATGCAATTATAAAATGTTAAAATATTTGTTAAATAGTTTTATTTATCATATTTATGTTGTTTTATTTTTGTAATGTGTTTTTGTTAAGTCATGTTATAATGAACTGCTTGTTATTTACAGTGGTTACTATTAAAGGAACACGCCGATTTTTTTGGACTTTAGCTTATTCACCGTATCCCCCAGAGTTAGATAAGTCCATACATACCATTTTTATATCCGTGCGTGCCATAACTCTTTCTGACGCACACACCGCTAGCCTAGCTTAGCACAAAGACTGGAGGTAAACGGCTCCAGCTAGCCTACTGCTCAATAAATGACAAAATAACGCCAACATTTTCCTATATATATGTTGTGATGTGTATAGTTACATCGTATACTAAGACCGACGGAAAATGAAAACTTGCAATTTTCTAGACCGATATGGCTAGGTACTATACTCTCATTCCTGCGTAATAATCCAGGAACTTTGTCTCAACAGAAATCGAGACTCATCAGACCAGGCAACATTTTTCCAGTCTTCAACTGTCCAATTTTGGTGAGCTCGTGCAAATTGTAGCCTCTTTTTCCTATTTGTAGTGGAGATGAGTGGTACCCGGTGGGGTCTTCTGCTGTTGTAGCCCATCCGCCTCAAGGTTGGGACAAGCAAAAACGTATCGGTTACGTATGTAACCCTCGTTCCCTGAAGGAGGGAACAGAGACGCCACGTCGGAGTACCGACGAATAGGAATCTCGCTCGCGAGAGCCAATCTACTTCGAGTGAAACTAAACGAGCCAATGCACATTGGCATACAATGATTGCACCAGGTGCTCATGCCAAGCAGCGCGGGTATAAATGAGACACAGGTGTTTGCATCAAATTAGCTTTTTGCTGAGGAGCTGAGTAGGTAGACTGGCACCCCAGCAGGGTGCAGAGGGCATGGCGACGGGACGTGGCGTCTCCGTTCCCTCCTTCAGGGAACGAGGGTTACATACGTAACCGAGACATTCCCATTCAGTTGGTCACTCTCGACGCCACGTCGGAGTACCGACGAAAAGGAATCCCTACCAAAGCGCCATGGCCTCTGCCCCCAATCCAGTGCCCCGTGTGAGCCTCCTGAGCTCTCTTACCTGATGAGACGGGGCTCACACAGAGAAGTCCATCACTGCTGTTCCGCATGACCCGTTCAGTGACTATTGGATAACACTGAGAAAGCGTGCCCTAGTGAAGGGAACGCTGCGGAGCCCACATCGTACCCCGAAGGAGTTATGTGGAATACAATGCTGAGCCGTAGCCCGCAATGGAGAGAGGGGGCTCAGTCCCAGTGACGGGAAGGCTCTCCCAAGGGAAAGACACGGGCTTCCCGTAGGAGCGACCGTGGAAAAATATATGGGATCCCCGCAGGGTCACTCATATATCCCCAGCCCAGTACCGGTTCTGAAGGATTCAGCGGCAAGGAGCCTGATGCCAGACGTTCCGCCACGTCCGGCACCGAGGGTGATGGAGGACTCGACAGAGTTTGCTTCTGGAGAAATAAAGCGTCGTGGCGCAGCAAGCCGACAAGAGCCAGGGCCTCTCAGTGCTTCTACCCGTTTGAGGCGAGAACACAGGAGGACACTGGCTCTACACGTAGACTATAGAATCTAGCGAACGTGCTGGGTGTCGCCCAGCCTGCAGCTCTACAGATGTCTGACAGCGAGGCGCCACGTGCCAGTGCCCAGGAGGATGCAACACTTCTAGTAGAGTGTGCTCGCACCCTGAACAGACAGGGCACACCTTGTGCTTGGTAAGCCAAGGTGATGGTATCCACTATCCAGTGGGCCATCCTCTGCTTGGAGACAGCCTTTCCCTTCTGCTGGCCTCCGTGACAGACAAAGAGCTGATCTGAGGTCCTGAAGCTTTGAGTTCTATCCACGTAGATCCGCAGAGCGCGGACGGGACAGAGCAAAGCTAGGGCTGGGTCTGCCTCCTCCGGGGGCAGCGCTTGCAGGTTCACCACCTGGTCCCTGAAGGGAGTGGTAGGAACCTTGGGCACATAGCCAGGCCGGGGTCTCAGTACCACGTGGGTGTCACCCGGCCCGAACTCTAGGCACGAATCGTCGACCGAAAATGCCTGCAGGTCCCCTACCCTCTTGATGGAGGCCAGTGCGGCCAACAGCAAAGTCTTCATAGACAGAATCTTTAGCTCTGCTGACCGCAAGGGCTCAAATGGGGCATTCTGAAGTGCTCGGAGCACCAGAGCAAGATCCCAAGAGGGTATGGAGGGGGGTCGAGGAGGATTTAACCGTCTCGCCCCCCTGAGGAACCTGACGACCAGGTCGTGCTTCCCAACTGTCTTACCTTCTACGTGGTCGTGATAGGCGGATATTGCAGCAACATAGACCTTGAGGGTGGAGGGCGACCGCCTACGCTCCAACCCTCGTTGCAGGAAGGAAAGCACAGACGCGATCGAACATCTTCGGGGGTCTTCTCGGCGAGAAGAACACCACTCGACAAACAGGTTCCACTTCAAAGCATAAGCCTGTCTTGTAGACGGTGCTCGTGCCGAAGTGATGGTGTTAACTACCTCTTGGGGTAAGTCACATAGAACCTCCGCGTCCCATCCAGGGGCCAGACATGAAGCTTCCACAGATCTGGACGCGGGTGCCACAGGGTGCCCCGTCTCTGAGTCAGAAGGTCCTTCCTCAGAGGAATCGGCAAAGGAGGGGCTGTCGGAGCATAAGTTCTGGGAACCAGGGCCGGTTGGGCCAGTAAGGCGCCACCAACAGGACCTGCTCCTCGTCCTCCCTGACCTTGCACAGTGTCTGTGCAAGTAGGCTCACTGGGGGAAACGCATATTTGCGCAGCCCCTGGGGCCAGCTGTGCGCAAGTGCATCCGTGCCGAGTGTACCCTCGGTCAGCGAATAGAACCACTGGCAGTGGGACGTTTCTGGGGAGGCAAACAAGTCGACCTGTGCCACCCCGAACTGTCTCCAAATCAGCTGAACCACCTGGGGGTGGAGTCGCCATTCCCCTGGGAGTGCAGCTCGTGAAAGCTCGTCGGCCACACGGTTGCTCACACCAGGGACATGAATGGCCCGAAGCGACCTCAGACACTTCTGACTCCAGAGGAGGAGATGGCGGGCGAGTTGCGACATGCGACGGGAGCGCAGACCACCTTGTCGGTTGATATACGCAACGGTCGCGGTGTTGTCCGTGCGGACCAGTACATCTTTGCCCCGTAGCAGCATTTTGAGGCGGCTCAGAGCGAGATGCACTGCTAGCAACTCGAGGCAGTTGATGTGCCAATGCAGGTGCGGGCCCGTCCAAACCCCTGACACTGAATGCCCGTTGTACGTGGCTCCCCAGCCCATGGCAGAGGCATCCGTGAAGACCACAGCATGCCTGGACACCTGTTCCAGAGGCACTCCAGCCCGAAGGAACGAGGGGTCTGACCATGGGCTGAAGGATTGGCGGCAGGCCGGTGTGATGCTCACCCGGTGAGTGCCACGTTGCCACGCCCATCTCGGGACTCGACCGAGCGGTGTTACTGCCGCTGCGGCTTCAGTGGAATCGCCATCCTGCCTTGAAACGTGTTCAGGCAGTTCAGCATCGACTGGACGCGCTCCTCTGTGAGGCGCGCTGTCCGTTCGACCGAATCTAACTCCATACCGAGAAAAGAGATCCTCTGCACGGGGGCGAGTTTGCTCTTCTCCCTTTGTACTGATATGCTCGACCCTCGAACACAAAGCGCAGAAACGGCCTGTGTCGAGGAAGAATCGAGACATGAAAAGTACGCGTCCTTCAGGTCGATCGCTGCAAACCAATCTTGGGGACGGATGCATTCGAAGATGCTTTTCTGCGTGAGCATCTTGAACGGTAGCTTGTGAAGGCTCCGATTCAGGACTCGCAGGTCCAAGTCTTCTTGGGTACAATGAAGTACGGGCTGTAGAAGCCTGTCTTCATATCGGCTAGAGGGACCGGCTCTATCGCGTCCTTCGCCAGTAGGACTGCGATCTCCGCACGCAGGACATGGGCCTCTGCGGCGTTCACCGAAGTGAAGTGGACGCCCTTGAACCTGGGGGGGCGCCGGGCGAACTGAATCGCATAGCCGAGCCTGATGGTCTGAATGAGCCAGCAGGACGGACTGGGGAGCGCTAGCCAGGCTCGCAGAGACCGTGCAAGCGGGACCAAAGGGACCACCGGCGTACCCACCGTGGGGCAGCGAGGTGGAATGCAGGTACCGGGCTGGGGCGGCTGTCTCGTGGAGGCGGCCCGCAACGGGGTGTGAGTGTGCATTGCAACACTTACCTGATTCCACAGGTGGGCAGAAGGACCGTGAGGGGATTGTCCACTGCTGCCCGCTGGCGAAGGGAGGAAGCGACAGAACAGAAACAAAACAGAACACAAGATTCTCCACCCGGCCCTCCTCCGGGGGATGGAGCGGTGCGGTCACCGTCTCCAGAAGAGCAGTCCTCCCCATCTCCAGGTCGCCCGTCTCTTAGCAGAGGCCTGGACGGGCGGGGCGGCCTGCTTACGCCCGGCTCCATGACGTCGCTTGGGTGGAGGCTGCTGCGACGCGGGAGTGGAGGCAGACGCAGGCGGCCGCCCTTGGTGACGAGCAGGCTGAGGCGCTGCCGCCGGCGGGGTGGAGACAGCAGCTGTCCGCCGTGGCAGGATGTGACTGATCGTCTCAGTCTGCTTCTGTGCGGCCGTGAACTGCTGGGCGAAGTTCTGGACAGCGTCGCCGAAGAGGCCGGTCTGGGACACGGGGGAATTAAGGAACCTGATCGGTTTCCCTCATGTCAGCCAGACACAGCCAGAGATGCCGTTCCTGGACCACCATAGTGGACATCGCACGACCCACTACCCGCGCTGTAACATTCGTCGCACGAAGCGCGAGGTCCGTTGCGGTTCTCAGTTCCTGGAGAACTGCAGGATCGTGACCACCCTCGTGCAAGGTCTTCAGTGCCTGGGCCTGATGGACCTGCAACAACACCATAGCGTGTAAGGAGGAGGCAGCATCTCCACAAGCCTGGTAGGCCTTTCCGATCAGATCGGACGAGTACCTACAGGCCTGGGAGGGGAGACACGGGTTCCCCCTAGAAGTGGAGTTAGGGCACAGTTGAATAGCAACGGCACGTTCCACGGGAGGAACCTGCGTGTAACCCTTCTGCGCTCCCCCAACGAGGGTGGTGAGGGAGAAGGAGAAACTGGGCCGGTTTCGGGCAGTGAAAGGTGCCGTCCATGACCTAGTGAGCTCTTCATGCACCTCCGGAAAGAAAGGAACCGGGGTGGGGCGCTGAGAACCAGCACGGGCCACCCCGAGAAACCAAACGTCCAGCCTCGAGGGTTCGGGACACGGTGGAGGGTTCCACACTAGCCCGACTCTCTCAGCGGCCCGGGAAAGCATGGCCATCATTTCCGAATCAGGACTGCGAAGTAGAGAGTGATATCTGGCTGAACCATCTACCACTCAGCTCCGAAGCAAAAAGCTAATTTGATGCAAACACCTGTGTCTCATTTATACCCGTGCTGCGTGGCATGAGCACCTAGTGCAATCATTGCATGCCAATGTGCATTGGCTCGTTTAGTTTCACTCGAAGTAGATTGGCTCTCGCGAGCGAGATTCCTATTCGTCGGTACTCCGACGTGGCGTCGAGAGTGACCGACTGAATGGGAACAGACTAGACATGTAACAATACTAAGAGTGGGCCAATTTAGTCCTTTGCAGTATCCACCTTATTCCTACGCCCCATGACGCAAATTATGGGTGTACCTTCCGTTAAGCTGTAAAAGCTGTAAGCAGTGAAAGGCTCGCTCTATGAACGCAATAATATGTTTTTTTGTTTAAACTGGGTACAATGAGATTATTCTACATTATTCTACTCACCATTAACTATCGAACATTAATAGGACATTAGGACATGCAGTGTAAATGCATCAACAAGGTACTTCCAACAGACCACGAATAACCCCAAAAGCGCAATTCTTTCCACAGCAATAACAGACGAGTTAAATATCACTGTAGTAATACACTCACCTAAAGGATTATTAGGAACACCTGTTCAATTTCTCATTAATGCAATTATCTAATCAACCAATCACATGGCAGTTGCTTCAATGCATTTAGGGGTGTGGTCCTGGTCAAGACAATCTCCTGAACTCCAAACTGAATGTCAGAATGGGAAAGAAAGGTGATTTAAGCAATTTTGAGCGTGGCATGGTTGTTGGTGCCAGACGGGCCGGTCTGAGTATTTCACAATCTGCTCAGTTACTGGGATTTTCACGCACAACCATTTCTAGAGTTTACAAAGAATGGTGTAAAAAGGGAAAAACATCCAGTATGCGGCAGTCCTGTGGGCGAAAATGCCTTGTTGATGCTAGAGGTCAGAGGAGAATGGGCCGACTGATTCAAGCTGATAGAAGAGCAACTTTGACTGAAATAACCACTCGTTACAACCGAGGTATGCAGCAAAGCATTTGTGAAGCCACAACACGCACAACCTTGAGGCGGATGGGCTACAACAGCAGAAGACCCCACCGGGTACCACTCATCTCCACTACAAATAGGAAAAAGAGGCTACAATTTGCACAAGCTCACCAAAATTGGACAGTTGAAGACTGGAATAATGTTGCCTGGTCTGATGAGTCTCGATTTCTGTTGAGACATTCAGATGGTAGAGTCAGAATTTGGCGTAAACAGAATGAGAACATGGATCCATCATGCCTTGTTACACTATGCAGGCTGGTGGTGGTGGTGTAATGGTGTGGGGGATGTTTTCTTGGCACACTTTAGTGCCAATTGGGCATCGTTTAAATGCCACGGCCTACCTGAGCATTGTTTCTGACCATGTCCATCCCTTTATGACCACCATGTACCCATCCTCTGATGGCTACTTCCAGCAGGATAATGCACCATGTCACAAAGCTCGAATCATTTCAAATTGGTTTCTTGAACATGACAATAGGTTCACTGTACTAAAATGGCCCCCACAGTCACCAGATCTCTACCCAATAGAGCATCTTTGGGATGTGGTGGAACGGGACCTTCGTGCCCTGGATGTGCATCCCACAAATCTCCATCAACTGCAAGATGCTATCCTATCAATATGGGCCAACATTTCTAAAGAATGCTTTCAGCACCTTGTTGAATCAATGCCACGTAGAATTAAGGCAGTTCTGAAGGCGAAAGGGGGTCAAACACAGTATTAGTATGGTGTTCCTAATAATCCTTTAGGTGAGTGTATATCTGTATTATATAACATACATTGCCTTAATCAAAAATGTTTACAGAATACAAAATGATACTATTTCATAGTGTTTTCCATCATTTTGACAGATAATAAATTGTATTTACCTGTAAAAACAAACCAGGAAAGAAACACGAGGATTTATGAAGAAAAACTAGAGATTTTTTGTGCATTCCAGTGAATTATTAATGGGATATATTGTAAATGAAATCAGGAGAACAGACCACAAATGTTGTCCTTTTTCATACTATTACAGCGGAATGCAAAGAGGAAAATAATCATGAGGAAAAGAATGCAATGACTGAAAAGAGCTCGTCATAGATTATCTTTATAACATGTCACATTAAAATAGCAACTGTTACGTTATTCCCATGATGTCTGAAAATAAAACATAAAAGGAAAATTGACAGCTCATTCAGTCAAACTGACGGATAAGCTTTATTTATAGGGCAACCTTATTATTTGGAATGACTCGTTCCAGTCTTTTTGAATGGAACTTCCCCAAACGGAAGTGCCACCCATAATTCAAAACGCAGTAGGCTTGTCAGGAATAAGGTGGATAGAAATAGTACACTCACAAGTTTACTACAAGTACATTGATATTAGTATACTTACTACATAAAGTATACTTAAAAATATACTTGAACATTTCTTAAGTATACTACTTCATAACATTTTTGTAAGGGATATTCTAGTTTTACACTAGACAGACAACTTCTCATGGCAGTTTTAATTTTGGAGCGTACTCGCCACCAACTAGACAGGGGTGGGAACTACAGCCAGGGCCATTTATAGTCATTTTGACGTCCTAGGCGAAATCCATATTGCCTGCACGTTCTGCCACAAAAACTGCCCTAACAAAATACAGATTTTGTGCACTTTTTACGGTACCATTTTGTAAAAAATTGGTCTTTAAAAAAAAAAAAACGCTACCATGCCAAAGCATTGACAGAGCCGTTTGATCTAATACAAACTTTACATGCAACAATCAGGCTGTAATTGACAGCGCTCTGATCCAGTGGCATATAGGCATTGTCAGATTGACAGTACTCAATGGATTTGGGTGGAAACAGTGGGGGCGGCAATCATATTTCAGGGTGGCTATACCACCCTTTAGGTCAGGGGTGTCCAATCCTGCTTCTGGAGGGCCACTCTCTTCTGCAAAGTTTAAATCCAATTAAACACACAAAAACCAGCTAATCAAGGTCTTAGTAGGCATACTAGAAACTTCCAGGTGGGTGTGTTGAGGCAAGTTAGAGATAAACTCAGCAGGACATTGGCATTCCTCCATTAAAAATTTGTGTGACTTGTGCCACAGTAGATCTTCTGTTGGCTCGGACCAGACAGAATAGCCTTCGCTGCCCTCGTGCATTGGTGAGCCTTGGCCGTCCAACACCCTGTCACTGGTTTGTGTGTGTGTGTAGTAGTAGTGTATACACAAACATGCATACATACACAATATGAGGGGTTAAAAATCTGATCATTCATTCAATCTGAATCATTTTAACTCAACATTTGAAAGAAACTGTACTATTGCTATTCGTAGCCTATGTCATATCTGAAATAGTAATTTTTGAGTACAAATGTCACTCGTTTGAGTTAATTTCTGAACATTTAATCTTATTAAATGTTTGTTTACACCCATACGCCCCTGCAGTAACTACTATTTTAAGAGCATTCCCAAAAACACAACACACACAGCCTACATTTCACGGAAAGCTGTAATTTCTGAGTAGCCTTGTTTACCTGTCTGAACTTCAAAGCCTCCTCTGTGTACTGTTACCACACTAGCACAGCAAGTCTTTGTTTATTTTAAGTCTTATAACTAGAGATCTAATTAAACCTCCTGAAGGTTCCCAGAAGCAGCTGAGTGTGTCATGTCATTAGTTTGCTGTTGTGACTTCCTCGAGAAATCATTAAAGGGATAGGCTAGTTTGCCCAAAATAAAAATGATGCCATCATTTAATTACACTGATGTTGTTCCAAACTTGTATGCATTTCTTTATTCTGCAGAACACAAAATTAGATATATTGAAGAACGATGCAGCTAGGGCTGCAACTAACGTTTATTTTGATAGTCGATTAGTTGGCCGATTATTTTTTCGATTAATCAGATAAAAGCCCAATATTTTTTGTTTTATTGACAAAACCCACTATTCCACATCCTGCCCAATGCTGTCCTTCAAACAAATGTGTCAGATGAGTGCTATGAAAACATACATAGTGGATATATCCACAAATTAATCAGTTTTACAACGAATAAAACAAAAATAAATAAATAAATAAAACAGGGTTGTTGTAATTATTCCATGATAACCAAAAATTAACCATGCTTTGCTTCAAAACCATAGTTTAACTATGGTATCTGTGTGGTTATAAAAATGGTAATCAACACGCCAACAAACATGGCTTTACTATAATAAAACCATGGTTTTCGTGAGGGTATATCTGTGCTATACATTATGTGCAAAAAAGTTACTAAGCAAAAGGTCAGTTTAAATCCCTACATTAAAATAAAAAAACACAAACTCAGTGTTACAGAGAGGAATGTTCTGCAGGAACACACACACATTCCCTAAAGTAACCCGTTACTGTCATTTCTTTATCCTGTAGCCTAAATAGGTTATAAGAAAAGTCTTGCATTTATACTCAATTACACGCTGTTATCCCTTTACAGTTACTACTCATAAAATACTTGAATTTTTGCGCTCTATTAATTGTCTCCATACATACTCTACTGCGTTCTGTCTGTTTGGCGCTCGTTCAGTTTGAATGCAGACTGTCAGGACGTGCTTATGCAAACGCAAACTCATCTGTCAAAGTGCATGACAGGGCATGTTAATAGAAATGCATTATTCAGTGCTGTAATTTGGTGCGACTGGTGGAAGTTTTCAGTGCACAAAGGGCATACCCGACTAATCGATAATGACAATCGTTGTCGATGATTTTCATTATCGATTATTAGTTGTTGCAGCCCTAGATGCGGCCCAAACAACAACATTAGTTTACTGATATCCATTGTATGGATGAAAACACTGAAACATTATCAAAATATCTTCTTTTGTGTCCCAAAGAAAAAAAGCCATACAGTTTTGGAGCAACATGAGAGTGAGTAAATGACTTTCACTGAACTGTCGTTTAACTAGAATGCATCCAATCCTGGAACAACGTTCACAACCAACCGACAACAAACTTGGAACGTCACATGAACAAACAGGAAAAAAAGGTCTTTTGCATCTGCTTGTCGGAGAAAGTGTTAATGGCAGTACGAACTGACGGTGATATTTATGACTATGGATATGGACATCGGTTAAGCACATCTTTGCTCGGTCTTTTGAATGCATCTCAAGTAAAAGGCTCTATGTTTAATGAAGCACATAAAAAAGACCTGAACCGAAAGCAATGCAACCCGTTTTAAAGATATATATTTAAACAATTTTAATAACTTTCGTCCAATTTCACATCTTTCCTTTATGTCAAAATTTTTAGAGCGAGTTGTTTAATTTCAATTACACAATCATTTAATGGTTGACAATTTGCTCGAGCCCTTTCAATCTGGGTTTAGGAAAATGCATAGCACTGAAACAGCCTTGGTTAAAGTCGTTACCGACTTGTTACTAGCTTCCGATTCTGGCTCTTTGTCGATCCTTATTTTATTAGATCTCAGTTCCGCTTTTGACACCGTTGACCATATGCTTTTGCTTAACCGATTAGAGACTGTCTTTGGTGTATCTGAGACTGCTTTGGAATGGTTTAGGTCATATCTTAGGGATCGCAGTCAATTTGTTTTCATGGGTGGGTTTAGATCTGAGGTGGGTCCTGTTCGTACTGGTGTCCCACAGGGATCAGTTCTTGGTCCTTTGCTTTTTAGCATTTATTTATACCCTCTTGGTCAGCTTTTAAGATCTCTTGACCTCAGTTATCTTTTCTATGCTGATGACACGCAGATTTACATACATTCTAAACCTGGTCAATTCGTAGACAATTCTCATCTTTTCAATTGCATCTCTGAGATTAAGTTGTGGATGTCTAACAATTTTCTCTAAACAGCTCTAAAACTGAAGTTATGCTCCTTGGCTCTCCCCATCAGCTGCGTAATACTGCGTCTATAGATCTGTCGGTTGTTGGTGTAGCCTTGGAGTTACAAAGTAAATTTAAAAATCTTGGAGTCATCTTCGATGCCACTCTGTCATTTGAGCCTTTTATACAGAATACGGTTAAGACCTCCTTTATCATCTTAGAAACATTGCACGTATTCGACCTATGCTGTCCTTTTCTGTAGCTGAAAGATTGATTAATTCTTTTGTTTTCTCACGAATTGACTATTGTAATGCTCTCCTCGTTGGAGTATCTAAATCTTCTATTAACAGATTACAATATCTACGAAACTCTGCTAACATATAAGGCTTTACATGATTTAGCTCCCCAGTATCTGGCTGTTGTCTTAACTCCTTACACGCCAGCTCGTCATCTGCGATCTTCTGAGTGCGGTCTATTAACTGTTCCTAAAACACGGCTCCGTTCCAGGGGTGACAGGGCCTTCTCAGCATATACTCCAAAACTGTGGAATTCTCTCCCAGCTGACATTAGGGAAGCAAAATCATTGGATATCTTTAAAACTAGTCTTAAAACATTTTATTTTAGGCTTGCTTTTACTTGACTTGTTTTTATATTGTGTTATACACTTGACTTGTTTATATATTGTGTTATATTTGGATTATTTTGTCTTTTGTTATATTTATAGTATAATACTCTCTGTTATTGTTGTATTTGATCGTGTTTAAAGCTTTTATGTTAAGCGCCTTGAGAAATTAATTTTAAAGGCGCTATATAAAATAAATGTATTAATATATACACTCACCTAAAGGATTATTAGGAACACCATACTAATACTGTGTTTGACCCCCTTTCGCCTTCAGAACTGCCTTAATTCTATGTGGCATTGATTCAACAAGGTGCTGAAAGCATTCTTTAGAAATGTTGGCCCATATTGATAGGATAGCATCTTGCAGTTGATGGAGATTTGTGGGATGCACATCCAGGGCACGAAGCTCCCGTTCCACCACATCCCAAAGATGCTCTATTGGGTTGAGATCTGGTGACTGTGGGGGCCATTTTAGTACAGTGAACTCATTGTCATGTTCAAGAAACCAATTTGAAATGATTCGAGCTTTGTGACATGGTGCATTATCCTGCTGGAAGTAGCCATCAGAGGATGGGTACATGGTGGTCATAAAGGGATGGACATGGTCAGAAACAATGCTCAGGTAGGCCGTGGCATTTAAACGATGCCCAATTGGCACTAAGGGGCCTAAAGTGTGCCAAGAAAACATCCCCCACACCATTACACCACCACCACCAGCCTGCACAGTGGTAACAAGGCATGATGGATCCATGTTCTCATTCTGTTTACGCCAAAAGTCATTCTGACTCTACCATCTGAATGTCTCAACAGAAATCGAGACTCATCAGACCAGGCAACATTTTTCTAGTCTTCAACTGTCCAATTTTGGTGAGCTCGTGCAAATTGTAGCTTCTTTTTCCTATTTGTAGTGGAGATGAGTGGTACCCGGTGGGGTCTTCTGCTGTTGTAGCCCATCCGCCTCAAGGTTGTGCGTGTTGTGGCTTCACAAATGCTTTGCTGCATACCTCGGTTGTAACGAGTGGTTATTTCAGTCAAAGTTGCTCTTCTATCAGCTTGAATCAGTCGGCCCATTCTCCTCTAACCTCTAGCATCAACAAGGCATTTTCGCCCACAGGACTGCCGCATACTGGATGTTTTTCCCTTTTCACACCATTCTTTGTAAACTCTAGAAATGGTTGTGCGTGAAAATCCCAGTAACTGAGCAGATTGTGAAATACTCAGACCGGCCCGTCTGGCACCAACAACCATGCCACGCTCATAATTGCTTAAATCACCTTTCTTTCCAATTCTGACATTCAGTTTGGAGTTCAGGAGATTGTCTTGACCAGGACCACACCCCTAAATGCATTGAAGCATCTGCCATGTGATTGGTTGATTAGATAATTGCATTAATGAGAAATTGAACAGGTGTTCCTAATAATCCTTTAGGTGAGTGTATATATATATATATATATATATATATATATATATATATATATATATATATATGTATATGTATATGTATATATATATATATATATATATATATATATATATATATGGTTATACTGCAGTCAAATGCATATAAACACTTAAAACATTTTATAAAGATGATTTTAGAGCTGATAAGTTTACCAAAACTTTTTAAGATTTTATGAATTTACATGAGTTATCCAGGATAATATATAAAAAATTTTTAAATGCACTGATAATTCCACATTTTCCATGTCCATGGTAACCCTGTAAACCATTTGATATACAACTGTTTAAGTTTGGGGTCGGTGAGATATTTTTAATGTTTTTGAAAGAAGTCTCTTATGCTCACCAAGGTTGCATTACATTATTTGATCAAAAATACAATATAAACAGTAATATTATTACAATTTCAATCTGAATATATCTCAAAATGTAATTTATTCCTGTCAAAGCTAAATTTTCAGCATCATTACTCCAGTCTTCAGTGTCACATGATCCTTCAGAAATCATTCTAATATGATGATTTGCTGCTCAAGAAACATTTCTGATTTTGATCAATGTTGACAAAAAGATGCGCTGCTTTTTGTGGAAACCGTGATAGTATTTTCAGAATTTTTTGATGAATAGACAGTTCAAAAGAACAGAAATGATTTGAAATCTTTTGTAACATTCTTAATGTTTTGATCAATGTAATGCGTTCTTGCTGAATAAAATCATTTTTTTCTTTCTTAAAAACAAAAAGAAAACTTACTGAGCCCAAACTGAACAGTAGTTTACATCAAGATACCCTGTTCAATTGGCCCACAGTTGACTAATGGCAACATTTTTATTTATTTTTCTTAGTGTGGAAAAGCTAGTCCACTCCTATTTTAATTATTGCATCAAACGGCAAAAAGACAGGCATCAAACCAGGTGCAAAGAGAGCAGTTTGGACTCAAATGAAAAAAAACAGTAGCTGTTTTGAACAGTAGCTGGTTTTCTTTGTTAACAGGCATGACGTGTAAAAGGGCAAGCGGCAAAAACACAAAAGAAGGTAACAAAAACAACACTGCAGGAAGTCTGCAAAGAACCGCAACAGGGCTCCAGACAAATTTTTTGTTTAAAAAACGTTTTCTTGCGTTTATTTTGCTGATGCTGATTGCCGTAACTGACTATCTGGTGCTCAGGTCGTAATTTCAATCACACAGCACGGAGCAGTGTAGGCCTACAGGAATATCTGGACCACAGCCAATCAGAGGCAAAGACCCGCCCCATCTCTGTCTCTGATTGGTTTAGACCACGATATGATCCAACCATGAGTGTGAGTTCCGTCCAGTGTTGCATTGGGCGGTTTTGAATTTGATTGTGCAGGTAAAAATGCAAGTATAGGTCTCTGCAGGACAGTATTAGGAGTTACCAGATCAGTGGGCGAAGCCATAAACAGATGGGCGTTTTCCACTGCATTACCTGATTTGCCCACGTCACCGTGTGGGTAGGGTTTAGGGGTGGGGTCGGGTGAAGGGGATCATTTTCATTGCGTGATTTATAAACACCCATCAGTTTGAAAACACCCACAAATTTAGAAATGCCCACTTTTGTTCCGCAGAGACCCCATACTCCAAAAATGGGCTTGGGCGGGTGGACAAAATTTGGGCTGGTTTGGGGTCAGTTCGGCGGTTTCAAACATCTGCATTTTATAGTCTAATTGGTTAATAAACAAACCTCAAGTGTGCATGTACAGCATAAAATCAGTCATCATAACAGGCCCACGCAGAGTCAGCTGGCTGGTGTTGACGACGAGCACGCACTTTCAGCCAATCAGCGATCAGCAAGGCAGACATGCTCATTCAGTACGTGACATGACATGACAGGTTTTTAGCGTGACAACTTGTAGCTGTATATTCAAGTAATCGCTATGCCAAAGTGGCATAAATATACAGTAGGTTGTATCTACAATAAAGAGTGGGAGAGTAATCCAACTCTCAAAACATGGATTACACCTGTGACTCGAAGACTGTTTATAAATATAACCAACTCTGAGAGCTCAGTTGAATGACTTGAATTGAAATCGAATATGGGACTAGGACTCCTGTAGTTCTCAAAGCGCAACACAAAGGTAAGTGCATTGTTGTTGTTTTTTTGTTGGCGGATTATCATTATCAGTATCAATGAATGCCGCATTTTGGCAGTTGTGTGTGCTTGTGTGAAATGCCTGCTAATTTCGTTGCTTTTTCCAATCTCTTATATTGGACACTTTTTGCACTTAAATTGGCTTAATACTGTTGATATTAAAATGATGCACATGTTTTTCTGAGGGTTAAGTCACTGGTTAATTTTATGATTGCCATTTTGACAGTTTCCATATTTGCTAATTCCATTTAATGTATTGCCTGTTTTGATCCGTTTTCCTGGGAATTTTTTTTTTTTTTGTGTCATCACCATTATGTTTTAAGGAGATAAAATGGTACTTAAAAAATACAATAGAAACAGTAATATTATTACAATTTCAATCTGAATATACACTCACCTAAAGGATTATTAGGAACACCATACTAATACTGTGTTTGACCCCCTTTCGCCTTCAGAACTGCCTTAATTCTACGTGGCATTGATTCAACAAGGTGCTGAAAGCATTCTTTAGAAATGTTGGCCCATATTGATAGGATAGCATCTTGCAGTTGATGGAGATTTGTGGGATGCACATCCAGGGCACGAAGCTCCCGTTCCACCACATCCCAAAGATGCTCTATTGGGTTGAGATCTGGTGACTGTGGGGGCCATTTTAGTACAGTGAACTCATTGTCATGTTCAAGAAACCAATTTGAAATGATTCGAGCTTTGTGACATGGTGCATTATCCTGCTGGAAGTAGCCATCAGAGGATGGGTACATGGTGGTCATAAAGGGATGGACATGGTCAGAAACAATGCTCAGGTAGGCCGTGGCATTTTTTAAACGATGCCCAATTGGCACTAAGGGGCCTAAAGTGTGCCAAGAAAACATCCCCCACACCATTACACCACCACCACCAGCCTGCACAGTGGTAACAAGGCATGATGGATCCATGTTCTCATTCTGTTTACGCCAAATTCTGACTCTACCATCTGAATGTCTCAACAGAAATCGAGACTCATCAGACCAGGCAACATTTTTCCAGTCTTCAACTGTCCAATTTTGGTGAGCTCGTGCAAATTGTAGCCTCTTTTTCCTATTTGTAGTGGAGATGAGTGGTACCCGGTGGGGTCTTCTGCTGTTGTAACCCATCCGCCTCAAGGTTGTGCGTGTTGTGGCTTCACAAATGCTTTGCTGCATACCTCGGTTGTAACGAGTGGTTATTTCAGTCAAAGTTGCTCTTCTATCAGCTTGAATCAGTCGGCCCATTCTCCTCTGACCTCTAGCATCAACAAGGCATTTTCGCCCACAGGACTGCCGCATACTGGATGTTTTTCCCTTTTCACACCATTCTTTGTAAACTCTAGAAATGGTTGCGCGTGAAAATCCCAGTAACTGAGCAGATTGTGAAATACTCAGACCGGCCCGTCTGGCACCAACAACCATGCCACGCACAAAATTGCTTAAATCACCTTTCTTTCCCATTCTGACATTCAGTTTGGAGTTCAGGAGATTGTCTTGACCAGGACCACACCCCTAAATGCATTGAAGCAACTGCCATGTGATTGGTTGATTAGATAATTGCATTAATGAGAAATTGAACAGGTGTTCCTAATAATCCTTTAGATTAGTGTATCTCAAAATGTAATTTATTCCTGTCAAAGCTGAAAAAACAGTAGCTGTTTTGAACAGTAGCTGGTTTTCTTTGTTAACAGGCATGACGTGTAAAAGGGCAAGCGGCGAAAACACAAAAGAAGGTAACAAAAACAACACTGCAGGCAGTCTGCAAAGAACCACAACAGGGCTCCAGATGGAAAATTGGGGCTGGAAATCGTCGCCCCAATCTGGCAACACTGGTTCCGTCAAAGGAGAACAACTGAAATTTACAATTACTTTCATTTCCAGGCTGTTTAGAAGTAAGTTCACTTGTGTTTTGTAATTATTTACTCACCCTCATGTCAGAATGCTTAAAGAACTTTATATTTCTTCCCCTCGCTGTGCTTTGGACAGATGCATTTAACATTTCAGCATCACCCATTAAAAAAAACATGAGCAGTGACAGACTGCTTCTGTTTGCCTTGAACATGGTTGATTTGTCTAAAGCAAGGTCTGTGCAGCCCACAAAACAAAGACGTGTCTGGCACATGGCTAATGCATTCTGAACCACAAAACAAGTACATTACATTATACTGGGTGTAAATAGCCAGCCGCCGAAAAGTTCACTGCCTCTTGGGAACCTAAGGAAACATTCCACATCTTATTTTTAGCTTACTGTTTATATATTTAACAGCAAACTGTATTCCATATTGTGTACATGATAAATAAAAATATAAAAAAATGATCATGACATTTTCAATAAAAACCAGCTGTCCTCAGACCATATAAATACCATCCATATACTTCCAACAGATTCAAATGTATATTAAATTGAATACATAAAAGGATAAGTATAAATATGTGTCATTAAAATAAACTTTACTACTATGTCCTTAAAGAATAAAGGGTAACACTTAACAATAAGGTTTGGTTACCTACGTATGTTTTATTAATCTTAGGTAATGTTAATCTCAACATACTAATACATTTGTAAGATCAAAAGTTGTATCTTTTAACATTAGCTAATGTACTGTGAACTAACATGAATATTATATTAGAACATCTAAGTTTGTACAGTGGTTTCTACTTTTTCATAATATTCAGAGCAAGGTTACTCTCGTATTTTTCTTTTTTAAGCCACAGAGTTTGCTTCTTTTGACAATTATCCCATGTCCACAAAGAAAATGGAGGAACATTTTTTAGGTACAAAACTTTTAAGGAATAAAGACAAAAGTTTTATAGTGCGTCTGTGATTGTTTAGGTTTCTAGATCTTCTGTATATTATAAACCAGTGTTTAAAACATCTCCTAGTTTCAGCGTGGACTCTACTGTACAAAACGCAGAGCAAATCTTTGTACTAACCTGCACAACGCAGTAAGATCCATAACAGAAGAAAACGCGACAAAGAATCCATGTGAGTGGAATCCATGTGAACAGGTCTGGTTTAACGGTGATAAAGCCACTGCAAAAATATCTTTTCAAAGATGGGAGGAACCGGCGTGCCAATGTGAGACATTACTTTTGCAGTGAGCTGTTTTTTCTAGTCCGTGGGTTGAAGGAAAACATTTTTTTTTCTCACGAGGCTGTATCCAGCTTCTTATTCGCAGCTTCTTTTTGACGCTATCCGTTCCGCCTTAAAAACTTCCGCGTTTGTGGTTTTTCTTTTTTACAGTCATTTTCACTGATATTTCTGTGTTATTTACCCTTCAAAATAGTTTATTATTCTTTTCTGAAAATAGACACAATAGTATCAGGGTCCCTAAAAAGTGTGAATAAGAGAAAAACCACATGGTCCCTAAATTGAGCTGATGGCATGTACAATAATTAAAGAATACTGTAATTATGCTTTTATATTTTTACAGTCCATTTTCGCTAAAACATTATTCTGAAAATAGACACAACAGCAACAGTCCCTTAAAAAGCGTGAAAAAGAGAAAAACCATTGAGCGTGAATAAGAAGCTAACAAACGCGGAAGCATCGCGTTTTTTAAGGTGGAACGGATAGCGTCAATAAGAAGCTGGCCTCGTCATTTTTTCTTACATTTGAAGTGTTCAGTCACGTCGGTGTTATGTTCAGTGCTTCACGTCATCAGCTGCTAAATTCAAAATCTCTTTGGTTGGCACCGCGCCAGAGACTTACCCGCGCTTGTCATACACCACAACTTGCTTTCAACCATTAAAGGCACAGTATGTAATTATTCGCCACTAGAGGTCGCTTATTCAAAACAAAGACGTAGCTTGATGACGCCTGGATTTCGCAGAGCTTTTTTTATGCCGCAGATGAGCCCTTCCGCTTTTTCAGGTCATTTGTATGCAGCGCTGTTTTATCATATTAGATACATTATTTGAGTGTGTTGAAAGTTATGTTAATAATGATATTCTGTGCGTTCGCTCGGCTACTGTGAGACACTTGTTGCACACTGCAGTAAGATAGATTGATATTAGGCATGATAAAACACGGTAAATCAAGAAAACAAGATTTAAACAATAAGACTAAACGTGTTGAGCTCTATAACAATGATTAGTTTTCTGTCGCTGAATGTATCCAAACAGTTGCTCACCTGTCTAATGAAACACAATATATTAAAATGTCTTTGGTGTTTCCATGGTTTCTACAAAGTAAAACGAGGGAAATCGGAAATCGAGGGTAATTGATAGGTGGCGCATAGACATGGTCCGTGTTCTGGTTAAAATTGCTAGTTTCTCTGGATTTAAACATTCTTTGAAACATCTGGGATAATGTAAGTACACAAGTCAACAAAATATATAACATTGTTCTAGTTGTTTTGGGATATTTTAATCCAAAAATCTTACTTGTGCATTAAACCCCAGTTTCACAGACAAGGCTTAAACCTAGCCCCAGAATAAAATGCATGTTTGAGCTGTTTTAGCATTTTATTCTGGGGAGAGATGAAGAGACAACTTTAATGTTTTTTTTTTTTTCTTGAGTGATCTGGTTGTTATATTTGTGTCACATGAGATCAGTGACGAGTAGTGTAGCCAATCATGGATATTTCTGTTGAAAATAATGACCAATCAGATATGTTTAATTTACCAGTAGCCTAATGTGATCCCGCTCAGTATCGATCAAAACGCTGAACGAGTTTTAGTGCAAGTGTACGTTTTACACGAATCTTCTCATCTACAAATCCTCTCATTATAACAAAGCAGATACAATTTAAATAAAGATTTGTTAAGTTTAGTCTGAAGTTGTTTTTCATGACACTTTGTGATTTCCCCTACAATTATATACTTAACACTTCAATGCAAAAAAAAGTGACCAAAATAGATATTTAAAATGTTATAATAGTAATTTGATGATCTATAAAAATGAATTCAAAAGCAAAACATGAGAAAATATATTAGGCAGTGGCCAATAAGTGTGCCTCTTCCACCATCTACTGGTTATAGTGGTCATTTATTTTATTATTTTAAATGTCCTGATGTAGCCCTGTCCCTTTTCAGCACTGCCCTCATTGTGTTCTGGTTTGTGTTTGTATTTCCACAGCATGAAGGTAAGATCTTACGGATTTATGAAAGAACTGTTTGTTTAAAGTCTACTGACATTTATGACATCCGCTCCAAACATTACAGTACTCAAATCCACACCACCAGTTAAATAATCCTTGACAGCAATGCAAAAGGGGTGTGCGATATATATTGTCTGCGATTAGTATCGTAATTGTTTTAACAATGTGAAATCTGACATTATCAAGTATGTCCCTCACACCCTGCGAGTACACTCCATGTAGTCAAGTAGGTTAGACTAGTGCGCATACACATTTAGTGCACGCTTTCACTGTGCGATTTAGTCTGTTAAAATGTCCCCAAAATACCAGACAAGGCAAAAATGCTCCTGTATGTATTTTATATTTATATAATTTAATGTAGTTAACATCACGAGTGCTTTTTTTCTCCAGACATCAGCAATACATGTGCACAATGCTCCTAAATTATGGAATTCGCTTCCCTTACCATTGCGTAATTTATCATCTCTGTCTACCTTCAAGACTCAGCTAAATACATATCTATTTAATTTGTATTTTGAATAATGTGGCTATATAAGACCTGTGCTTGTCTTGTGTATGTGGGTATGCAAATGTACTATTGTGTATGTGGGTGTGCAAATGTACTGTCTAACACTATGTAGAGCGACCTTGAGCTTTGGAAAGGCGCTATATAAAACTTCTGTGATATTGATTTGATAAAAGTTCAATAAACTATGTTATTTACATTTTAAACACAACATTGGCTGTTTTGCCAACGAAAATAGTTCCAAACATGGTCACAGCACTGTTGTGCGTCTCTCAGCAAACACACGGCAGGTGTTGTTACTGAATGAACCAATTGTTTGAATGATTCAATGACTCACTCATTAACAGTGATTTGCTGCCATCTACTGGCCGTTCACATTTAATGTATCTTTTCATGTTTTAAATCATTTCAAATATCAATATTCCACATTGTGTTTAAAACAACAAAACATTATGCATTTGTAACAGCGGGTTATTCATGTCACCTCTGAGCTGCATTAAACTGACTGTAAACGAGCTTAATGCCACTTCAGATGCAGCTTGTTTCAGTTTCCTCTCATTGCAAAGATGAATTACGTTGATAGTTTTATTTTGGTAACAGCCCTATTGTGTCTTATTAGAATTTAATTTGGGTTAAATGTAATTTGATGCATATAATTAGGTTAGAAAAAAAAAAAAAAAAAGACTTCTAAAAAAGGTGAAAGTTCCCATAATAGCTATATTGTCCAAGTATCAATGAAATGTCACACACCCCTATGATGCATGAGAAATATAGAGAGCTACTGCAAAAACAAGTTCAAGAGACAAAATCCAAAAGATGGCTGCACACTCGTTTCTCTGCTGCATAAGGGCTATTGAATTATTGTTTTTCAATAATTCAAAAGTAGACTCATGAGACATTGAAAGTTAAAGTAATGTTTTAGAATCAAGTAATTTATTTGGGGGCAAGTTTTCCCTACATGAAAAACAGTTCTGCTGGAGTTGAGTTTCTTCCAGGCACAGCCACAACACCCTAGTATTGACCAATAATGCCCTGGCAAAACATCTATCATTCTGCATCATTTTGAGTGGTCAGATGCAGCATTAAATGGTCAAATTTCTAAATGACCAGTGTGGTGGAAAAATTTAATCATAGAGGAAGATTAATTAAGACACATATTTGAGATCATACAGGAGCTAACGTGTTTCTGCCATGCGGGACACCTTATTTGAGGGTGCTCCTGTAACAAAGGTGTCGGGCAGAACTAATTCTAATTCTGTGTGCTGTGTCTCTTACTTTTACCATGTGTGGAAAACTACTGAGAAGGATTGTTTACACTTTGGGGGTATAAGAGATTGTAGCTTCTGTTATGTCTTCAGTTAGCACTCTACAGACATTCAGGATGGCTGTATGACTGACTCTTTTCTTGTAAGAAAATAAATCTTTATAAAGACAATTGGCTAAGGTTTGTCTTATTCAGTGGTGAAAATAAGTACATTTTTTGCCATGACACCAGAAAAAGCAGTTCACCACAACAATGGGTAACCAATTTTCTAATGGCTTGTATCCCCCTAAATTAAAATCACCTTGATCATTTGTAACTACTTTTCAAAAATTAAAAGCTAAAACTGATTTAAATTAGTTGACATGAACCGCAGTAGGCTTAACCTACTGAAATGTAAATGACGAGACAAAAACAGTATAAAATCATTTATTGGGATGCAAAAAAAAACCCATGTATAAAAAGTAACAAGACATCTTAAAATACATTTAAAAAAAGTGACTGTTACCTGAACATTTCTCAGTCACACAAAAGATTGTATTTAAAAAATTAAAAAAAATATAGTAGTACAATAAGCTTCCTCTTCAGCACCGAAAGCCTGCAACAAACAGAAACAGAGCATACAAAGTGAGTCACTAGAACCTTTAAAAGTCTTGCAGGCCTGTTCTTTCCCCACTTAAAAGCCAAGGATCTGTACGGACATTCCTTGCATAGAAAATAACTGTCAAAAGCTGTCCAAGAGTGCCACCAGGTGAGTGGTGCGACACATACCATGACAAAAACAGACAGTCATAACAAGCCATAGAAATGCATCCAATTTCAAAGACCCAATAATTTTTTGGTCCAATGGGTTTAAACTTTCCCCATGGCCATCCAGTGAAGAGAAAACACAACAGAACTTGTTACATCCTGTTTCCTATTGCATAGCATTACCCTACCCAATGTCATGCCATCAAGCTTTAGATAAAGCTGCAGTTCAACACTTTACATAAGACAAATTTGGATGAAAACCAAGACTCTTTAAATTGGTTTGTTTGTTTATGATCTGAAATCTGATAAACATACTTTCTATTAGTTTCAATTTCAGTATCAAGATCAAACATGACAAATCTCAAACGAACGAAATTTTAGGGGTTCAAAACCACTGAATGCATTTGATTATGCCAACGGATGTAGTTAAAAACACACTTTATATTGTCTTTACCATGTCCTTATGGCAAGAACAGGGATACAGGCAAGTTTGGGCAGAGGTTTGGTGGTATGGTTAGGTTTTAGAGAGGGTTAACGTGTAAAAGGAATGGTCAGTGTATAGGTGTACAAAAATTAAGGGTAACAAACTAATAAAACTGGTTAATTTGTGGTTACTCTGGAATAACGACAATAATAATTAGTTTTAGTTCGAATCCATAGTTTATATGGTATGGTTATACAAATGGTAATCAAGACGCCAAAAAAAAAAAAAAAAAACATGCTTTTATTATAGCATGGTTAATTTTCAAGAGAGTATATCTGTGCTATACATTGTGCAAAAGGTTAAGCAAAAGGACAGTTTAAATCCCTACATAAAAAAAATAAATAAATTTACTCAGGAATGTTCTGCAGGAACACACATTCACTATGGACAAAGTAACACGTTTTATTTTTTATCCTGTAAATAAGCCAAGAAAAGTCTTACATTTATATTCAATTACACGCTGTTATCCCTTTACAGTTCCTACTCTCAAAATTACATTTAAACTAAATTTCAGCTAAATTATTTTTTGCACTATTAATAGTCTCCCTCTCTACTGCGTTCTGTCTGTTTGAGGAGCGCGAGGAGCGTGCGCACCGGCGCTCGTTCAGTTTGAATGCAGACTGTCAGGACGTGCTTTTATGCAAAATGGAAATACTCGTGTGAATTAGTAAAATTTACAGATAAGGATATAACCTTCAAAATTAACATTTTGCTCTGAGGTCAAAACTTGCACTTTGAAACCAGTTTTAAAAGGGTTGCATATTCAGACATGCTGTCAAAAAAACCCCCCACATTTTTCCAGTTTTACTTAAGTATAAATATTAGTTACAAACTGAACAAACAAAGTTAAAAGCACTAAAAATGAACTGGAAAGGTAACTGAAAATATATAAAATGACCACACAATTACGAAACAAAAAACCCAGTTCAAATTAAACTACAAAACTGAATCAAATTACAGATGTAATTAGATGCAGGTGCCTTTAAAACATGTACAAAATTAGAGCACTTTAATCAAATGATTAGTATGCAGCAGTTAACTATAAAGTGGATCCATCAGATCCAATTAACTACAGTTGTCTTGTAAAAATATTTTGTGCAGAATTTAGAAAGTACATTTCTTGAATTTGCACATTTACACTACTGACAATTCATTAAATATTTACACTTCACCTGTAGCAGCTGCCTGGTAAAGCCAGTCTGGAGAGAAGCTCTCGCCATCAGTCACTGAGCAACACAAGAGAGGAGTTAGTACACAAGACCTCACAAATTGACAATTTCACAAAGATAAGCTCTACACAAATATAATGCTTGTAGAATTTGAGGATATTTTTGTCTATTTTGTACAGCTACAAGAATTTTAAGTGTAATTTTGACAAAACTAGAATCTATTTGTTTTTAAAACAAGAGTTGCATATAAAACAGACTAAGCTTGTTTTTAGAAAGTTGAATGTTTTATGATGTGTTAGCCAGGTTTAGGAATATTGACTTTTGAATTTGCAAACAACGGAATTTGAATTTGCAATGGTTGTGTACAAATGAGTGAATGAACAGTTGTGCTAAGAGAGAAGTTTAGGGTTGATATTACCTTTTTGAAGCTTGCATTACACTTTACGCCATCTTTCCCAATTTTGTCGTTTAAGCCGGCGAAAGTCAGGTAAGACTGAACATTTGAATCATCTTCACGGTCAAAACTTTCACCCTGGGCTACAAAAGCCTTTGTTGAGTGATCTGGTTGGACAATACATCATGCCGTTTCTTTTGCTTTTTTTGTTTGCACGCAAAATTACCATATGAGCACCAAACATCTAAATTGTTTTGTGCATGTATACTTTACCTTTTAAAAAGGGGAATCTATCTGTGCTTTTAGAGGTGACTCTGCAGGTCTTACCTCAAGATCCTTTTCAATAGAAGACAAACATGTAGAGTCTCTGTGACATCAGAGGGATTTAGTGACTCTGATGCGAGGTCGCAACAGGGTTATCGCTTTTAAAACAGGTATAAACACATTAAAATTCCAGGATTTCCTTATTGTGTATAAATCATTGTTAATGTTGAAGAGATTGACTATTATCTGGTTAAAGAGGTCATATCAAGCCACTTGTTTTTGCATCAAAAACAGGCAGACTTATTGTGGTTTGTCCCAGTTGCCTTACCGAATAGGTGTTGTAGCTTCAGTTAATGCATTTTTTACTTGAAAGATTTGAGTTCTGAATGTTACAGCATGTTTTCATAGTACAACGACAAATCAAAGTATAATTGATTTAAGATATGACCCCTTTAAATTATTCATAAATACAAAAGCTTGTTGGGGACAAAGGTAACAGATTTTGGAAATTTGTCTTTAATGTTATTCTGAGGTCAATTGTTCCTGTACAAGACATAATGTGCAGCTTTTTCACGATCTACTTGATACAAATAACCACGCTAATTGCAGACTATTTATCAACGGTTTATACACAATATATTTTGAACAGCAAAACAAGTCTAACTAAATATTGTGATGTTATAAAATGCATGCAGAATTTTGACAGTTTGCAACAGTTGACAGTTTTATATGGGATGACTATTACAACTTTAATAAGTCAAAAACAAACTTTTTGAAGGCTGTAAAAGAAAACTATGCTTTATTGACAAACTGATAGGGACACATTTTGGACATATTTAGTTCCCTAGTTAGGCAATGCACACAAGTTCGCTAATATTTCGGTAACTGCAAAACTAAAAAAACCAAACAAAAAAAAACACCAAAGAACAAGTCTAATATTTGGGTATTGTACGTACAAAGGTTTGAGAGGGCTGTACTTTTACCTGTCTAGAAGTAAAGCTGAAGTAAACTAACCTTTGCGATATTGGTTTTGCTCATTTAACAACGAATCAGCAATGCTAATTTTGGATTTCAGGAGACTTAAATAGCCTCAAACCAAAATGGAATTTGTTCTTTGAAAAATAAGTAACATGTTGGTTTGTACAGGAACTTTTGAGCGTCCCTCAATTTTTTTGTTATGCCTTGCAAGAGCGCGTTTGGAATAAATCTAAGTGATATTAACAGGCAATTTTCTCTTTTTTTAGCAAGTCACTTTACACATGGACATCAGCTAATTATCTAGCATTCAGGTATCATTTTTTCAAGAGAAGAAACGCTTAACCATTAAAATAAAAACAAACAATTTGTAAAACAAATGCAAAGAGAATATAAGCACATATACTCAGAAATCTAAAACGTGTCATGAACTTATGAATGGTCATCGTCCTACGTAAAGAGAAGATTCATATTAAAAAGGAGTGTTAACCAAAACATACAAAAACGGCTAGAATTACTTTAGGTGGTTACAAGAGGTTACGAGGGGGGTGCGGTTGCCCAAACAACTGCAGTGACGGAAAGCTCTTAGTATCGGCCATATGGGTGTTCCCGAAATGACTTGCCCTGACGGGCAGGCGGCACTTTTCCACCGGCACCACCCCAAGCAGCAGCTTCCCAGTCGTCTTCTGCTAAACACACAAATGCACATTAAACATGGGCAATTCATTGAAGGAGAACACTGCATTATACATAATGTTTAGCATGCTACAACAGCCAAGTGCCTAATGCAAGGAACATCAGAGCCTGTAGTACAACATAACTATTCCATGCATTGCATAGACGAGAGCATGTCTTACTGTAAGACTCGTAAGTCTCCTGTGCCTCACCGTGACCGTAGTCATAATACTCTGTGTCTCTGTGGAAGAAAAAAAAAAAAAAACATTTTTTAATCTTCAAACATGGCAGGACTTAAGACTTGCCAGTAAGTTTACAGCATTACATAGTTTCTGAAAAGGTTGACTTCTGGAAATTAAAAGGAAAGTCTCCACTAAACAAAAAAAAAAAAAACTCACGGCTGTGGAGCAGGTTGGCTGTAGTAGCTCTCGTATCCTTCATAGGAAGCCTCGGCGTATGGTTCTTCATAGGCCTGAGAACACAGGAGATGGGTCAAGCTAAACATTTATAAAGCCTTGCAAAGCCTTTTAAATAACAATACTGGCACAATCCAACAGAATGGTTACATGCGACTGAATTACAGGTTGTCAAATAAAGGATATGCCTTTAACAAACTAGTATGGCACCAAATAAACCAATTAAAAACATCTTCCAAAGAGTTTTGGAACACTACCGTTCAAAGGTTAGGGGTCAGCAAGATGTTTTTGAACTTTTATACTCACCAAGGCTGCATTTATGAGATCAAAAAGTGTAACACTAAAGTAAAAATATTTTAATATATTTGATCCGGTGCTGGTAAATCTGAATTCAGCATCATTACTCCACTCTTCAATGTCACATGATCCTTCAGAAATATTCTTAACTTTTCGCTGTTAAATTTGTGCAAACCATGAACATATGCATTGCAACAAATGCATTCACTTCTGTCAACATCTTACTGACCCCAAAATTTTAAATGCGTTAAAGCCGGTGTGGTGGATATTGACTTACATATTCGCCGTATGCTTCAGGTTTGGCTGAGTGCTGTTGGTGAGAGAGCGCAGATGCTGGCGTCATCCTCTGAGCCTGCGCTGGTGGTCTTGACCGAGAGGCACCTCCTCCTCTGGTTGGTGTGGAGGGTGGAGGACCACCTCGTCCGGCAGGGGCTCCGCGTGCTGAGGCTCCGCGACCTGGACCTCCTCTTGGAGCTCCTCCACGTGGTGCGCCACGAGGGGGCATACCACGACCCCTACAATAATATACATTATATATACACTCCAATTGTTCAGATAACTAAAGATTCTACATCCAAAATACAGCCCATGTTTTGCTATATGCATCTATTAGTAGTTCTCACCTAGGGGGTGGAGGGCCACCACGGCCTCTGCCAGGAGGACCGAGACCTCTACCGTGGCCAGACATATCCTGGGAGCCGTTCAGAAAACCTGGATCCATGAATGCATCCGGATGCATCTCATCAAGACCATCCACCTGACACATGACAAAAAGGATCAATTCAATTGTGACTCAAAGACTTAAACCACATTATAAAGCCCCAACAAGACCATTAAAGAACAAAACAGGGAAGCACTATTAAAAATGTGTTACGAAAATGGCAGATGTGAATAAATGGCCAATACCCAATTTTAAAAAGACCATCACTATTATTACCATTTCAAATTAAAATAAATATGCCCATAATTAAATTTACTAAAGATTTAAGGGTTAATAGACTGGTTAAAAAAAACACTTTGATTTATGTAAAGCTCTATAAAAATAGGGGAATGAGCATTCGTGTTCAAATGTTTTATTAACTGGATAAGGGTGCTCTGAGGGGGTGCCAATCGTTATCTGCCGATAATAACTTTATCAAATTTGCTTGGTGGTCTCTATAAAAGACCAAATAGATGACAAATTTCCCCATGTGCAGCTAAAATTACTTATTTCACAGGAATGCCATTCATGTTAAACTAAGCTGCTCCTAATCAGGGAACAGAATGTGGCACAGGTTGCTTGACAATAAATAAATCAATTGTCAATTAATTATATTTTCTCAGCTCCTTTTTTATACATAAATTGCATTAACAGCTAAATAACCCCAGTGGGTCTATTTGAAGCCTTCTATTTATCATGCATTTGTTCTGTGATCAGTATCAGCCCCAAAAACCCACCCTTAAACACAAGCAAACATGAGTGATGAAATACCAAATAAGAGAAAGCAAAAAGCAGTTAACTTGAATTCACACTTACGGGCATCAGGAACTTTTTCACCTCATCCATGGCATGCGCCATACGCAGGTAACAGTCCGGAATTGGCGCAAAAACCTCAATGTGTACATGCAACTCCATTGCCAAGTGTGCGTACTTGGGATCCCCACCTTTCCTCAGCTCCTCTTCCTGAAGGTTTCACAATTTAAGCTTTAGTAACCAGGTCATTTAACAGTAAACTCATTAGCAGTGCAAAGAACGGTTCATTACCTTGTTCTTGTCCCTCATGGACCCTTTGCCCAAAACAGAGATTTTAGCACCGGTGTCTTCCTGGAGGCGTTTGATTGTGCTACCCTGCGGCCCAAGGATCTTCCCAACAAAGTTGAACTAACAGAAGAAATTAGAAATTAGGTAATGTTCAACAACTCCAAGATCCACAAAACTCAGTGTGTGATGACTTACCCGAGGGTACTGCTTTACTGGAATAAGCACCCGCTCTTTCACCCGCACATTCTTCGCTGTGAAGAGATCCAGGTACGTCTCTGTCTCTTTTTTAGGTTCTCCTTTCTGGACCCTCTCAATCTCTGCAAAAGACAATACAATCAGCTCACAGCTAAGTGAAATTTGCATCGCCAAATCAATTCAAGCAGCTGCAAACATTCCAACAATGCAGTGACTCAAACGGGTGCAATTACTAACTAGTTGCAGTTAAAATTAGTTAAATTGATACCATAACTTTATCCCAAGAACTCAGGACTAATTAGCGCATGGTTTATCAGCATGTTAAAGAAACTTTTCAGCACTGGCCCTAAAGATGCACTTTCAGGCACCCAGTCAATCACCTGAACAAGCCAATCAAGGTCTTCATGATTACTATAAAGTTACATGGTATAAATCAAGTTACATCTGCACATGCCAGTTATTGTCAGGATGGACCAAATCACAATGATTGTTTTACTGGGAAATATTATTAATGATAGACTGATTATGTTGGTGTATGCCCTCATTCTTGTAGTCAATTATACAAAAAGCACACCCTCTGTATTCTGCTTTCTTGAATGAAACCACAAGGTTAAATTTGCATGATGTAATGCATGACAAAAGCAACTACATTTTTTTAATGTGACGACGCTTCCATTTTATGCAAATTCTGGATTTAAAGCTTTCCTAACGTTCCATTCACGCGATGGCGGGAAACCCCGTCGATCACAGCAATCAAACAACGATTCAATCAATGGCCCATTAACAAACGAAAAGTCCCGCGCTACTTTCGATCGAAAAGCAGCAATAGACACGAAAATACGTTTGCAAAATAATTCGAATATGCGTGTTTAAGTGTTTTACACTTAAAACCTCAATTTCTCTTTGTCTGCAATCTTGGGGTTCCTACGAGGAATTATGGGGTCCTTCACAAAGGAAAGCACGTGATGCATTGAAACCACTCTAATTTCTAACACTATTCTATACAATTGACCTTTAAAAAAAAATACCTAGATTAACTGAAGTTGCATGCACATTAAACACTTTTCCTAAATTTATCCATTGAATAAATCCATCTCTGGTGGATACTTCAAATTTGACCTAACGTTAATTCTCAAACGTAAAACAGAATTAAACACTGTTTGCAGGATAAAAACGCAACCAGTTACGTAAAGCGCGCATTAAGAGGCATCGCATAGGTGATGATTTGGGAGCAAAACCCCCGGCAGAAACGGCAACTTCACACATTCCCAACATTAAACAGCGCTACATAAACGTAAAACATACAACTCAACTTTGTGTAACACTGGAGGTGTTAAAAACACGGTGCGGCCTACCGGACCAAACCCCGCCTCTGGCCTACAAACACGCATTTCATCGATGCACGTGAAATTTACTCTAGTAAACAGACTTAACCCCTTTAAACACCCCGAGTTCATCATTTAATAGCTAGAGAAGTCGCATTCAGGAATTCTGTTTAATAAGCGATTTAATGTACGTACTGACCTGCACTCAGGAGTTTCATGGCGTGCGTGAATGAGGAGTCAAGGCTGTCCTTTTCTGCCAATAATTCCGGCAGATATTTACTGTCGCCGGTGCTGCTCTTTCTCTTATTGTTAGCATCCATCGTGGCTTTAGATGATTCAATGCTGGTGGCGAAAGCGCGTGCTGGAGCTCTTCTAACGTTACCTCTCCGAACAAAGGAAGCTGCTGCGGCTAATGGCGCGGAAGGAAGTGATGTCAGGAGGCGAAATCTGCTTCCGTTTTAAGCGTCGGATGCGCCAGGGGGCGGGGCGACCTCTGAAAACAAACGACTGTGATTGGACTGTTCTATCAGCGCTGAGAAACGTAACAGATGTCACGTGTAGAAATGAGTTTAGGCCCATCGTGAGCCTAACTTATAATAATAAAAAAACTTGATTATGCCTTTTAAGAGGTGTAAAATACCAGAAAACCAATCAATATACACTGACTGGCTGTGAGTTAAAACACTGATCAAGCACTTTTAAAGATTATATTTGTAAAACGTTGTAATTAGTGTATAGCCTACCTAGATTTTGTAAAAATGAAAATATGTACAAAAAGTACAGTTTTATCATATGATCTCATATTTATGTTTTTGTAATATTTTGATATAATACTGTTTTGATCTGTTTGCTATTTACAATGGTTACTAGTTACAACTTTTTGTTGTATTAAAACCAGTTAGGGTAAGTTTGACCTGCAAACATCATAATAATTACTAGTTATGCAATGATAATAATAATGATAATCTAATGGAATGGTTACAACAAATCAAAACAAATGTTTCATGGATAATAACAAGTGTGATTTCAATGATATTTTGACCGCTGAATTAGATCTGGTCACCAAAACCTAATCTGGATGTTGACCTTAACATAAAATAGAAATTAGATCATCTAAATCAAAGATGTGGAGAAAATAAATATTTTTACCATGACTTACAATTCAGAATAGGGGAGACCGAGGGAGTGTTGTAACACGGGGATAGATGTAACACTGGTCGGAAAAGAGCAGTGGTGACCAATATCATACACTCCCATCTTCTTTTTGAGCTCTCATGAGAAATTGCATGTGACTGTGAACAAATTTGTAGATTTTATGACCAAATAAGAAAGTAACGTCTTTTGCCTAGCAATTATTGAATTGTATGTACAATTATTTAACATAGCTATTTCTCTAGTTTAATTTGATGCTTATGTTAACTTCAAAACCACATGCTAAAACAGTTAGCCTTGTTATGGCTGTTTGGGGCGGGGATAGTTAACAGTTCAGTAAAAATGTTACAACCAACCCCTGACGATTCCAATGAGACCAGCTATTAATCGCATCCTCTGTTGAGGCAAAGGCAGTTTTTTTGTTGCGTATTGAGGGATTTATTCAGTAAATGTGTTTCCATCATAGTTTATGCATGTCTTCTTACTAGCTAAAAAATTATCTGCCTCAACTGAACGCACACGTTTTTTGTGCACATTATTAGAATTAGAATTGTTTTTTTTATGCAATATCTCAAAATTCCCAAAGAAATAGGTGGATCTTGGAAATGTAGCTAGTGACTGAACCCTTATGTGACAGGAACACAGTACACTTACACTACATTTAATGTTCTAAAAAAATACAGTGTGTTTTTTGTCAGTTTAAATTGTTCACGTTGTTCAAAGCTGTTTTTTCTTTGTTCTTCCATGATGTTTATGGAAAATTGGATAGTGTGAGTGTTATTTCAGCGAATGACCTCTCAGTGTTACAACTCACCTCAGTAGTGGGGTAGGTTATAACAACGGAACTCTTTGTATTTGACATTAACTCACATAATCTGTGATTGTGTAGTACATACCCAATTGAATTATATTTGTAGCAGACAAATATGGCTACAATGTATCAAAATTTGAAGTAAAGTGAGTCAGTAACCCATAATAACCACATTAAGTCCTAAATATTTTATAATCCGTTTAATTTTAAAGATAATTCACAAAACACTCTTTGTGATGTTTATAGATGGACATTACAAGGGCAAAGATGAGTAGATGTAGAATGGAGGTTGATGTTGATGGGGCAGATTGTTTTTAACATGTAAATGTGAAGACTGGAGACAAAGGAATATTGATTAGGTCATATTGCTGTGTTTCACACAGGGTAAGAGTGTGAATGTGAGCAGGGCGTGGACAAAGAAACATAAATGGTGCCGTTTGCAGCATGTCTGGCATATAGGACAATGGATGAATGGGTGCTTGGGATTGGGTGTAGAGCAGCAGGAGTCTGCTTTGTCTCATGAATATAGTCAGGAAATGAGAGAAATTCATACCAGAACTCGGTATGGCTCGTGAATTTAAACTCATTTGGCTTCAAAGCCAATATGTATTACTGACTTTGTTTCCAAAGGTTACATTATAGTAAAAAGTTGCAATTACTGTATATAGTATATTCACAGTTTATTAAAATGAAAATATTAATTACAATTAGAAAATGTAAAAAATAGTTTAATGCAGTGTTTCTGCAGTTTTTATGAAGGTAAATTTAAACCTTTTCAAGACCAAGTAAAGCTAATTTAAGGAATAAGTTGAAGGGAACGCAATATATTCTCTAACTGTAAGGAGTTGTATTAGCAAGTTTGAAAACTTACAACAGATATCCATTCATTTTTCATTCATTTTACAAAAAAGTAGTTTGAATCACTCTGCTTTCAATATGAACATAACCTTTACTGTATCTTCTGATCATGTTCTTCCTCAGTATTTTTGTCTTATTTTTCAGTGCAATTGTCTAAAGATTCATAAGCAAGATGCATTTACTGAAGATACAAATTACATAAAATATGAAGTCTTGTTTTAAAGTGAGTTTAACAAATATTTGCCAATGGGCTCAGAAAAATTTACTTAAATCAAAAGGAAGTTTTTATAACTCGTCGACAGTTATTTGATCTTGTTTTAAACATAAACTCGCTTCATTTTGCTCATTTTTTTCAAGACTTCATTTTACATTTGCATCCCAAGTAAATGTGTCTTGATTTAAAAAGCTGTATTGGAAAACAGGACAAAAATACTTACATTTTTGCAATATTTTTAATGCCATGGCTTTATGAATTTAAGACATTCTGCTCGTTTTATTTGTTTTAAAACAACTATTGCACTCTAAAAAGCCTTATATAAAAAAAAAGGAATTAAAAATGTTCAATTGTATAGTAAAATTCCATCAAATTGAATAATAGTTACATTTTCATATTATGAATTAAGAATAAACCTCTAAAAAAAACCTAAAGCTTAATAAAAAAACTTTTTGTATACATTTTAAATGGAAAAAAAGGAATGGACCATTTAGTGTACTAATAATAATAATATATGAACCCACAACAAATTTATTGTATATTTGTGACCAAATATATTGTATATTGTCCTTTTTTTTAAAAAAAAAAGAAAAGAAAAAGAAAATAGGAATGGACCATTTAGTCTATGTGATTTGTATTCATACATTTAAACATACTTTCTTTTTTTTTACATTTATGAATACGAATCACATAAACTATATGACCCATTCATCAGTTTGTAAATCTGTTTAATGTAGCCTAATATTAACCTTAATCCTGCAAACCCACAATTTTTGTTGTATACAATATGCTATCTGCTCTCTGATCAATAGAATATTGTATTATAATTTTCTGTTTTTATTATTAATGATGCCAGCTTTTAAATATAACATTAAATAGCTCTAATTGCACATTTTATGAATATAAATCATAAAATTGGCCTGTAGGTGTAAAGTTTTGGTGGAGTTTGTGTCTAAGTGATAAATGTATTGACGTAATTTGAAGATGTAGTCATTTTGTGCCAAAGCAAACCCAGCCCACATAGACTGAAGTTGTGCTCACTTAGTGACCTAAGTATTAAAGAAAATGTGTCTTAGTGAAAAAAACTACAGCACTACAGACCGAACCACACCAGTTACATCTTAAAACAACAGGGAATCATGGCACTTTTATTTAGAGTCCACATCTTAAATGTACATCATAATTATTACACCACATTGAATGAGTTCATTTCATTTTTTGTTCTCTTGGAAGGCTCTGGAAAACCTTTCAAAGTGTAACTCAAACTTATTTAAGAAATCTTTACATAAAGCAAGAATCTGCAAGTTGCGCTGCAGAACTTCAAGTACCTGTGAGCGATACATGGATTTAATCGTAGCATTGATAATCAAATAATCAGTGTTTAATTTTGTTCTTACATTAAGCAAAGACAACAAGCATTAAAATGCAACAGGCTGTTGTTCCCACCCTGATCAACTTAAGCGTTCAGTCAGCGGTTTAAATAATTGGGAGTTAACAGCAAGCTGATGTAGTTGTGGAGCGATGCTTTGGCTCCGATTATCAGTTTTATATTCTGAGAACATACGTCACATTGGACAAAATCACACACAACACTAAACCACTGTTTAGTTTCATGAAATTGACTGGACCAAATGAACGCAAGCTTGAAGGTGAGGTGAGTAAATTCTGCATGACTAAAGAGCATTGTAAAAAAAGTCGATTTTAACATTTTCAGAACAAAGTGAGTGGAGTTTGACTGTGCAAAACTGCTAAGGCATTGTTGGCGGGTGCCATGGTGTTACTATGGGGTTGCTAAAGAGTTCTAAGTGTATGTTCCCATGTTGCTAATGTGATGGTCTAAATTAAAAGAGCCCATGCACATCTCTTTTATAGTATGGTCCCTCTATAATTCGAGTCCATTCTTCAAACGCAAATGTAGTATATTTTTTTGGAAGGTGAAAAATTGTATTTTGAAATCTAATTGATCACTATAAGAAAAGTAAAACCTACTTTCCTCGTTGCACAATTGCACTTTCTAACACAAACTTTGGTGCGCATCACATGCTGTAGTCAGGGTAGCGCCATATTGAATTTTTTGACAGGAATCAAAACAAGGCTGTGAGAGATGCGTTCAATGGATTGTACTGTAATTTAACAACATAACGATTGTTTAGCTGACAAAACACCTTCAAAAAAACACTTTCAATCTCCATAAAACGTTTTAAATGTTGCAAGTTGCGTGTCATTGTAAAGACTAATGCTGCGTCCTAATTAGTGTAGTCTATCTGTCCTAAATAGTATTCAAAATTAGAATAAGTGTCCCAAATCGTAATATGTTAAAAATGAGTATTCAAAAGATACCTGAATCCGAAGTGCAGATCTGTGCACACTCTAACGGCTAATATTGCCCACAACCCATTGGACGAGGATTTGATTAGAACTATACGCGAGTAAAAAGTGTTAAACTACGAACATGGCGGATGTGCGAGTCCAACTCTTAAGTAGAGAGGTTCAGATAAAGGGGTTTGAGTACCTGGGTTTCTATCCAATTGTAAAGCAAATCTTTTCAAAGTTCGCAAAAAAGAAAAAACAAACAAATGTGATTAAGGTGCGTTTCCATCAAATTGTTTGAGCGAATGGCGGTGGTATTGGTAACCTAGTAACCAACAGTAAATAAAACTCCCTCAGCTTAACCTTAACATGGCTTAAGTAAGTGTTATAAAGACCAAACTAGGTAAACACCAAAATAATAAAGCATAATATGCACAAAAAAGCAGATGAGTCCAGAATATGAACGCAATACGTTTAATTACACGTTAAGCGTTTTCCTACCATAAAAAAAGAAAACACTTATGAGGCTTAAGATTGTCAAACACAGAGGGAGAACTATTCCAACAAGCTCTCTCACCCTGAACACACTTTTGCTTTCTTTATTCTGGGCTCATCTGCTTTTCTGCACATAGTATGCTTTATTAATATTGTGTTTTCTGAGTTTGGCATTTTAATATCACTTTTTTTAGCACATTAAGTGTTTTAGAATGTCCCCATCAGCGGAAACAGACAATTACGTGGGTTTAATGTTCGCTACATCATAATTGCTTCAGCAAATGCGTTTCCATCCTCCATTATTAGCATTAACTCTTTTTCGCACAAGTCAAAAACCACTTCAAGCGAGCGTAAAAACGCACGCAAATTAAGCGAAATTTTGCGTTTACGATGCGATACTTCAAAAAGGATGATGGAAACAGTGATTAATAATCTAATCTGACAAAAAGATTTGACATTATGACATTATATTTAATCTGCAAGACTGCAACAGCACTGCAAACTTTTTTTAAGCATTAACTTTTAAATGCATCATTATGCAAATTGCAAATACCCACAACTGGCAGTGCTACTGCAGGAAATTAATTAAATTAAAAGTATATCACTCAAAAAAAATCAGATAAATACAGTAAAATTTGTAAATATTGTGAAATATTATTACAATTTTAAATAACTGTTTTATATATGAATATATTTTAAAATGTAATTTATTCCGGTGATCAAAGCTGAATTTTCAGCATCATTACTCCAGTCTTCAGTGTCACATGATCCTTCAGAAATCATTCTAATAGGATGATTAAATTAAATGTGGAGGATTTTAACTGTGACAAGATAATTGACAGGGCAGTTTAAACGGTGACAGGCTGCACATAACTAAGCGAAAGAGCTGTCCATTTTGACACAGTTATGACAAAGTAGTATGTCCCAAAGCTTGCCTACTCTTCTGATACACACTCAAAAGTATGTACTTTAGGACATAGTATAAGTAGGCAAAGTCTATCCCTTACAGCCTCGTTTTCATCCGTATCAGATTCAATATTGCATCAACATTAACCACCATTGAAAAGTCGCCCCCCCTGACAACAAGTTATAGAAGTTATATTCTTAGTCTGATCTGCCTCAGTGGTCTAACAGCACTCATCACTGTCAGAATGACTGAGATGGCCAATCAAATCAAAGGGTTTACTGTTCACTGAAGACGAGTGCGGAATCAAACGCGATGATTTTAGTTCTAATGGAGAGTGCGTGTAGCTACACATATAATATTTGACAACTGTTTCATAATAGAAATGTTAAACGACCCACAGTAATATCCAGTGATGCAAACTACTGAACTTTATCAAGTTTTGCCGTTTTGAACTAAAACATGGTATCCTGGATATTATTCATGTATAACTGAAAGTGACGAGATAAGCGATACGAATAAGATTGCATGTGTGCATATTTTAAAATAAAATATAATTTGCAAAAAGTTTAAATTGATTAGTTAATGCCTACAATTAGACTTAGATGTTATATAATCCCTTAAATATATTTTAATCCTTTAATTATTTGATGGATAATTATTAAAATGGTCCCGCCCCTCACAATGTACAAGGCATGGTTACGGCCTTGTTTAGGGTTAGAATTTTGGAAAATGCTGTCATGTTAAATTTTGGTGGCCTAAACAAAAAGATCTTGGTTTCGTTTGGTACACTGCAAAAAATGCTTTTCTTATGTAGTATTTTTGTCTTGTTTCCAGTCTAAATATCAAAAAAAAAATTGCTAGATAAGTAAAATGACAAGATATCTTTTCAAAATGAACTGAGTTTTTGCTTAAGCAGAATTATCTGCCAATGGGGTAAGAAAAATAATCTTGTTTCTGTCTTTTTTTGATTATTTTTCTTACTTCAGCACTTCATTTAAATTTTTTCCCCCCCAGAAAACAAGAAAAATATCTTGTGTCATTTTACTTATCTAGGTAAAGCATCTTGATTTAAGAATGTTTAGCTATCTGGGCTGGAAACAAGACAAAAATACTAAGAAAAGCATTTTTTGCAGTGTACCAAAGTGGCACAGAAATTACACCGTGTTTCTATATAAAAATGAGCTTCGAGATCGAACTACACAGGCATGCGATTTCAAAAGAAATAGGAGCACAGAATCACTCACTATTATAAATATTCAACTGTGACTGTGATTCAACTTGTCATTCAAAAACCCACAGAAAATGTACTGGAAAAACACATTTCTTGAGGTAAAGGAGGCATTCAGCTATTTCACTCCCCATTACCTGCTGACTTGCAATCATTATCCATCACAAGAAAACATTATCCACCCTTACTAGAAAAACTAAATTGTGAGGTATTTCTCACTGCAAACGAAAACCAGTGAGCTAAATATCATTTTCATGGGCATGAAAATCTCATAAACTCATTTCTTTATTACAGAAGCATCAGATTTGGCCTTTAAGATGGTTATGAATAACATCCATTAATGTCAATATCAATATTCCCCATCTGGAAAGTTTTAAACAGTTGCTTCCACAGCTGGAATAAATATAATTTTAATACATGAGAGAAGAGCCGCAGTGACTTTTGAGAACAGTGAAGGCACCAGGACACGCCGTCCGTCTAGTGCAACAGCAACCCAAGAGTCACAGATGACTGGAACAAAAGTAACGCAATCATGTTTATCAAGCACAAATCGGCTCACATAAATAAAAATCGGGGTCATGTCTTATCTATATTGACACGTATCATCTCCACTCAAGAGTTCAGAGCGCATTTGGTCTTTAGTGAAGGAAGCGGATGCTCATCTTTTGTTCGACGTCCACTTTTTCCAACACCTGAGGAACAAAAAGAGGCCTTTTAAAAGGAATAGTTTAAAACAAATTTTGGCATCATTTAAATCACCTTCATCTTGTCATTCTGATCCTGTATTGTTTTCTTTCATCCGTGAAACACAAAAGGAAAACTCTAGGGTGGACTATCCCTTTAGGTGGGGCACAAATACTTTGAATGCTTTCCCTTTCTCAGGATTTACCTTGGTGAACTCATTGAATGAGATACACATGTCTCCATTAGTGTCAGCCTCCTGTATGGTTCTGTCTGCAATGCTTCCCAGCTGCTCATCAGAAATATTCACCCCCACCATCATTCTTAGCACCTGAAAAAACAAGTTTGAGTCTTATTTGGATTATGTGGTGGTGTCCTCTAGAGGCTGAAAAGCAGACTGCAGTTCTCTATGCACTCACTTTTTTTTCTTCAAATGGCTTATTTCATGAGGAATAAAAGGAAGGAAGGAATAAAAAAGGTTCATACCGAAACCCTTGGATTTCTAATGTCAGAAACCTGAATAATTCAAATACAGTCATGACATTTACATGCCTATTCAGTGTTGGCCTACCAGTTACATTAAAGTAATACAAGTAGGATGGATACTACATATTAAAGGGGTGGTTGTTTTTTATTTCACTTTTTTAACTTTAGTTGGTGTGTAGTGTTGCTGTTTGAGCATAAACAACATCTGCAAACTTACAATGCTCAAAGTTCAATGCAATGGGAGATATTTACTTTTACAGAAATCTCTTTTTAAAGACTACAACAAACGGCTGGTAGGGACTACAACAAGCTTAGTGACATCACAAACCCTCTAAAATTTACATAAACCCTGCCCCCGGGAACACGCAACAAAGGCCAGGCTGAGAAGAGGAAGAGGTGTTGTAGTAGAGCACATTCAGGAGTCCGCTCAAGCTGTCGCATCAGTCTTCTCACATTAATTGCAATGCAGTACGTAACACAAATGCAATAGCATGTCATAAAAGTAAGATGACAACATATCTTACAACAGTTTCCACGTGAGCGATTTATAGATTATCATGACAGAATATGCTAATCAATGACTTGAAGATAGTTAACTCCACATCAGCTACAGAAATTCCTCAACTAACCATTCAGAAATGTTCTGTTGCATTCTACATGTTGTCACTTCTTCTTGAGTCTCTCCATCATTGTCCGACTCCGGTTTGAACATAAAAGGCTGAACAGTTTCGGACATTATCAGTGCGTGTCTGTGAGAGGTAATCGGAGTTGCTAAGAGCTCTTGAAGCTCCGCCCTCTTCTTGAAAGGGGGCCGGGGCAGCTCATTTGCATTTAAAGGGACACACACAAACCGGCAAAAAAGTGACAATTTTAACATGCTACAAAAAATTATCTATGGGGTATTTTGAGCTAAAACTTCACATGCCCAATCTGGGGACATCAGAGACTTATTTTACATCTTGTAAAAAGGGGCATTATATGACCCCTTTAAGTTGGTCACTAAGATCTCCAGCATTTCGTTTTTTTTTTTACAATAACTTGATCTTAACTGTTTGTGCATCACATTTCAGTGTGGTTTGTTTTTGTCACATTGTAATGAAGGATATGACATTTAGGGACAGATTTACTAAACAGGGCAAATTAACGAGAGAGAGCAAAACCAACTGACGACGCTCAAATTAAAGAACACAGACACAGCCGGATCATTTCCATAATGACCAACACAATCTACCAAGAGCAGCACAAATTAGCATCTGGTTTAAGACATGCTTTCTTTGGGCATTAAAAAATGGCACAAACACCAGTAAATTGACTAGTGCAAACCTTAGTAAATCACCTTGCATGGTTCGTTTAAATACTCTCCCCCCATAACAACAGGAGCGAGCGCAATTGACAACGGAGGCTGACAAGCCTTACACTGCAAGTCGACTAGTTGATTTATCCACGTTTTAATATGCCTCTGGACATAGAGCTTTTTAGATGGATGCCGAGGCTTTTTAGGTCGGGTAGAATCCGAGATCTCTGACCTAGTTCGTTTGCTGGTTGCCATGGTTGCCAGTTGGATGTTTTTTCCGTCAACTGAAATACTATGGGGTAAATTGGAAGTGGGCGGTGTCACACAGACCAAAACAAAAACAGACATTCCGACACGGAACGCACATTTCAAAGTAGAATAATTGGCTGTAGTTGGGAAACTATATTGAGAAAGACAAACCAGTCTAAGCAGAGCAAAGTGCTGTTGGTAATTGTAATAAAAGGTATGTGTAATTGATCCTTCGCAAAGACCCACCCCCCTTAGTTACTGTTGCCATGTCCGACAAGTCATGGTGCTCTTATGCCACACATCACACATTCTACATCACGGAGCAGGACACTGACAATGTGCGACAGAGAAGGTTACGTTTGGTGTGAAAAAGTCTCAGCTTTCAAATTGTGTCATTTTTTAAGAAATACAAACAATAAATGCAGTTTTGTGGCTCTTTAATGTGTAGTGGTACGTGAACCGATCATCTCTATGATCATGAATGAAATAAACATAAATGAACAGATCAGAAGGCATGTTGTTTCAACCGTGGAAAGATGTCGATACACAACATTTTTCAAGTTCAAGTCTACGGATGTTAATCTACTAACTCTCTCGTCTGGTTTGTTTGTCGGACAAAATGGCAAATTTAGCGTTATGATTGGTCCGGCAAAGGGTGAATTCTAATGGTCTGAGAGTGGAAAAAGTTATGATAAACTATGCAACCAAAATTTTTTACTAAAAATACTAATAAAATAGTTTAAATAAATAAACATTCCCTGAAACAAAGCCATAGAATAGGATGCATGTGCTTGTGCATTACACATACTCATAATAATTAAGAAGTGTTCAGTGCTTGCACAAGGTTTTATGCATTTTGTATTTTGGAACACATCACAACCCACATCCTTGGCAGGTTTTTTTTTCTTTCAGATTTTCATGGCGAAATCTAGGTTAAAATATAAGAGTAGATAAAAACAAAGTTCTCAAGTTCTCTTTTTCATCTTTGACAGTAGAAGTAAAACAATTATTTCCCTGAAGTCCCCTGAACTGCACCTGAATGACCCTTTGAAATCCAGCTGGAATGACTAAGAGTTTTCCCTGTTAAACAGAGCATCTTCCGAGAATATGAATAGCTGGTTTCAGATGGCAAGGGCATGTGAGTCAGAGCTTCATTGTTCAGACGGTACAGAACGTTCTTTTGTTTCCCATGTCACAGCCGAGTGCAGAGGCTTTCTGTTGTACGTCATTAAGCACGATTCTCTTACCTGTAGCAGCTCATCTCTAGAAATCTTGTCGTCTCTGTCAAGGTCATATAACCGGAAAGCGACTGTGAAGAAATAAGAGAAAAATCTAAATATTATGAAAAGCATTAAAATTGCAACACTATATGGTCTACATGAATACACTGCGAAGGAAGGTGGCAGAGAACGTCTTCCCTGAGCAGAGATAAAGAGTAGCTGTGAACTAAAACAGGTTTCAGAGGATCATTAAAAACAGTAATTAGGTTTAAGACCAGGATCAGTTCAAGCCCTTTGTTTTCTTTTTGGGAAATGCCATTTTGCCTGCTTATAAATGTTTTGAAAATACTGAAGAAATAGGACGGATTTTTCTGATCTGAATTTGTATTTTCTAAAACTAATATTTTAATGTGTCTTTTATATTAAGTTTCCAAAAGGGCATTAGATGAGTTTTGCAATCATTCCTTATGTTGTGACTTTTTAAAACTTACAGCAAAAACAGCATTTGAGATGGTAAATTCAATTTATTTTTGTGAATCAGTTAAAACTGGTCATTTTAATGAATTCTGCCACCTGTACACTATTTGTGTACAGTATATCACTCAAAAAAAATCTAATCAAAAATACAGTAAAATTGGTAAATATTGTGAAATATTATTACAATTTAAAATAACTGTTTTCTATTTGAATATATTTTAAAATGTAATTTATTCCTGTGATGCAAAGCTGAATTTTCAGCATCCTTACTCCAGTCTCCAGAGTCACATGATCCTTCAGAAGTCATTCTAATATGATAATAATAACAACATTTCTGATTATTATTAAACAGTTGTGCTACTTAATATTTTTGTGGAAACTCTGATACTTTATTTTCAGGAATCTTTGATAAATAGACAGTTCAAAAGAACAGCGTTAATTTAAAATTAGAAATCTTTTGTAACATAATTTACTTTCACCTTTGATCAATTTAATGTGTCCCTGCTGAATAAAAGTATTAAATTAATTTTATGTAACAGTATACTATCCGTTAAATGTTTTAGATGAAAGCTCCAAAAGCAACAAACCCACATGCGAAGAGCATTTATCCAAAACATTTAACGGGTCAGTTTCAAAGACTAAGACGTGTATGTGATCAAGACTCAGACTTTAATCATCTTGCTTCTGATATGATAAACAGATCGTTTCAAACAGGGAGGATATGAAAAAAAAAAAAAGTGGTGGCTCAGGCTTTGAATAAAGTGACAACTACAACAGGACGACCTATTTAAAAAGAAAAACAAGAATAACAGCTCCACACAACCATATTTTGTTATGGAATATAGTACTCTCTCAAATGAAAATGAGTGCATAATTAATAGGAACTTGGGGATTTATCAAAGTGATCCAAGTTTATGTGAAATTCTTTAGGAACCTCCAATTGTGAGCTATAAAAATGCTCCCACGTGTAAAGACAATGACTAGCCTGCTATGAAACGGACAAAGTGGTTGGACAGAGAAACGAGGAATGTTTAAGTGTGGACATAGCAATCACTGTGAGAATCAAATCATTTGTAGATGTTTGCATGAAGAAAATGTATCCAATTAGATCATTTATTAATTGTAAGAGTACATATGTAATTTATAGGCTTCAATGTCCTTGTAATTGCTTCTATGTGGGCCAGACTGTGTAGACTGCAAGATAGATTATGGGATCACAAAAATGAAATTTGTACAAGAAACAAAGTCTACCCAATGGCAGTAAATGGTGCATCTGTACATGATTTCAATCCATCTACTCAAAAAAAAATTATTGGTTTGGAAACAGCTCCTGCATCCGAATATGCCTACTTCCATACTATATGGTAGGAGAAAAACAGTATGTGAGCAGAGTAGCATGTCCGAATTCACAGTATTCATAAAACAGCCTAAAAGTACCCAGATGACTTACTACTTCTGCTGAGATTCTGAAGAACGCATGCGATGGACACTCTACCATCCCATGAGGCCACGGAGAGGATTTGTGAATGAAAGACACCGTATATCACATGACAATGAAAACATGACGGATGTAGTACGTCTGAATTTTATATACTATTCATACTATATAGAGAACATACTTTTTTAATGATCGCGTAGTAAGTTTCAAACCAAAAGTAGTACCTACTTAATAGTTTATAAGCAGCAAGTGAGTGGATCTATTAGAAAGGATGATGGATTACAAAGTCCTTTACAAAGGGAAGCCCTTTGGATTTTTTTTTTTGTTAAAAGCTACCATTTTTCCTGGGTTGAATGAAGAATTTGATTTAACTCCATTCTTCTAAAATTACTATTATTATTAATTGTTTCTCTCTCTCTCTTCTTTCTTATTTGATGCATGTCATTATACTTTGTACTGGTTAACAAAATATGATAGGTCTCCTGCAATGGTTCTTTTGGGGTGCATCTCACTCCCTAGTTCAGTAGTCAGGGCACTGATCAGGGAGTCTGCCATTTTAAGGACAGAATCCTTCCAGTGCACTGAAACGTTCGCATCCTAAAACGTCCCACAATGCACCGCAAAAACCAGGGAATGTAGAAAGCATTATGTTATTATATTTCAGCATAAACACATCGCTAGGCAGGTAATGAAGACAATCTAGCTAACATTTATAATTTTATTTACGGCTGAAATGTTGCACGTATATGTAACAAGCAAACTATTTATCATAATGTACTTTAAATAACATTAACATGAGTAATGTCAGAAAGATATCAGCTCTGCTGTCGTTCAGTATTGATGTTGTACAATGAGGACGTTGTCGTCACCAGAAATAGAGGCATCAGCGTCCCAATGTGTAGTGAGCCAGCGTCCTTTACTGTCCTTACCAGTGCCCAAACTCGTGCACACGATATACTGATTAACGAGCTCGGGAGCTAGGGAACTGATTAAGACGCACCCTTGGTTTTTCCTAACTCTAAAGAGTAACTAATTACATCTACACCAGCAACTTATTTTGTACCTAAAGCCGGGTACACACTGCGATTTATAATAGTCCTTTAAGATTGTTTCTTGTCAGATTGTACGAACATGATCCCCTCTGTAAGCCATGTCACACTGTAAGATCTAAGTTGTCATTAATGTCAGATTGTACGATAGTTGAGGCGCGCTAAAACGGACGCACGCAAGAAAATCATCCAGAGTTTTATATCACCAATTAATGACACGTTCGGTGACGGTGAGCTGCATTACACGCAGGATTTAAATGGTGGCTACAAAGAAATCTCTAGTGCTCATTTTGGTCATAGTTTGTCTTGAAAAACGAAGATAATTTGACGGTTGTCGTAGGAGAAGTCACACTGCAAGATCGTGCGCCAAATCTTCTGACGCTGCCAGAATTTCGTCTGAGGTCAAATTTGATCGCAGCGGTCATTAATCGGCTGCCAGTGAACATGTCAAACTAACGATCAAAGACTTCAGATTTTAGCGTAGGATCAGAGGAATCTTTTAGGATTTGCAAAATTTGTCTCAGATGGCCAAATCGTGGCCAAAATCTCACAGTGTGTACCCGGCTTTACACACTCTGAAGAAAGCAGAAGGCTGAAATGCATAGGTATGCAGTGGTTTTAAACTAATTTTAATGTTCTATTGCGATTAGCCATGATGTAAATAAAGGCTTTTTTTGTACTGGAAGAAGTGCCTTGGACTCTTTTCTAAAGTATATGTTTGAAACCCAACCAAAGAGCACCTTCTGGGATTACTTCACAAGGTCCTTCCAGCAAGTAGCGTTCCAAGACATGAGAGATGTTTGGGTTGAACTTACAGAGGAGTTTGTTGGTCCTGCTGTTGAGCGGTTCTCCAGTATGGTCTTTGTTCTTCTCGTTATCCTCCACGGGACGGAAGTGAGCCAGAGTCCTCATGAAGCCTCTAAAGTTCACCTGATCCTCACTGAGAGAGAGAGAGAGAGAGAGAGAGAGAGAGAGAGAGAGAGAGAGAGAGAGAGAGAGAGAGAGAGAGAGAGAGAGAGAGAGAGAGAGAGAGAGAGAGAGAGAGAGAGAGAGAGAGAGAGAGAGAGACAGAGACAGAGACAGAGACAGAGACAGAGACAGAGACAGAGAGACAGAGAGAGAGAGAGAGAGAGAGAGAGAGAGAGACACACACACACACACACAACATTAAAACCACACTAGGCGACTGATATCTGAATCTCTATAGGGCCAGACGTTGCTCCAGACATGTTCCCTGATGCCATGAAAACTGTTGTCCTAATTTAGACTCGTGCTTTAAAATGTTTTTTACAGTCATTCCCACAAGAAAGTTTCTTCATGCTTCAAGGAATTTGAGTCCACGGTAATAATCAAACACTCAAAACCAAATAAACCATGAAGAAACCAACGACCCATTTGACACCACCCACATGCTGTGTGTTTTGAGAGAGCCATGACATAGTTTGAAGTTACTAAACATGTTGCATCACACAGTAACAATCTCAGCCAAAAACTCACACAAACACTGATAAACAGATAGGGAAATTATATCCTCTGAGAAATCCAGATGAATGTGATGAAACTGGTCAAGAATTTACCACCAAAGCCAAACTAAAAAAATTTATATATACACATCATTCTTTTTAGCGTTCTTTCTTTTTTCAGTTCTTTAAAGTATCCTTAAAAACATAGGTTTCAACAAAAATATTAAGTAGCACAACTGAAGACTGGAGTAATGATGCTGAAAATTCATCTTTGCGTCACAGGAATAAATTACAAAAATACACAGTATACTATTGCAATAACAGGTCTATCTTATATTTCAAGATGTCTTCTGAGATGTTACTTACCCCTCTGGGAAGAAGGCATTAATTATCCGATCACCAAGAGGATTTATGGCCAACTCTGGAATCCTCTGGAAGTCTTCTCGGCTGAGAGAGAGAGAGAGAGAGAGAGTTATTGTGTGTCAGAGGTGTAAAGAGTATCTGAAAACCATGCTTAAGTAAAAGTATAGATACCTTGCATTCTTTCAATCTAATGGACGGAATAAGCTTGCACAGTTTACATATGAACACGACGGGAAAAACATATGGAGAGCAGCAGCACTCGTTTCTGCTCTGACAGCCGCAAGACCAGCCAAACACTGTGAGTGCGTGTTATCTTAATACCAGGTGTAAACACCTCAATATTGCAATTGACACAACAGCCTCTAAATGTCTACAAACACTCAAGTTCAGTTAAGCTCAAGTGCTCAAAAAGGGCATAAGTAAACTAGTATCCCTCAAAATAATGGGTAAATAAAATAATATTAAGTAAAATTAAATAGTCAAAGTCTGCTTGCAGTGGAAGTGCTGGTTTCGGCCTCATCATGTCCTCATCTCATATGAAACACCTGCGATTCAGCAACTACCTGCTAATGCACTCACATTTGTGTAAAGTAACATTTTTAACAGGTTTGTGTGAGTAAGGGCAAAACGCACAAGATATAGTCATTTCAATGCCCTATAGATGGCGATATTGCTTTTTTTGTAACAAAAACTGCTGCAGAAAAAGTTAGGCGCTATCAAGCAGCAACCTCCCGTGATCTCTCTTGAAGCCAAAACAGAAGTGACTTAAATTGCAATTCATCGACTGGCCGCTAGAGACAGGCTCCAAAAGGGAGTCAAACGCACTGCCAAGATGGTGACAGCCGGCTCCGCCCACTTTAGGCTTCAAGAATGCTTTAGAAACTAATAAGTCCATATTTTTTTTTACAGTCTATGGGTGCTATGCAAAATATAACAAGGACTGTGTCCAAAAACATATGCAGCTGACTTTGCTTTGCTGCCTTACCGGGCAATGACTTAGTATGCAGCGTTTGCACACAAAGGCACCTCACAAAACTGATTTCTGGCAGACTTCTGAGGCAGCGTAGCCGTTTAATGATCTACAGCAAAAAAGAGAGAGCTTTGGTGATAACTAAGCAAATATTTAATTACTATCAGAAGTGGAAATTTTCAGACACCATCTGTATTTTTTAGCTCAACTGTCACAGAATAGAACACACAGGATTGTGGGATATCAAAGGCAGTGAAGGATACATCTATGATGCCTTTAAAAATCAAAAAAAACAAAAACAAAAAAAAATCAATAAAAAAGAAGCTCTCAGGAGACAGAAAGTGAAGCTAACATTGGATTCGGATGTGCACTGATACCTTGGAATGCGTCCTCCGAAGGAAGCAGCTTTCGGACGCAGAAAAGTAATTGCATTACTCATTACTAATGTATTGGAACACATTATATATACACACTTCAAAAGACACTTAAATACATTAACTAATTAAATTTTCTCAAATACTTCACACCACTGTAGTGTGTAAATGCGTTTCAGGTTTTACAAACTGATGTGCCTCTATGGAAACGAGTCGGGTGTAGCGTTACTGTATTCAGAACAAGTTTTCCTGTAATGAAATAACATAAGAAACAATCCTTTTTTAATAATAAAATGACAGTTCTTCTGAAAATGTCATTACCTGAACAGACTTGCTATAACAATGACTGTTTTTTAGCATTTTTTCCCCTGGTGAAAAGTAAATCTGCTGAAACATTTGATATGGCTTGATTGTTTTCAGGCTTGAGTATTATTCAGCATGTACACGTCTCTGTGCTCTTGGGTTGACATTGGACCAAGTAATGTGTATAAAGCTGTACTTCAGAGGATAGCCCAACCCTAATTCTGTGAAAATGGGACTTGTTAAACGGATACTTTGACGTCTACCCTTTTATTGTTCATCTGATACGAGTAATAATAATGCGATTACTGTGCACAGTCAGTCAGCGTAATTAAAACCGTAATCCCATTACAATGATAAAAAAAACAGTTTAGTAACAGATTATTTGTGGGAGTAACCTTCTCAAGCATAAGGAAAGTGGCCGCGCCGGTGACCTCCACACTCACAGGACACACACACCTCGCAGCCCTGATTTCAGAGGCTATTTATTGTTCAAACACAAGCGTACGTGCCTCTAATCTCAGTCTGACGGATGTTTGGGGTGACAACAAATACAGCAGGTCATCAACACGGTTATGTGCTGCTTTTGGGATTTTTTATACTAACCATATCGCTGAGGACGTTTGTTGAAGTAACCATCATGTCAGCAGGTTTTAAACCACAGAGGATGTTGCCATTTCAAACAAACAATTATAACAAGAACACAACCTGTGACTTCAGCATATTTGGTCAACAGAATGAGTTTCGTTTCATACGGCATGTCACCAAAATCATTCAAATGCGTCACAAAAGTGTCAGTTTTCAAAGGAAAAGTCGAATTTGGCTTATTATACAACACCGTTCAAAAGCCTGGGGCCCAGGTCAATTGTATTACTGTTTCTGAAAGAAGTCATGTGCACTTGTTGCATTTATTTGATCAAAAATACAGTAAAAACAGTAATATTGTGAAATATTACTACAATTTAAAATAACAGTTTTCTATTTGAATATATTTTAAAATGTAATTTATTCTTGTGATACAAAGCTGATTTTTACTCCAGTCTTCAGTGTCACATGATCCTTCAGAAATCATTCTAATTTGATGATTTGCTGCTCAAGAAACATTTATGATTAACAATGTTGAAAACAGTTGTGCAGCTTAATTTTTGGGATAAAATTTTTCAGGATTCTTTGATGGATATAAAGTTCAAAACAACATTATAAATGCCTTTCTGAACAATTCGAAACAATTTATCTTTATTGAATTTCTTTCAAAAAATTCTTACGGACCCCAAACGTTTGAACGGTAGTGTACTTTGGTTTTTATTTGTGACAAAACCAGTCATAGGGGGCAATTTTTGTTAGGATAGGACAACAAATGGGCCGAGATAAAAACTCACTATTTGAATCGGAGGGTGCAAAAAAAAAAAAACTCCTTTAAAGTTGTCCAAATGAAGTTCTTATAGCAATTCATATTACTACTAATACATTTTATATATATGACATTTACAAAATATCTTCCTGAAACATGATCTTTACTCAATATCCTAATGATTTTTGGCATAAAAAAAATAAATAAAAATTTGACCCATACAATATTGTTGGCTATTGCCACAAATATACCCGTGAGACTTATGACTCTTTTTTTTTTGTGGTCCAGGGTCATTTTTTGTTATTTTGTCAATTTAGTCAATCTGATTATTATTACATATTACACTTTAACCCTCTGGTGACGGTCAAAATTGACAAATTATATTTTATTATATTCCAAAACATGCTTTAAAACTGTGAGAAAATCAAAGCCATAAATCTAAACAAGCTGTGTTCCAAATTTGAGGTTGATCTCTCAAAAAATGAGCTCTCATTAAGATTGTTTGTGCGCAGTACCAAACGCTTCCACTAGATGAAATTCGCTTCCCATTCGTTTCCAATGCGCTCATTTAAAAAAAAAAAATTCCAGGACCATTTAACCTTTTCGAATCATGTCCATGATTTTTTTTTTGCGTTCACATAGCAAGTGCCCAAACCTTTACCAAGATTTGTACCATTCCGATGTAAATCTTTTCAAAAATGACAGATCACCTGAGGGTTAATTAGAAATGGTACCAATTCATTTTAAGTAATGTTTATTTGTCAAACACATAACAATAAAACATACTGCAATACTTTGTGCTATAAATGCACTATTACTGCTTTATTTATCCGTACAAAACCAGCACCACAGTGCACAGCTTGCTTTCTATACGGTCTCATCCTCATTCCTTACAACAACCTTTCACTGATAATAATCATAGTTTGTACAGAGGTCACACCAGTTAAGGACACACATAGGACATTATGCAAACGACTATGGCAATGTCACGCAAGGAAATGTGTGTTTCATTACTGTCCTTGAGCTCTCTCTTTTACAAGGAATATTTACAAGAAAAGTCATTTTTAGCAGTGTGATAGGAAGTCTTTCCTCATAAATCAAAACTCAAAACAGAGCTAGACATTCCTTAACATATTAACTTGCAGAGCCTGAGGCTGGAGTGAATGTTAAATTAAAAGTAAGTGAGCAGATATAACAGAACTGCTTGTGTAATACCTGCTTCCTCATAGGCCAAAGGTGTTGCAACATCACATGGTTAAAGTTCAGTATTACTCATGTAATTCATGCGTCTCGTACCTGAGCGCTCCGTTCTCTCCTTTATCGAGACTGTGGAAGCGGCTGTAGAGGCGAGTGATCTGACTGTGGGAGACTGTAACACACACACACAAATGAAGTCTGGTTAAGGACAGTGAACATTCAAGTTACAGATATGATCATCTGACTGACAGTACTGTTTAAGGCTTATCTGAATGACCTATAACATACTAGAGATTTATCAAACTAGACAAGATAATGAGCGCCTTATATATCAGGGAAGTTATCAACAACTTGAGATCAAATTGAAGACTTACATTTAAGGAATATATTGAAGGGAACCCAATATACAATACTTTATCTAAATGTAAACACAATAAGTTGTATTACCAATGCTTCAGAGTTTGAAAACACAACTTCCAACATATATCCAGTACTTTTAATTAATTTTACTGAATACCTCTGCTCTCAACCACTAACATAACCTTTACTGTATCTTCTGATTGCGTTGTTTAACGCAGTATTTGCCTTGTTTTCCAGTGCAATTGTCTAAAGATTCTTAAGCAACTGGAGTTACAAATGACATAAAATATGAAGTCTTGTTTTCTGTGAAATTGATGAAAATGAAGTTTCAAACAAGAACAAATATTTGCCTTTTTTTTTTTCATAACTCATTGACAGAGCATAAACTCATTTTGTTACATTTTTTAAGACTTAATTTTACATTTGCATCTCAAGTAAATGCATTAAAGATGTTTAGATGTATGTATTGGAAAACAGGGAAATACAGAAGAAGGCCTTAAAATTATGGCATTAAATGTTGAATGCAAAAAAAATATGAAATTTAAGACTTTCTGCTTTGATTTTAGAGCTTAATTTGTGTAAGGGAAGACTAACACACACAGAACCCCTTATGAAAATTGCTAAATGTCCAACGTCCTGCAATCAAATAAATAAATAAAACTGCTAAATGAATACAAAAAAGGGACCATAATACATAATAATTACTTTGAATTCCAGCTCTACACACTGTTCACTATCTCAGCCAACTTCATGAGGTTTTATATACTGGACACTTATTGGGTGCATTTCCTTCACTTAAAAACTAATACACTGAGCAAAAAAAAAAGGTTTGTAAAGATATTCAATTCATACATACAGGTGCTGGTCATATAATTAGAATATCATCAAAAAGTTGATTTATTTCACTAATTCCATTCAAAAAGTGAAACTTGTATATTATATTCATTCATTACACACAGACTGATACATTTCAAATGTTTATTTCTTTTAATTTTGATGATTATAACTGACAACTAAGAAAAATCCCAAATTCAGTATCTCAGAAAATTTGAATATTACTTAAGACCAATACAAAGAAAGGATTTTTAGAAATCTTGGCCAACTGGAAAGTATGAGCATGAAAAGTATGAGCATGTACAGCACTCAATACTTAGTTGGGGCTCCTTTTGCCTGAATTACTGCAGCAATGCGGCGTGGCATGGAGTCGATCAGTCTGTGGCACTGCTCAGGTGTTATGAGAGCCCAGGTTGCTCTGATAGTGGCCTTCAGCTCTTCTGCATTGTTGGGTCTGGCATATCGCATCTTCCTCTTCACAATACCCCATAGATTTTCTATAGGGTTAAGGTCAGGCGAGTTTGCTGGCCAATTAAGAACAGTGATACCATGGTCCTTAAACCAGGTACTGGTTGCTTTGGCACTGTGTGCAGGTGCCAAATGCTGTTGGAAAATGAAATCTGCATCTCCATAAAGTTGGTCAGCAGCAGGAAGCATGAAGTGCTCTAAAACTTCCTGGTATACGGCTGCGTTGACCTTGGACCTCAGAAAACACAGTGGACAAACACCAGCAGATGACATGGCACCCCAAACCATCACTGACTGTGGAAACTTTACACTGGACCTCAAGCAACGTGGATTGTGTGCCTCTCCTCTCTTCCTCCAGACTCTGGGGCCCTGATTTCCAAAGGAAATGCAAAATTTACTTTCATCAGAGAACATAACTTTGGACCACTCAGCAGCAGTCCAGTCCTTTTGTCTTTAGCCCAGGCGAGGCGCTTCTGACGCTGTCTGTTGTTCAAGAGTGGCTTGACACAAGGAATGCCCATGTCTTGCATATGTCTGCGTAGTGGTTCTTGAAGCACTGACTCCAGCTGCAGTCCACTCTTTGTGAATCTCCCCCACATTTTTGAATGGGTTTTGTTTCACAATTCTCTCCAGGGTGCGGTTATCCCTATTGCTTGTACACTTTTTTTCTACCACATCTTTTCCTTCCCTTCGCCTCTCTATTAATGTGCTTGGACACAGAGCTCTGTGAACAGCCAGCCTCTTTTGCAATGACCTTTTGTGTCTTGCCCTCCTTGTGCAAGGTGTCAATGGTCATCTTTTAGACAACTGTCAAGTCAGCAGTCTTCCTCATGATTGTGTAGCCTACAGAACTAGACTAAGTGACCATTTAAAGGCCTTTGCAGGTGTTTTGAGTTAATTAGCTGATTAGAGTGTGGCACCAGGTGTCTTCAATATTGAACCTTTTCACAATATTCTAATTTTCTGAGATACTGAATTTGGGATTTTCCTTAGTTGTCAGTTATAATCATCAAAATTAAAAGAAATAAACATTTGAAATATATCAGTCTGTGTGTAATGAATATAATATACAAGTTTCCCTTTTTGAACGGAATTAGTGAAATAAAATTTTTTTTTGATGATATTCTAATTATATGACCAGCACCTGTAAACTTGGACATCTGTTCACCTGAATAAAGCAGATTTGGAACGGTAGCCGGAAATCACTACACAAATAAACAGTTGTTTACCATTTTAAGACAGTAAAGCCACTTCCTGACCACATCAGTGGAACATCTTTCACAACAACTCGGTCTTTGATCAATGAAGTAAATGAATACAGAATCCCACATGATGAATGAAATCACACAGGACACAGAAGCACAAGTTCAGCCAAGAGTTAAAACTCAAATCACATAAAGAGAACCAGTGTGAAATGCTGGATTCTTCCCTGTAGGCTTTGACACCAGAGGAAGAGAGCGGGAAAACAGACAATTACAAGAAGGAGAGGCCTTCATGTGGCTTAACAGGAATGTAGTAAAACATATAAAATAGGTCATGAAAACACACATACACAAATCTGGCCATTAAATCTATGAAATATTAACATCCATTCAAAAGTTTTTAAAGCCTGCAGACCCTTTGAGTTTGGTTTGTGTGGTCTGCAAAATAAACATATACAGCTCTCATATATAGCTCTTCACTAAAGTATAAACCGTATCCCCAGACTATTTCTAGATCTTGTGGGGGTGGACGTCTCTCCCTGTGGTTCATCCGTACCGAAGGCCGAAGCACTGAGACGGCAGAGATCAGAAAATGCTACTTTTCTTGGCCCAGCAATCACACCAACGATCATATGACATTTTGTAAACCTCTAATTGCAGCTTCACAGGTGTAAACAGTGTTAGTAAAATCTAAATATTTTAGATATATCAGGTCAGTGCAGATTAAACCCTGATCCAGACATAACTTCTTCTCAAAAATTTAGATTCAGATTCAGATTGTTTAATGCCATGTCAGCAACTAAGGCTCAATTAAAAAAATACAAATATCACATAAATACAATAAAACCAAGCAAACACACATAGCAAATCCTAGTATATAAGATTTTTCTAATTCAAATATGTAGAAGAAATCCATTTATGGCACTTTTAATGTATTGAAATCTTTTAGCAGGACATATATTATTGTTCTTTGCTATGCATAGCAATATTGGGAGTAAATGTGTCCCATGTGACTGTCTGTGTCGGTCTCCTACGCAGTTTATGTTGTAAATACTGCACCGCTTCTGATTTCTTCGTCAGAATGCCGGCTTGCCATTGTCCAGCTCCTGCTGTGTCGTTGTGCTCATGTGAACAGCGTCGGCCAATGGTAAGCCGGCGTTCTGGTGTAGAACTCGGAAGCACTGCACTGTATTTACAAAGTAAACTGCGTAGGAGACTGACACAGACGAGAAGAAATTGTTGAATAAAGTCGTTATTTTTGTTTGTTTTCTGTGCACAAGAAGTATTCTCAACGCTTCATAAAATGGTTGAACCACTGGAGTCACATGGACTATTTTAACAATTTCTTTACTACCTTTCTGGACCTTGAAAGTCGTCGTTGTGTTGCTGTCTATGGAGGGGTCAGAGAGCTCTCGGATTTCATCAAAAATATCTTAATTTGTGTTCTGAAGATGAACGAAAGTCTTACAGGTTTGGAACGACATGAGGGTGAGGAATTAATGACAGAATTTTTGGGTGAACTATCCCTTTAAATCTGTACTGGCGTGTTGTTGTGTTTTGCAACTTTTGTAGCTTTAATAAGGATTAATCTACACTTAATTTAGAATTATGCAGTGAAGAATGGGGATGTGCTGGAGACTTTACAGAGTGCTGGACTCTTGCATTGTCAATACAAGATCTTGACCAAAAATGTATGTTATTTCTTGATGGTCATTGATCTCCATCACTGTAATAATGATCCAATCACAGACTCTTAAGCATTTGCCAATTTAAATCCAAACAGTGACTTTTTTTGGACAGGCGGTGTATATATGTACTGCAGTATTTGAAACAAACACACCAGCAGCTTCTGAAAATAAGATATATTCATCTGTTGCCCCTCAATACACACACCCCACTCATATCACAACAGACACTCAGACCAGATCATCTGCCCCATAGAAGAACAGGGGTCACCCAGTCAGTTTAATTCAGTGCTTCTGAAACCTCTACTAGGCTGATGAGTTGAATTAGGCTTGTTATACAGGTAGTTGAAGCATAACATGTTGTGATCCAATTGTTTTTCCCACCAAAAACAAATATTCTGTGTACACTGTGTGACTTTCTAGTTTTAAAATACATTTAGCACACTGCAGCACTAAAAAGTATAGCTATGTCACACCACAGGACATGAAATACTTCCCAAAAGTATGTCAAGTCAACTAAGCTACCCATTTAAGACAGACAGCTCTGCATTACATCAAATCATGTGTCATCATCATCAGAACTCTCCAGTCATGTCTATATAAACACTATTAATCCACACAAAGCTAATACTCACATCCAGTTTCTTTCTTGATTTCTTCAATGTCCTCTTCTCTGAGTAAAGATGAAGCTCTGGAGCCCATGACTGCTGTTTCTACTGAAGATCAGCTTGAGCTAACACGTGAAATTCAGTCCTTTTCACTAAACTCAGAGCTGTAGAAAGCTGTCGGATGAACAGTCAGCCTCCGCAACTGTCTGTCCGGCGTAATTGCCCGCTTGGTTCTTAATTACAACAAGATCAGGAGCGATCCAAATCAAATCCAGTAGAAAAAGGGAAGAGTTTAAGAAGCTAAGCTAAAGGCAGGTCGGAGTGGCTCTCCGTGACGTCAGCAAATGCCGATTCGTTGTTTGTGTGCGCCATGGCCACGCCTGTAGAATAACGCGCTATGATTGGCCGGTGCGGTTGTCTGTCAAGTGGGCGGGATTTAAAGGGCCAGGCGTGTGCAAAATAATTCCTAGAAATAGAATAAAGCGGGTAGAGTGACAATGAAATGGGGATGCCATTTCAGAAAATACAGCATGCACAACATGAGATCAGCACAAAAGTTATAAAGAAACCTATTCAAAAGACAAAACCATATACTTATGAACCGATTGTTTGTTTCTTTATAATTGATATCCTACCTATACCTTAAACTACACTGTAAAAAAAAATATGATCGGTAAGTTATGACAACATATGTTTTTACATTGCTTTAACTCATCAAAATAAGTTAAGCAATTTTCAACTTTTTTTTATAAGTTATATAAGATTCAACAAATTTTTGTAAGTCGGTTTAATGTGATTTAAGTTGAAATAACTTAAACATCCAAGTTGATTGTACTTAACATTTTAAGGTGGCAACTTTTTTTTTTACAGTGTATGTGGCTTAAAATAAATTTGCTTTTGCTGTAAAAAGAAATTTAAAAAAGTATTATTATTACAGTAGTAGTATGTTGAATAAAGTATAAAATAATGTACAACAAAATTTCTAGCCGATTAAATGGCATCAGAAATGCTCTAGTCAAGCTCAGACATGTAAACTATTAATTGTAGCTTGAGAGAACATAGAGAATGAAAGAACATGATGAAAACAAAGAGTTAAAGTTCATTGCTCAGGCCTTACAAGGTTTGTTCATTACACTGTTTTTATAAATTATTGGGTAACACTTTATTTTACAGTGTCCTTGTTATGTTACATGTAGGCCTACTTACCATATAATATCAATAAATTGTGTATAATTACACGCAACTAACCCTCAACCAAAGCCTAATGCAACCCTAACCCTATAGTAAGTGTTGTTAATTAATATTACTCAGTACTTAAATATATAATTACACTGTAACAATGACACCTTAAAATAAAGTATAACCCTTTATTGTTACAAATACTGATACAAATTTTATACACGCTGTCACAAACAGATATAAGATCAGCTCGAGCTTACTCACTCGACGCTAAACAGAGTTTTATAAAGCTCTCAGATGAAAAGTCAGTCCTGCTTGCAATTAATAATAAAGGCCACATTTTGTTGCATAAACCAGAAATACTAAGCTGGAAAAAAATCTATATAAATCAGAGAAAACTTTTTTATTGTTATTATTATTATTCTTTTACATTTATTTATTCATTCAGCACAGTGCTGAACAATGAGCTTTAACATACTAATGAAGAATAATAATATTGAAAATAATTATAAAAAAAATAAAATTGTCTTCATGCAACATCAAACATAACACAAACTATTAAAATACATCACACCAAACCTACAAATAAAAACAAAACAAAACAATGAAAATATGTTGGTACAGAAAAATTTGAAGGATATGTATTTCACCTTCCCCTGTTGGAGCAATACTTATCATGGATAATTCCCAGTCAGTGTGTTCTGCTAGCACTTACCTGGTGTTGTTTTTGCCAACAAAAAATTATGTCACTTCCTCGAGGATGATGTCAGTAGTTGATGTTTAGGTATGGACTAACAGGATGAAAAGTGATAGTCTGTTGAGGACATGGGAACATATAGACCACAGGACTGATCAACAGATTTTTTCTGTGAAACATAAAGAAACATCTGGAATATTTCATAATAGCAATTGTGTTTCATGTTAGAAGTTAGCCCTTTATGGTACAGCGTTGCCATATGGCAACAATTAATTTCTACTCATTATTCAGAAAAAAATACAATAAATTGCACTATGGGAATTAAAAGGGCAGGCCTTAAGGTAGCCAATGATGTGCTGTTTTTAAGTCAAATGACATTTGAATGTCCCTCCAAAACATACAGTGAATACAGCAATATTTTATGGAAAGGGCAATAGGAAGACTGCAGAGTTAGCTCTTCCATGTGATGAGAGGGAGGATGAGTTAGCCAATTGGGAACGATAGGGATTAAATAGGGATCTACTTATTTTTGGTTTCCATGAGTCCCAATTATATACATCAATCAATTTCTAAAATAAATGTGCATTATTTAAATATAAAACAAAATCATAATTTTATAGAAAAACTACTTTTTTGACCATTTTCCATGGCAACGTTTCCCTAATTGAGAATTCCCTCATTTTTATTTTTTTTTGGTTTGTATGATTAAAGCTATTTCATGTAAAAAAATATTTCATGGTTAGTGCAGCATCCAACATCCACTCAAGCCAAAGTAAAATTATACTGAAATATTTTTTTTGGAACTCATACAAATAAAATTGGTTTAGAAATAAGAAATGAATTGCAATGCTTTGTTTGTTTGTTTACTTATGTGGATAAATATCAGAAAGCTATAACTGTCTAATAGCCTAAAACCAGAATATATAAACCAGAAATAAGATATAAAACAGAAACCACTTTTATTATTATTATTATTATTATTTTACATGTATTTATTTATTTATTCATTCAGCACTTTCCAATACATGTAGTTCAAAGTGCTGATAAAATAAAAAAGTAATAAATTATATGTATAATTTATTACTATTTTTATATAGGCTAAAATGTATAAATATTTATAAAATATATAAATTATATAAAATGTTGGAGGTTTGGTGTGATGTTTTAATGGTGGTGCCAGCTCTATTATTATCATTGTATATAATTCGAGGACACGTGAAATAACACGAAAGAGTTATTATTATTACTATTACTAAATATGTGATAATAAATGGGTTTAGAACAATAAACGCTTTCTTACAGCTGGGTAAATATTGATTACTTTGTGGCCAGAGGAAATTCTCTTAAAATCTTTATCAGGTGAGACAGTGGTCACGTGGTACTTGTTACCTTACACAACGATGGTAGGACGGACCAATCACAGCCATGTGTAAATACTGAAATATTATTAGATGATAAAGTAATTTATAGAGATTTCTGTGGCAGATTTAAATTTGTATGTAAATGACAATAACACATTTAAGCGATTATACTTTTTTAGAATAAAAATCTGGCAAAACAGCGCCCACTAGAGGAATAATAGCAGTGTGTGTGACAATGCTGCCATCTACTGCATGAAGAGAGGAGTTCATCCTCTAACATCCATTACTGTGTCCACCAATGAAAATAATGCAAACATCTATCGCTCTATTCGTTCAGATATCAATATAATCAATATTTAACAACAGCTATTAAACCCTTGACCTGTTAATACTAACACTTTCTATTCTATTATATTTCTACTATCTATTTTTTTTTTATTAAAAAACTTGCTAGTATGTGTACTGTGTTAGACTAGGAGTCACAGCACTATATTGTTGCTTCTATTGTTCTCCTCATTTGTAAGTCGCTAAGGATAAAAGTGTCTACTAAATGATTGAATGTAAATGTTACAATAATAATAATACATTTAATATTAATTGTCATCTATTTAATAATACATAAACACATTAATATCAATTGTGTCAAAAATATCAAATATCAATCAAGGTGAATACATATACAAATCTAAATGTGACAAATGCTGAACCTCTGGATGAACTCTTAAATAAATACTTTTTAGATTTTTAGACTGACATATACACTATATTGCCAAAAGTATTGGGACACTCCTCCAAATCACTGAATTCAGGTGTTCCAATCACTTCCATGGCCAAAGGTGTATAAAATCAAGCACCTAGGCATGCAGACGCTTCTACAAACATTTGTGAAAGAATAGGTCGCTCTAAGGAGCTCAGTGAATTCAAGCGTGGTACCGTGATAGGTTGCCACCTGTGCAATAAGTCCATTCGAGAAATTTCCTCACTACTAAATATTCCACGGTCAACTGTTAGTGGTATTATAACAAAGTGGAAGCAATTGGGAGCAACAGCAACTCAGCCACAAAGTGGTAGGCCACGTAAAATCACAGAGCGGGGTCAGTGCATGCTGAGGGTCACAGTGCGTAGAAGTTGCCAACTTTCTGCAGAATCTATATGTACAGACCTCCAAACTTCGTGTGGCCTTCAGATTAGCTCAAGAACAGTGTGTAGAGAACTTCATGGAATGTGTTTCCATGACCGAGCAGCTGCATCCAAGCCTTACATCACCAAGTGCAATGCAAAGCGCGGGATGCAGTGGTGTAAAGCACGCCGCCACTGGACTCTAGAGCAGTGGAGACGTGTTCTCTGGAGTGACCAATCACGCTTCTCTGTCTGGCAATCCAATGGACGAGTCTGGGTTTGGTGGTTGCCAGGAGAACGGTACTTGCCTGACTGCATTGTGCCAAATGTAAAGTTGGTGGAGGGGGGGATTATGGTGTGGGGTTGTTTTTCAGGGGTTGGGCTTGGCCCCTTAGTTCCAGTGAAAGGAAATCTTAATGCTTCAGCATACCAAGACATTTTGGACAATTTCATGCTCCCAAATTTGTGGGAACAGTTTGGGGATGGCCCCTTCCTGTTCCAACATGACTGCGCACCAGTGCACAAAGCAAGGTCATGGACATGGATGAGCGAGTTTGGTGTGAAGGAACTTGACTGGCCTGCACAGAGTCCTGACCTCAACCCGATGGAACACCTTTGGGATGAATTAGAGCGGAGACTGTGAGCCAGGCCTTCTCGTCCAACATCAGTGCCTGACCTCACAAATGCGCTTCTAGAAGAATGGTCAAAAATTCCCATAAACATACCTCATAAACCTTGTGGAAAGCCTTCCCAGAAGAGTTGAAGCTGTTATAGCTGCAAAGGGTGGGCCAACTCCATATTAAACCCTATGGATTTCATTAAAGTTCATGTGTATGTAAAGGCAGGCGTCCCAAAACTTTTGGCAAAATAGTGTATGTATATGAGGAAAACTTCCCTATATAAACGTCCCCTATATAAACCATAAATACTAAACTGGAATAAATTAGATTAAAATTAGAAGCAACTTTTATTATTATTATCATTATTGTTATTATTTTACATTCATTCATTCAGTACTTTAAACTACATGTAGACCAAAGTGTGGAACATTCAGCTTTAAGATAACATACTGCAGCAACATAAAACATAGGCTGTATAAAAAATATATAGTTTATATATAAACTATTACTATTTTCAATTTGGAGGTTTGGTGTGATGTGTTAGAATAATGGTGGCTGCTCTATTATTATTATATAATTCGAGGACCCAGGCGGAATAAACGAACATTTAGCAAGAAAGAGTTAGTATTATTATTTCTAAATATTTGAGAGTAAATGGGCAGAGATCATGAGTTTCGGGGTCTGCCAAACACTCTTTGCATGTCTCATACAGCTGGGTAAACATTGACGCTGGTTACTTGCCCACATGGACTCTCAGCTCAATGAAAGACCCCCTGGATGCTGCAGATTTAAGAGCTTTAAGAGTTCTTGGCACCATTTCTGTGTGAGGGATCAATTCTCATGCATGTTCTATATTTCAGGTAGCCATTCATATCACAATCCTGGTTTTGAGGACCATAACCACTTATATAAGCTGCACAATGTATCTAACAACATGGAATCTTTTCATTGCACTAAAGGTTCTGTAGAGTGGAAAAATGTATTAAAATGTTCTTTACACTATAAGAAAAAAAGGTTAGTTTAAGAATTGTTCACTTAAAGGTTCTTTGGGGAACACAAAATGCTTGGCATCACTATGCAAACAACCTTTTGGAACCTTTATTTTTAAGAGTAAATATTTATATCCTGGTTTGTGAAACAACACTTTACAATAGTTAACTCCGTTACGCGGGGTTAGTTGTAACACACATGGTTTAAAACTTTCCACACATGCCAGGATGATGAAACTTTGTGTATTTACTATTTGCCATATCAACATTATTTAGAGAAAAAATTGCACCAAAATTAAAAAATATTTGGAAGATATCACTCAACATTTATTTAACCATAGCAAAAGTACATTTTCTAGTTAAGTTCATTTTTCATCTGTGTTTTTGGTATTTATTTAAAATAAGGCAAATCTGATATTATTTTAATCTTATATCTGTTATTTAAGAGTTGAGATCTTTAATGCTGATCTAACCAGCAGAAGACAAGAGCTGGGTTTAAATCACAGTTGTGCAGGTGGGGCATGTTGTCACACTGCGTTACAATGAGCCCCTATTAGAACTACGCTATTATATTCTATACTTTTATTAATTCTTTTGAGAAACCATGAGAAAAAGATTGAGAGTCAATGTTCAGAAATTATTAATTATAATTATGTTTTTAACCATGCTGTATAGCTGTGTTTAGCGGTGTGTTTGTTGTCAAACTCAACATTTTTTATATTTTTAATGATTAAAAATGCCATTATTTTATTTTAAAAAAATGTAGGTAACACTTTACAGTAAGGTTTCATTAGTTAACATTAGTTAATGTATTAACTAACATGAACTAACCATGAGCAATACATTTGTTACTGTATTTGTTAATCTTTGTTAACGTTAGTTAATAAAATACAGCTGTTCATGGTTTGTTGATGTTAGTTCACAGTGCATTAACTAATGTTAACAAGATTTTAATAATGCATTAGTAAATGTTGAAATTAACTTTGACAAAGATAAATAAATGCTTTATAAGTGCAGTTCATTATTAGTTCATGTTAACTAATGTAGTTAACTAATGTTAACTAATGAACCTTACTGTAAAGTGTTACCAAAATTTATTTTAAGTTAATAATTGTATTTATTGACAAAATATTTTAGTTCGTCTTGGATATTTTTTTGATTATATCAGGTAACATTTTAAACTGTCATTTGGTCATGTTATAATCTGCCCCTCACATGTTACAATGTACCCCATATATGGGCCATGTTGTCACATTTCACTTCCATTCTTTCGGGATAAATCAAGAAAAAAGTATATACTGTATTAATGAAACAAAACCACATAATTGTTCTAGACGTGGGAAATTAATGTGGGAAAAAAATAAATACTCTGAATCCCACGTGGATTTACACAAACTGAGAAAGTCAAAAAGCGTTAGGTTGTGCCCCGCTCTCCCCTACTTCTACTGCATGTATTAATCTTAGTTAATATTAATTTCACTATACACTATAGTTAATACACTGTGAACAAACATAAACAATTTTTAATTAACCAACATTAGTTCACCCAAAAATTAAAAAAAATCTGTCATCATTTACTTGTGCTGAACACAAAAGAATATATTTGGAAGAATATAGATAACCAAAAAGTTGATTGGCCCCATTGACTTACATATGGAAAAAAATACTATGGAAATCAATAAGGCCCATCAACTGTTTGATTATCAAGAATCTTAAAAAAACATCTTCTTTTGTGTTCAGCAGAAGAAAGAAACTCATACAGGTTTGGAACAACTTGAGGGTGAGTAAATTATGACAGCATTTTTGGGTGAATTATCCCTTTAACACAGGTTAATAAATAATGTAAAAATATAGGCTGTTGGCTCATAGTTAAAGGCACAATATGTAAGCCACTAGAACAGTGTTATATATTTTGTTGACTTGTGTACTTACATTATCCCAAATGTTTCCAAGAATGTTTAAATCCAGAGAATAAGCTATTTTAACCAGGACACGGACCGTGTCCATGCGTCGCCTGTCAGTGACATCATACCTGCGTTACCCTCGATTTCAGGTTTTATTTTGTAGAAACCATGGAAACACTAGAGACACTTTAATATATTATATGTTTTATTAGACAAGGGAACTGTTTGGATACATTTATAGACAGAAAACTAATCATTGTTATATAGCACAACACGTTTAGTCTTATTGTTTAAATCTTGTTTTCTTGATTTACCACGAGTACAATGTTTTACCATGCCTAATATCGATCTTACTGCAGTGTGCAACAAGTGTCTCATAGTAGCCGCTGAGTGAATGCACAGAGTAAAGTTAGTACATAATTTTCAACACGCTCAAATGTACCTAATATGATAAAACAGCGCTGCGTCACCCCACATACGCTTGACCGGAAGAAGCGGAAGCGGCGTCTGTGGCATAATTAAAGCGCCACTGCTCTCGAGCCATGTGTCGCGCTCATCTCTCATTAACAATCGCTCCAGCGACTACGTTGTGCTCCCACAACACTCGGCCCTGCTCTGCTTCATAGGCTACTACAGTAATGTTAATAATCTCATCCATGAACATGATTTCTGCCCAAATCCCATCCCGATTCTTTTCCACTGGCTGTAAGGGTGAAGACATCTCCCATGAATCCGCGCTCAATCTCGGCGTCATCAAGCTATGCATTTGTTTTGAATATGCGACCTCTAGTGGCAAAAAACTACACATTGTGCCTCTAACTAATACATTAGCCTAAATTACCTTATTGTACGGTGTTACCAGGAAAACAAAAAGCTCAGCGAGGGTTTAGTTTAGATGATTCCAAATAATAAACTCGCAACTTTTATTGGGACAGGTGGCTTTCCATTCCTGAAAATAAACAGATTTTAGGGCATGTAGGGCACCTCAGGCTCAATAAAAGAGCAAATGTCTGCTCCTGCCAAGAAATATTCTGAGTTGAGTGGTTGCATGACTTGTAATACAAAGCTTACCGTATTCAACCCTCGGCTGGAGCCTGAATTTACCCAGCATACACTCGCACGCAGCTACTCACGCGGGACAGGGAAACGCCCGCTGCCTGCACCGCTGCCAGGCCACGCGGTTGTTGTTCTTGGATGTCTCGAGGGCAAGAACGTTTCTCCAGCCCTGCAAATCCACAGATGCTCTAATGGGTTCCAGCAACTTTATCTGTGCGAGATCTTCCGTTCCGACCAAGAGCCCATGGAGTGACGTGAAGCCCGCAGTGGGTTCAGGAAAGCGGATATCTTGAGTGTATTATGGCACTTTTACAGAACAGGAGTTATGTGTGAACACAGAGACATTTGCAAAATTATACTTTCTCCTCACAAACAGTCAGTCAATATGGATGGAAACACACTTCTAGAGTTCTGAAGAGCACTATTGAAGCACAGGTGCAGCAATAAAGAAGAGAGACGCTGCTGTCATTTCCAGTTAAAGTCAAATGCCTCAATAGATGCATTGACATTCAGTTCAGAATTTAAAGATACATTCTTGTCCTGTGTTTCAGGTCATTTCTAACCACACATTGGTATTTTATTCAGTGAAATACAAGAGAAACATTTAATGTGGATGGTTACCAGTAAGGCCTCCAAAACACCATAACATATAATAAAAGTAGTCCATAACTGTAGCACTATTCCAAATAAAAGTTGATGTTCACATAGATTTGCCTTCTCACAGCTTTCGAATCTCATTTTATGCCCACATGACATTTAAAATCAATGATTGATGTCAAATTAGGCACAACACAGCTAAAGTCTTAAGTTTTAATTGAACACAAGCATGAATGAAATTTGAGACTTTTGCTTTTTTGCTCTTTTTCGAGCTTTGTACTTTATGGAAAATGACAGCAAAATATGTACATGTAGCTACTGAAGCAACACACACACACACACACACACACACACACACACACACACACACACACACACACACACACAGTATGTGAACCAGTATTAGAGCTTTCAAATATTAAGCCAAATCTTAATCAGTAATTAATCAACAGTAAAACACTACTGTAACTCATTCAGTTGATTTAAAATATTTTTTCTCTGGTCACTAGGGGGCGCCAATGTCACAGAGACGCTTTAAAGTTTAACCCATGTGTGTGGGCTAAAGACAGATGATACATGCACATTTATGTATTACAAAATACAGAAATAGCAGAATGTAACGGCAGCTGATGTGCTGTTAAAACATAGATCTAATGTAATTTGTGCAGTGGGGTAATACAATAATCATTAATCATTATTAATGACTCAGATGCCATTGCAGAAAAAGAGGATATAGTAGGATATAGTACTTTGAAGTGGTAAAGCTGATTTCTATCCGTCTGTCTTCTGTCTATATCTTTTCCAAACACACACAAAAAAAATCAATTTAATGAGAATCTCCACAGAGCACTGAGAAATAAGAATACGATTGATACAATAAAAGAAAACAATAAACAAGGAAATGCAATGCAATTGTTCATCTGCGGTCTCTGAGACGCTAAACATAATTAATGGAGCTTATGATGGTTGAGGTGTGTTATCAAATTAGGACAAAACATGTATAACCCTGTGGCCTCTGCTATACATACCCGTTTCACCTGAGGCCTCATAACAGGCTTTGTGCTCAAAAAAGAGCCCCAGGGGCGGAAATTAACAGTAGCTTGGAGCAGAAATGCCACCAAAATGAATAAAAATGCTTCCAAAAACCAAAATTGTCTCTGTATAAGTTCTTGGTTTTAATATTTATAAGCAATAACATACGAGCAGTGCTGTTTTCCCGAATATCAGCACTTTTACAAATGTGATATTGATTTTATACAACAGTTAATAAGTAAATTATATTTTAGACACAATATTGTCTGTTTTTCCTCTATTTTGCCAATGAAAATAGTTCCAAACAGCAGAGCGTTTTATAACGAATCATTCTAATGAATGACACTACAGCTACGTCCCAATTCAGAGGCTGCACCCTTCGAAGGGCACAACGAAGGCTGTCTCAGTTCAGAGGCTGCACCCTTCGAAGGGCACAACAAAGGCTGTCTTAATTCGAATGCTCCTCCAAATGCGTCCTTCGTTTCCTGTGAAATGAAGGATACAACAGACGGATCCTCTGCGGCCTTGCCTACCCCCGAATTCATTGTGCGCCAGTGACGACAGGAGTTTTTTTTGTTGAAAAAATAGCTCCGACTGTTTCTCTGAAACGGGCCTCCGAATTGCTAAGGGCCAGAAAAATATAATGTTTATAATATAATATAAAATCTTTTTTAGATTTTATGGTGAAATGTGACCTGGATCTTCTTTTTCTTTGAATTCACTCATCGTCATAGCATCACTGAATACATATCTGAGTTCAAGAAACATCAGCCATAAGTAAAGCACACCAGACCCTTGATCTCCCCTCAGCATCTCTGTCTGTGTTTCACTGTGGGGTTTAAGGGCTTTAGTCTAATAGCTCCATTAGCTCAAGCCAGTGGCATTAAGTAGCATAACAGCACTGACTGCTTTAACCATCAATAACACACACACACGCTTTACTCACAGCGCTTTCTTTCTTTCTTTCTTTCTTTCTTTCTTTCTTCTTAGTCAGAAAACAAGAAATGGAAATGGAGGGTGAAAATGAGGATAAAAGCAAAATTATGAGAGTTTTGGTGAAAAAAGCAAGTAAAACTAAAAGTAGACCCCAAAGACAAACTTAAAAAAATAATTATAAATATATACATGGGCTCACCCTCAAAACCAGATTTAACACTCACTGGTACACACACTTGCTGGAAAAGATCCATCCGTGTTGAACAACTAGTGAACTCTGTGTCTGTGACTATTGTCCATTTTCTGTGTCGGAAGCACAAGAGATTCCCTCGCATGTGATTTCAATATAGTCTGGTGTTAAAGTGGTGCTAAAAATATGATACTCTGTTAAGCATTAAAAGTTTAGGATACTTTGAATGAATTATAAGGATATTTATAATCCACATATTTCTTTTCGTTTTGTAAGCCATTTTAGCCATTGTGCTAACTTCACCATAAAGGATATATGTGATGCTGCCCTAAAACAAAGACTTAATATATAGGAAGACGGTGCACTCCGATTACTTGTGAATGGGAGAAACCTGGCGAACAGTTTTATAGAATTTAATGTTTCCCCATTCAAAGAGATAGGAGCTGCACTTGCATGCCCGTGAGGCGTTTCAAAGATGGCCGCCAACTGAAATGACTCTCAAAGGGACTTCGCTTAAAGTCATCATGAAATCAAAATAACACTTTACAGTAAGGTTCATTAGTTAACTACATTAGTTAACATGAACCAATAATGAACTGCACTTATAAAGCATTTATTTATCTTTGTTAAAGTTAATTTCAACATTTACTAATACTTTATTAAAATCTTGTTAACATTAGTTAATGCACTGTGAACTAACATCAACAAACCATGAACAGCTGTATTTTATTAACTAACGTTAACAAAGATTAACAAATACAGTAACAAATGTATTGCTCATGGTTAGTTCATGTTAGTTAATACATTAACTAATGTTAACTAATGAAACCTTATTGTAAAGTGTTACCAATATTTTTTTATGGAATATTGCAGTATTTATTATGAAAGGATTTATCTGTTCACATCATTATTTATTTTAAATGTGTCCTCGTAATCTTTAACCAAAGACATCTCTTCTCTGATGATGTGTTTACTGGCGAGAGGGCGGGGCAACCTGTCACTCACATGAGATTTCCACCCTACAAAATCTGCCACCTAAAGACATATGGCAAAAGTTATGCCTTAAAGGATTAGTTCAGTTAAAAATGAACATTTTTTTCTGATAATTTACTCCCCCCATGCCATCCAAAATGATTATGTCTTTCTTTCTTTCTTTTTGAGGAAAACATTTCAGGATTTTTTTCCATATAATGGACTTCATTGGCAGCCAAAATGTTGAAGGTCCAAATCAATGCAGTTTCAAAGGGCTTCAGAGGCTCTGCACGATCCCAGCTGAGGAATAGGGTCTTATCTAGCGAAACCATCTGTCATTTTCTAAAATAATAAAAAAAATTAAAAACAAATTTTGACCTAAATTGCTTACTTGCGCTGCTCTGCGACACACCACAGACTGCGCAATCACATCGGAAAGGTCACACTAGACGTAGGCAGAAGTACCGCCCCCGTGTTTACAAAGCACACGTGCGAAGACTACATTTACATTTATATTTATGCATTTGGCAGACGCTTTTATCCAAAGCGACTTACAGTGCACTTGCCTTGAGCTCAAGGTGGTGGTGGCTAGGTGGGATCAAACCAGCAACCTTCTGCATATTAGTTCAGTGGTTTAACCCACTAGACCACCAACCACCAGCAACCACCACCCTCCACCACCAACCACCACCATCCACCACCAACCACCACCAACCACCACCATCCACCACCCTCCACCACCAACCACCACCATCCACCAGACTAATACAAACATCCAAAAAAAGGTTAAACAACGTCAGACGATTTTGAAGTTGGAGATGGAGTTTTTTTTGTAAAGGGCGTTTGTATTAGCCTTCGCACATTCACTTGGGTCTAGTGTGACCAAATTTCTGATGTGATTGCGCAATCCGTGGTGGGTCGCAGAGCAGCGCAAGATGAGCAATTTTGGTTAAAAAGTATATAAATGTTTATTTTTTCTTGAAAATGACCAATGGTTGGGCTAGATAAGACCCTATTCCTTGTCTGGGATCGTGCAGAGCCCTTTGAACTGCATTGATTTGGACCTTCAACCGTTGGTTGCCATTAAAGCCCATTATGTGAAGAAAAATCCTGGAATGTTTTCCTCAAAAACTTAATTTCTTTTCGACTGAAGAAAGAAAGACACGGACATCTTGGTTGAGATGGGGGTGAGTAAAATATCAGGAAATTTTCATTTTAAAACTAACTAATCCTTTAACGGTTCAGTGTGTAAATTTTAGCAGCATCTAGCGGTGAGGTTGTGAATTGCAACCGCTCACCCCTCCCTTTCGAAGCACATAGAGAAGCTACGGTGGCCGACACAGGACAGAGATGACGTTGTCTGATACAGCAGAGAGTAGCTAGCGCTCTGTAGAGCAGTTTGTCCGTTTAGGGCTACTGTAGAAACATGCCGGCGCACCTGCGGTGTATGTAGATAGATATGGCTCATTCTAAGGTAATAAAAACATAACGGTTCATTATGTAAGGTCTTTATACATCACTGAAAACATAGTTATGTATATTATATTGCATTTCTGTCAATAGATCCTCATAAACACTACACACTGCACCTTTAAAATAAAAAACTAAATCGATTTTCCTGAAAACGATCTGTTTTATAATGCACATTACCAAAAAACACATAAAACATATGTTAGAAGTACAGAAAGGTTTCAAAATTTGTGGCGCTTTAATCATGTTTTTATTCGTGACCAATGTCTGTTTTTAGAGTGTTTTATTCCTGTCCAAAATTTCACTTAGTTTTCAGTGCTGCTCAAAAGCAGTTTGGCTAATGAGGCCTGATATGAAACAACAGACTAAGCTATGGCCCATTACAGCACGCACACGCACACTGCAAATGAGACGGGATGCCAGGAAGGCTGAATCTAGTCTTCGGTTTTCCTGTAGGAGAGTCCTGGATGAAAGCAAAGTACTGTGGAGGATCTGCAGCAGAGACGATCAAAGAATAGACAGACACACACACACACGGTCAGTTTGGTGAGGTAATCTGGAGCATTAACACGTTTGAAACGCTCCCTGTGATCCACCTCCGATCTGTCATCTCGGAGGAAAACCCCCTCATCAACATGACTCTTTCTTTCCAGGCCTAAAAAAAGAGTGTGAGCTTTGTTTCTCCTCTCATTCCTTGTGTTTTATCTCAGTAATTATGTCTAAATGTGAATTCCTCCAGACGGATGGAGCTATTGAGAAGAGATGGCTCTGTTTCAGCCTCAGGGGAGCAGATGTGAAGGTGCTCGATTTCTGAGAATGTGAACACACACTGATGTTTGGTTGTTGGTGAATGAAAAGCCTAATTCTGTATGAGATAAAATCACAGTCTTTAATATTGCAATCATTTTTCAATATGATTAAATGGAGATCTGAGGGACAAAGACCCCATTAACTTCACATGCATCTCCTCTAGTGCTTTAGAAGACATCTCAGCAATGCCAAGTCTACAATCAAAGAGATTTCAATAGGAACACATTTCACATCAAATTCTTGCAAAGAGCGAATGACGAGTTATGCTACCCACATTCATTTTACAGCTCGTTTGCATTTATTTTTATTTCTCCAAATGAAATAGTCCAACTTGGAAGTTATCATCATCATCCTGGTTCCCTCGACAAAAAACAAAGTTTTCCATTGGCTTTTAGATTAATGCAGAAATCAGCTCTGAGATCAACAAAAGCTTATGATTCTGACACGTTTGTTCATCATGATAATCGTCACAAATGAACACAACTTTTATGAAATTTAAAGTCTAAATACAATCGTCAGAATTATAAAGCTAAACATAGGCTATAAACATACTACATCATCACGGTCACTTGACTTCAACATCATCATCATTACTGATGTATGTTGTAGAATAAAACGTGAAAGTGTCTTGAGCTTGTGTTCAACACAGACCTTATTTCAGCCATTTAACAAAAAAAAAAAAACATTAAAAAACTACTGACTTTTTGGAACCTAAAGTGCTAAAATATTAACTTTTACGAGTGAATCACTGAACCATTTATTCAACAGATTCTTCAAAATGTCTGATTCTTTCAGGAAGGAAAGGAAACACTGCGTGTTGCTAAGTCAGGGGTTTTCAAACCTGTCCTGGAGGACCCCCAGCCCTGCACATTTTGGCCCTGTCCCAAATGGCACACTTCATATGCACTTTCGGTCTTGTGGACTTACAATGGCCGCTGCGTGTACGTGTCCGTTAAGTCCACAAGACCGTAGGGTGTCCCATTCGTCATTTAAGCTTAAAGAAGGGTGCTCATGAGCGCCCCCTTTGCGGCTGCTATGCGCCCTCGATGCGCACTTCAGCTGAGCCCGCAAGTTCGCGAGCTACGCAGAGGACTTCTACCCGGCAGTCAAAGCGGCATTACGTTGTGAAAGTGCGGACTCAGAGGAAGACCGTGAGGGTTTAGGGTGCCATTTTGGACAGGGCCTTTGTATGTCTCCCTCATCTAACACACCTGATTCAACCCATGAGCTCATTATTAGAGACTGCAAGACCTGAAGTGGGTGTGTCAAAATATGGGAGACATACAAAGGCCCTGTCCCAAATGGCACACTTCATGTGCACTTTCGGTCTTGTGGACTTACAATGGCCACTGCGTGCACATGTCCATTAAGTCCACAAGACCGTAGGGTGTCCCATTCGTCATTTAAGCTTAAAGAAGGGTGCTCGTGAGCGCCCCCTTTGCGGCTGCTATGCGCCCTCGATGCGCACTTCAGCTGAGCCTGCAAGTTCTCGAGCTACGCAGAGGACTTCTACCCGGCAGTCAAAGCGGCATTACGTCATGAAAGTGCGGACTCAGAGGAAGACCGTGAGGGTTTAGGGTGCCATTTGGGACAGGGCCAAAATGTACAGGGCTGGGGGTCATCCAGGATAAGTAATGCACAATTGCTTAATTTCGTTATTTTTGTTGGCTGAAAAAAAATAGACACCTGGCAAGATTCTGTAAGTAAAATACAAGGTATATGCTATTAATGTCTTGTTAATTTTTTAACTATTGTATAAAAGCAATATAGGCTTATCACACTAGCGATCAGACTGTTTATTTCCCCCGAATTAGGATTAGCCCAGGCCAATCCCTCTTGTTCATACGATATTGCTTAATAATTAACTTTAAATTCAAATGTATTTCAGTGTATTTTTCGATGAGTGTCAAAATAAATATGCTCTGGATTACCTTCCAGTCTCTGAATCACGAGTCCCAGAACAGAAGAGTGACGATCATCGGACCCCCAGCGGACCAGTGAGTTTGTCTTGATCATCGCCAGACTCAGACTGCATCATTGCTGAACTATTTTACTGTTATAATTACCATAATTGCCCCCCCCCCCCTCTCTCTCTCACACACACACACACACACACACACACAGTCTGCTGTTGCTCACTGTGACTCTACACCATTTCAAAAACAGTCTGAGGAACATGATTAAAGATGCTGTTTTATTAAACACAGATTAAAGTTAAATCACAATGGGCCCGGTTTACTTTCTAAATACGCATTCACTCAATGTACATGAAGATAATTTTATTAATATATTCTATCTATCTATCTATCTATCTATCTATCTATCTATCTATCTATCTATCTATCTATCTATCTATCTATCTATCTATCTATCTATCTATCTATCTATCTGTCTGTCTGTCTGTCTGTCTGTCTGTCTGTCTGACTATCTATCTATCTATCTATCTATCTATCTAGCTGTCTGTCTGTCTGTCTGACTATCCAACTATCCTGATCTATCCATCCATCCATGTGTTTAATCTTAAAACTTTTAGAAGGGAACCAATGAAAATGTCATAACAAGCGGAGATAATTTCCCAGATCTTCACGAGGAGTGCTGTTCCCGTGATCTGTGTCTACAGGGAGATGTGTGAGAGGGTTTAACCCCCCCCCCCCCCCATCTCTGTTTCTCCCAAAATCATCTAATGAGCCAAGATCCCTTATAAGATACTGTCTCAAGCCCTTCGTGCACCTCCTCCTGATTTCCCGGGTTCTGCAGGAAACAATATCTATTCTTGTTGGAGTTTGATCGCATGTCATTTTTATGTGAGAAAACCAGCCTGTTGCATCAGTTCTCATGATGCATTATGGGAACTGGGCCTCTTTTTTGTGCATTTAGCCTTGAATGTGGACATTAATGTTTGTATGATTGTCACACAAGCAGATGAATGAATGATCTTTAGTCAGATACAGTACACTACTGTAAACTGAACGTGGATAGCTGCTCGGATAATTTAGTTTTGGAAGCACTTGAGGTTGAAAGACATTGGTATCTGGTCAAATCTGAGCACAGTTTGAGACATTAATGATATGTGAGATCACCTGAAAAATCGGACAAGTATAAGGAGACTAAAGCAACACTTTCTATTTGATCTCCATGTCATGTCTAGAAGCAACAGTTCAGTTATTAAAGACATCTGAATTTTCTCTCATAGGTGTTGGTGCTGTGCTGCTGTTCACATACTGAAGGTGAGTGTATTTGATGAGATTTTAATCAATCACTGTCATCATTATTCTCCATTATATCTTCTTAAGAAGTCATTTTGGTTTCTCTCTCCCCTTGTGAGTGGGATTGTGAAAACAATCATTATTTTTTGGTCCCTGTGGTCTCTGTTTCACGGTCTCTGTGTGGGAATCGTGATTTTGGACACAGTTTCTCTTTCCCATCCCAGTCTGTTTTTCTCCGGTCCAGTTAAAAAATAGTCCTGCACTCACGGGCTCCCGAAGCAAACCGGTTCCAGCCCGCTTGCTCCCTCTTCTCACGGAGGCTGGGAAAAGAGAGGTCAGAACAGTTCTAATGGGTTTCGTATGGATGCAGGTACCAAAGGGCTCCCCCATGACCCAGGAAGTGGTTTCCATGAGAAACCAAAGCCACTTTTGACAGTCCCCTATTTTTCCAAAATATATCAGCTCTTGTTTGTCTTTGTCCACATCTCCACTTTTTCTATTATGTGTTTTAAAGCAAGTAAAGCTGCCTTCTCACAGCCACAGTTCATAAAGATGAAGTTGTTTTTCAGAAGGGGGTCGGTAGGGGATAGTAAGACATTTTTTTTAAAATGTTTTTTGAAAGTCCCTTATACTCACAAAGGCTTTTTGATAAAAATACAGTAAAAACAACAGTAATATTGTAAAAAATATTATCACAATTTAAAATAACTGTTTTCTTTTTTAATATAGTTTAAAATGTAATTTATTCCTGTGATCAAAGCTGAATTTTCAGCATCATTACTCCAGTCTTCAGTGTCACATGATCCTTCAGAAATCATTCTAATATGATGATTTGATGCTCAAGAAACATTTCTTAATATTATCAATGTTGAAAACAGTTATTATTTTTGTAGAAACTGTGATATTTTTCAGGATTCATTGATGAAACTTCAAATGAACAGCAATTATTTTAAATAAAAATCTTTTGTAACATTATAAATGTCTTTACTGACACTTTTGACCAGTTTAATGAAAAAAAAAAAATCTTAATGAACCAAAATAAAGCTGACACGCAGTTTGAACTACAGTAATAATTTCTTAAGCTTTTATTAAAATGTCATGATGAAATCATATTGTGTTTCCGTCTTATACTTCAGATGTTTATCAGAGAAAGAGGCTTATCCTGTGACCTTCTCTGCTGTGTAAGCTCTGATCGCTGACCAGGCTTGCAAAAGATTTTCCGATAACCCTGTGTATTTATAAAGTTTGCAAGAAAGCGAGAAACTTTTATGCACATCAGTTTTTCTCAAATTTTCCCTTGAGCTTTAGTTAATTAAAAGCTTGACGTTTGTCTCTGCTCTATGATAGAGTGACTGTAACATGGGGTTCAATAGGAAAATAGAAGTTGTGATTCTAATCATAGTGTTTATTTGAAACCAAAACATAAGACCCCAAAAACATGAATGAATGAAAACACCAACAACTCACCGATTTTACATTCATGATGGACAGAGCTGACAGAAGACAATGGCAAACATGAGGACTTTATACACACAAAGAGTGACTGACAAACACCTGCAGGATAGATAAAATGACAGATAGATAGATAGATAGATAGATAGATAGATAGATAGATTGTATTCCTTTAAGCCAGAACGGGCTGAAGGTCTGTTGTAAGTTTGGTGGATGAAGTTTAAAAGCTTGAAGTGTTATATTAAAATAATAATAAAAAAAGCCCATGACTGCCAAACTCAAGTTTGTACTATAACAAACTTGCGCATGTTCCCTCAAGAGACTAAAACTTGACAGTAGTGTCTTTATGTTGAAATACAGCACACACCCATCAAGCCCATCTCATTCACTGAACACGAGTCATTAGGTGAATTCACCGGCTATATTTACAGTTGCTGAGGGTGATGCATGTCACCGCATCCAATTAAGTGTTTTCAAATAATTACCTGGTCTGACAGTAATACCTGTTGACTGCATGACAGGTTTGGAAGAGCGGCCATGTTTACATTCGCATTACATTTGAACACAGTCCGAGCAGCAGAACTCTGCGTTTGTGTCCTGAGGGGTTTGAGACAGTTAAATCTGATGAACAGAGGTGGCTGAACTATCACAAAGCATGTGAATCTTCACACATCTTTCATGTTCTGTGTAGATACAGAGCTGCTGCTGTTTGTTCGGTGGAAGGTGTGAAACTCAGCTATAAATGTGTGAAGTGTGAAGATGTTAGTGTGAGCTTCTTCTAAAGCGACAGCAAGCACATCCACGCATAAACAAACTCAGATTCAATTAGAAAACGAAGGTTTGTCAAGACAAACTTTGAATGTTGGCTTGAAAACAATCCTTCACATTTGAAGGTTATATGCATGAGATGTGAAGCTTGACAGTTAAATATGAGTATTTCCTCAGCTATGTTTATAATACATTTAGTCGTTTAGCAGATTTAGAAGGTTTCATACATTATGTATGATTTATAAAACAGATTTTTCTAGGCCACTTACACTGGTCAAAAGTTTGCGGTCAGTATTTTAAAAAAAAAAGTACTTTTTGTTCATCAAGGATGCATTAACTTGATCAAAAGTGACAGTAAAGACATAATGTTACAAAATAAATGCCATTAAATGAATTACATTTTCAAATATATTTAAATAGAAAACTGTTTTTACTGTATTTTTGATTAAATAAATGCAGCCTCGTTGAGCATAAGAGACTTATTTTAAAATCACAAAAAAACTCTTTCCGACCCCAAACTTTTGAATGGTAGTGAATATGACTTAATTATTATTTTTTATTTATTATTCGAGTATTATGAATCTTTTGTGTAGAATATAAGTTTTTCTAGGCTATGTGAGGGTAAATTATTTTAAACAATTGTCAAAGTTAGAAGCGGTGTTGAAAATCAAGGTTTTAATGTTGTTTATATGTCTATGTGTTTAAAAAAAAATATGCTTTAAGGCAAACCATGTGCAAATTCATAAATCAACATTGCTGAGTATTTTGTCCTTAAAACTGCAGTTGAACCAAATAGGTTTTAAAATCGGCAGTGTGTCTGACTTCACAAACTACCTTGTAACCAATCACGTCAACGTGTGGGTGGGCTTTAGCATATCATTAACTGCTGCAAAGCAGGGGAGTCTCAAGAGAAGCCAGGTTATCCCGGTATATTTTTCTGTTGATATGAAAAATCGGGTACATTTAGCAATATAGCGGGTGAATTGTGTATATGATGTATATTATGATGTTATGATGAACTATATGCCTTTCTCCACTGACTCTATGATGTTCAAAGCGTTTCTAAGGATGCTGATTTTCAGAAGGCAGACTGAGATGGCGGACGGGAACATGGTTTGTGTAACATTAGCAACACATTATTAGCTGTTTGATAACGTAGTCAAGCCAAAGGCTAATCATATTAATTATTTTTATGTGTCCGACGTTGTAGAGAGCGATACCATTGTGTAGTGTTTACTACAGTAATGTTGAGCGAGTGGATCTCTGAGCTGGTGTGAGTGAGTGGAGGCAGGGCTAATTTGCATATTCATGGATTTGCGTATACTAAATGAAGCAAGGGTGTAGAGTTACATTCAAGCTATTTTAAGGCATGAATAATTTTTTTTCCGCAGGAAAAAAAGTTTAAATATGTAATTTTGGTTTTAAGGGATACAATTATTGACTACAGGGGGATTTTAAGGGATTCAAAATATGGTAAACCTTTAAAATTAAAGGGATACTTCACCGCTGGCAAAATGGGCTTTCAATAAAACTTGGCTGCTTATACAGTAGAAAGGCAAATGACTATGTTGAGGCACATGACTATTAACTAATTGTTAAGTAATATGTCATTGTGGTTATGAGTTTTGAATTAATTTTGAATTAGTTAATAGTCATGTGCCTCAACAAGTAAAGTCATAACATAATAATACCTTTGCAAATCGTTAGTTAATGATTAATTAAAGCAGACAACTGGAAGTTGAAATATATGACTTTGACCCATTGTAGTAATTAACATATGCATTTAGACTATAGGTTAATATAATATGTTATCAGGGAATTAATACAATATGACACATTTAACTAATAACAATTTAATGATTACTTAATATATTAATCATATATAATCTTTATTAGTTGCTGATGCAGTAATCATTAATAAATGGTTTAGTTCTTCATGAGTCACACATTAACTCATGATTATCTGTGCATTAGTTAAGCATGAATTAATGCATATTAGTGCACCTGTATTGTAAAGTTTTACCCCTTTTGTAAATGAAATCACAAGCAAATCCTGATCTTTTTTTTTTTATTAAAATGCATAAAAAACTACATCATTAGCACACAATGAAGGAACAAAAGAGCATATTTCAGAACCAAAATTACAAACGTACAATGAAGACAATTTGTTCTACAGGAGTGTGTTGTGCTTTTTAGCTTTTTCAGCATGATTATAATCTGTGCACATTACAAACATCACAGACTCGTGGCCTTCAGTGACATTCATTTCACTGGCAACATTTGGGATGTGTTCCAAAACATATTGAGCTTCGCTGATGCCCACATAGACACCTGCCTTTAAATAATAATTGAATGATTTGAAACGCTTTACACAGGCATAAATAAGCTCAGTAGGTTTTGGAGCAGAGCCTTGGTGTCAACAGACAGTTCAATGCAACACACAATAAAAATCAGTATTGATAGTGGAAATAAATAGATACGTCTTTGGTCTTACTTTGGGCCAGCAAATATTAATTTAGCCTGATTTGGATTCTCGATCCATCTCGATCATAATCAGCAATCACAACAAACTCACATAAGGATTTGATATCCACAGACATTAATAGATCCAGACTGAGGCACTGAGAGAAACATTAAACGATACTTCAGAATTGCAGAAGCAAATGATTCCCATAGCACGGGTTTCTATTACCCAGAAGTCCTCGCAGGAGAGAATCGACTCCCGCCTGTAACTAGACCAGCTCACATTTTGAATCCATCTTTCCTGTAGACTGCAGCTTCAGGCGATAATCAAGGGGAGGCACAATGGGAAGGAAAATAACCGCCGCCATAAAGGCATCAAAGCGGCCGTGAATCAAGCTGAACACGGGCACTTCTGCTTGGATAACAAGGCCTGAAGGATGACCAATGATTGTGAAAGGAGATACGGCTCTCTTCATCCATCTTTCTACTCGTTTCCTTTGCTCTTTTGGGGCTTTTCGCCCTCAGGTGAAGGCAGCAGGTGTGAGCATGGGAAAAACCTCTGGGTTATGGGCTAAAATATTCCCTTACACCTGTTACGTGAATATGTGTGTGTGTCATGGCCACTTTACCCTCCTTGTATGAGCATGTGCATGGTTTTGTTATTCAAATAATCAAGACCGATCTCCTTTCAAACGCGCCCAATTATTGTCTCCGATTTCATTCATTCCAAGAACAAGGTAGGAAAAATAGACACATAATGTAGGTGCTTAGAGCAACATATTTTTCACACTTTAGAGACGTAGATGACAACAGGTGATTGTTGGACTCTTTGGCTTGTGAGGACCGAAGCCTTTCAGGCAGTATGACTAAATATCATGTGGAACTCAATCTGGTAAGAATGTCTCCATTATGTGGTTTACAAGGACATATAACCTCTTAAATAAATGTCTTAGTGCATTAAAGCTGCATTGGAAAAACATACATTAAAATTTGTTTTGTATAATTTAGAAAGAATATATTACAGTAGCACAACTTCCAATTTTATATTAAAACAAAGATTAAAAAAAGAAATCGAAAAAGAATAATAATAATAAAAAAAGAAGTACGAAATGCTTGTGACCCGGAAAACGACTCAAATTAGGAGCGCATCCACTTTGGCTCAAATAAATAATTTTTTTTTTAAAAATACACAAACCGTAAAACTGAGCGCAAACAGATCAGAATCGTTTTAAGAAACTGCAAAGTCATAAAAAGCGATCAACACTGAGGAAAAAAAAATATTCCAAAAAAGACGAGTCTCCACAAGTTTAAAGACAAATGAATTGTTTGTGATTTTGGTGCAAAGCAAGAAACTAAAAAATAAAATAAAAAATCAAACACCTGTCTGTCTTTGGGTTATAGACACAGCTAAAAGGTGAATCTCACAAAAACACATCCAGATCAAATTTCACCCCAAAATCAAAACAAAATGTTTTTTTTGCATAAAGAAAATGATGCCTTTTAAATGATTTGCAACTGAAATAATACTTGAAATAATAATCAATTTTTTCATTACAATAAGAATATAGGTGCTTTATTTTGATTGAAATAATGTCAAAAAATATGAATGGCATCATTTTCTGCAAAATATGATTTCTCATTTTGCAATAAATATGACCTGGATATGTTCCTGACAAGTTTTGTAATTCACCCTAAAAATCCATTGAAATAACATCGCTCACATTGACCCACATTTGTATTATATGATCACATCTCACCATTTCAAGACTATTTCAGCAATTTCGGAAAGTACCTGAAAGTCGCGGGCGACATTTTTGATATATTTACACATTAAAAGTCCCACAGTCCTGCGGCTCCGCAAAGCTCTTTCATACTGTCTGCATGACAAACGCTTTCGCCTCTGCAGCGTTTTGTGGTTGCAAAGCACTCTGGGGATTACAGCTTTCAGGCAGATTGGTTTGTAAGGCTGGATACATTGTCTTTTTTCAGTTACAGGCCCATCAGAATATGTCCATGAAGCACCTGCTTTTTGTTTCTTTGGATTGTTCAGCTTTTTCAGTAACAAAAATGTCGCTGATATATTACTATGGGATGCCTTTTCTTATTTTTTAATGATAATTTTTACTCTATCTATATACACTTAATTGTGAGACTTGTGTCCTCCTTCAGTTTCGTTTCTGTGCCGTATGGAGCGTCCAGAGCAAAAGCAGTCTGTCAACTAATTTCTGGTCATTTGATCACTTTGGTTGTCTTAGAAGCGACTGACGTCATAGAAGGACAAAGAAACATAAAACGATCGAACATGCACTTAATTTTGACCTCTTCTCTCAGTCTTTCCGCACACTTTTTCTCAGTAAGGCCTCCAGACGGACTCGTCTATGCGTGTCGACGCACTCATCGCTGTGGGCGAGTTGCTATGGCTACCGTCAGCATCCACCCCGTCGCTCTGGTTACCGAGGCTGGCGTTCAGCAGGCTGTTGTTTCCTCCAGCGGTGCCACCGGCTCCACCCGCCGCGGTACAGGACGTCAGCATGCGGGTGGGCGACCTGTCGCCTCCTGATCCGGTGCCGCCAGTCGGAACCATGGAGAACTGGTAGGAGCCGGATCCGGTGCCGTAGTACAGGTGGTACGGCGAGGAGTTGGTCTGGAAGTGGGAGTTCTGGTTCTGGTTGCCGGGATAGGGAGGCGGCAGGTAGGTGTGGTAGCGGCTGGAGGTGGGCATACCGGCTACGCTGAGACCGCCGATTCCAGTGCTGGATGGGTTAGCAGAGTAGGTGAAAGGACCCGGATAATGCATGTGTGAATCGGAGAAACGAGGAGCCGTTAATGGAGACAGAGACGGGAAAGATGTCCTCTGGGGGAACAGCTCCGTACCTGATGAAGAAGATGAAGAAAGTGTCACTTTAACATCTAAACAACTTCAATAATATATATATATAAAAAAATAAAGATAATGATGCCTGTTTTTGTAAACGTAAATTATTTGCAATTTAAATAATATATCTTTTTTTTCACATTGCAGTAATGAGAAAAATATATATTTTTTGCATTACAATAATAAGAACTTACAAACAACATATAAACAAAAGAGTAATAGAATGCAAATAATGTACACAAGATTCAACTTTTTGGGCCAAAAAAAATTCCATGATTACAAAATAAAGTAATTAATAATAAATAATAATAAAGTATTAAATAAAGTACTAATTTAAATAACTTTTATAAATTCAGACCAAGACTGAATTAAATAAAGTAAAAAAATTAAATGTTTATTTAAAAAAATAAAAATTTATAAATAATAAATATTTTTAAAAATGTAATAATTAATCATAAATTAATAATTTATAATAACATTATTAATAAATAAAACAGTAATAAAATGAATCATTATTATAAAATTAAAAATTTTAAATTAACCATTTATGTGATTATACTATATTAATAATTAATACACATTATATTAAAATGAACTGTCAAATTCATCAGATGAACAATTGCCACAGAACCCTATTGAGACATTGATCTAGCGCCACCTAGTGTTATTTGTAAACGCCTGATAAATTGTAAAAGTAAAAACAGAGCAAGCGTTGGGGCTGGGGAGGAAGAAGATGATGAAGATTGGCATGCTCTGACGTCTGGGGTTTTTTCATTTAGTGTTCATGTTCTGTGAGAACAGGTGTAAGACAAACATCTGTGCACCTGCACACAAACACAAACTGCTGCCCGCTTCTGCCAGTTTGTTCTGTTTTCGGACTTTATTTTTCTGCTTATTGCCCACATACGAGCAAGGGCTGCTGGGATACTGGAGCAGGCTTTGGCATGCAGGCGCCTGAGGGAGGAGATTGCCGTCTGTGCGTGCCACTGACTTGTTTAAAAGTCTCTCCCCCGTTTGTCTGGGGCACTGGGTCCATTTACAAACAGAAACAGAGAAAGAGAGAGAAAAGCATACAGTTCCATTTCAATTTCCTCAACTTCTGTTTTTTTCTTCTTCGGAGAACATATTCTCCCTCTTTCTTTCTCTCTGAGGGGTGTTGACGGTCTCTTTTACTCTTTTGGGGGACCAGAATCTGATTCAAACCGAGGAGAACTCAAGATTTCAGCTGCTGTTGATTCAACTGAAATGGCCACGAATTCCAGCCGCGCTCACACACAGACACACACACACACACACAACCGTAACCCTAACCCCTAAACCTACCCATCACAAACTTTGCTACATCATGCTGCATTTTTACATTTTAAAAAAAACATCAGTGAATATGATTTATAAGCTGCCAAAAAATGCCCCCCACAAGAACAAGGATTGCCATGTTTGTGAGGACATTTTGTCTCCATAATGTGGGTTTTACCAGGAGCACACACTCTCACACACATACACACACACCATACAAGATCAATTACTAAAAGCGGAAATCTGGGAAATCTGACAAATGAGTTGAGAAACAGCTGCAAACCAGATATAACACCTAAACTGTAGACATTGTTTACCCTCATTACCCTCACAGATGCACATAGATTCAGACTCAGTGTCTCCCTCTAGTGCCTTACAGGATATTAACAACATGAACATTTCCAGAATGTTGCTCTAGAACAGGGTCTTCAACCTTTTTCAGCCCCCTTAGTGGATAGAAACATACTGATATTGTTATTAAATTGAGAGTTTTATTTTATGCCTGGCCAGACACCTTGCATATAGTGCCATTTTAACGCTTTTGATGTACTTTATGATGTTTGCACCACAAAAATCATAAAAACCACATTATTGACCCCCTTTCGAAGACCACTGCTCTAGAAAGTTTGCTGTGTGTCCATGCATACACATGATCTACATTAGTATCAGTGGAAAAACTCTTTAAAAACAGAGAAAAAGAGCAAAGAGAAGGAAACATGCGGAATAACCCAATTTTCCCCTTTAATAGTATTAATTTTAATGGGGAAAATAACATACAGAAAAAAATATTACTATTAATGAATATTATTAATAAATTAAAATAAACGGTTAAGGGGAAAAACACAATTTCTTCAGAAACAATATTAATATAATAAAAAGTGATGTTTGGTGTTTCTGACATGTTTAAGGGAGAGACTTTTCATTTTTTGTCCACATGATTCAAACAAAAGTAGGTTTCTCTTTTACTTTTATTTTTATTATGTTTACACTCAAATTTGGATTGTCATGCTATGAATATGTATATTTATATTAATGAAAATGGTTATGGGGAAAATAACAGTTCTACAGAAAAAAATATATTAATAAATTAAACAAAGCAATATTAATAGTAATATCAATAAAAAATATAATATTTTATAATATAATGTAAATAATATTCACATTAATAAAAATATTTGTTGATGACTAGTCAGAATAGTAGAGGGGAAAATGTTCTTCAATTCAGTTTCGAACTTCTTTAAAGGTTAGCAGTAATTTCTACAAAAGAAATGTAATCGTTCTTCTAGAATGAATGCTGTTATCCTTCCCCCATTGTGTTTTGCCCATCACAGTGAGCAGTTCAGTTCGCCGTGTTCCACTAGCCCACAGTCAAGCGTGTAACCCGGCTCACTACAGAGGTTTGCCTCATTTGACTGCTGTAGAAAGTGATTTTGTTTGTTAACAGAAGAGCAAGCAGTAGCTAGTCAGCAGGAATTGTGCATGTTTGTGTGTGGGATCAAGGTTCTGGTGAGGATGCAAATCTCGGCCCTCACCTGTAAAATGGCAATGCAAAAACAGATGGATTACACCTGGACCAGGCAAATCATGTGGCCAGGAGAGAGAGAGACATGGAGACATAAAGACTGAAATATATACTTGATACTCTATATAATCCAATCAAATCGTCTATATTTGCGTCAAAATGCAGGATTTCAAAAATACCACAAATCCAACAATCATACAATGATGTGGATCCCAGACTTGCTTACTTGTTCATGGTTTGAGTTTCTACTATGTGGTTTTATGCTCCATTGGTGACACAACCCACATGAACCAACCAAACAATTGCTACAACTTTGCCAAATACAGTGGCCTCAAACTATTACTTTTAACCAACTGGTTTTGCACACTATGGGTATGTTGCACTAAAGTTTGACAACCATAAGATCCTCATTTTGAATAGTATATCTATTGTTTATATATAGTATGTAATATATTTAAACTTATAAGTGTGACTTAAGTGTCTAAATGCTTTTTGGGGTCACTGTAAATGCAGGTAGACTTTCAATCTAATACATGTATAGCCTAGTTTTCCAAGTGATAAACTGAGGGTTTTACAAGTAGGTAAAAAACTGAAGCAGGGCTGAAATGACTAAATGTTTGCACTGGATGTTGATAAATGATAACTAAAGGTAATGGCATATTGCTCCGACAGGCAGAGAACCTGAGACGCAGGCAAACATGTAGATCTTGTGTGTTTATGTTAGAGCTGTAGTCCATAAGACAACATGGCACGTCGCATGCAAACTAGCTCATCTCCGACATGTGCCACGCTGGGATCTCATACATCAGGATGGATCAAGTTACCATTCACAAACATCTGATACTGTACTGGAGATTTACAAATCAGGTCATTGATTCAAGACCTGGATCACAATGAGGAATTTTGACCTTATTGACTCTAAAAATCCATTTGCTGAAATGACTGCATTATTATTGAAAAAAAAAATCACAATTATTAAGCAGCTTTTGCTGTTCTAGGACATTGAAAGGAATCAATATTCAGTTATTTAAGAAGCAATTATTATGAAATAAAAGAACGGTTGGATCTCATTATTCCTGTAGGCGTTTTTGATCGTTGCAGTTCAGAGCGGTGAGTCAACATTACGCTCACGCAAGTCTGCAGCACAGAACACATGGTATCTGAACCAACAGGAGAGCAAAAGGAAACTCTCATACTCGTACTAAGAAAAAGACCCCAGTAGTCTCTATTTATAAGTTTCAGATGAAATTTTAAAAACATCTCATGCTGAGCTCAGGCCCTGTTTACACCTGGTATTAAGATGTGTTTTCTTCAATCGGATCACAAGTAGACCAGGGAAACACATTCTCATCTACACCTGCTGTCTCTTTTGTCCACTTTTAACCACTTCTGTCCTGATTTCTTTGAGGGGAGGGTCTATGGGCGGGTAAATGTATGGTTTTTTTCAGATCTTTTGATCTAATGGACAAAATAAGCTGTGGTTAGAAATCAGGAATGGAGAGAGAACATTGTGCTTGGTATGTTTTCTGTCTTCAAAACAAACTTGGGTCTCCAGCCGACAAAGTTTAAATCCCGTCTGGCTAGCGCGCTTCCCATAATGTTTACGCGTTAGGTCAATAGGTGGAGAGTAGACGGTCTTTTGTGGCTGTTTGAACACATTTGACCACATGAGCATTTACACTACGCAAGCAATCCGGTCGAATGCGTTTTCGACTACCTCTAGAAGTAGTCAAAAGTGGACAAGTTCAAATAGTTTTAGACCCCGTTTACACCTGTATTTAGCATCGCCCACTTGTGATCCGATCCATCAAAACGCATCTTAATACCAGGTGTAAACAGGGCCTCAGATAAGCCTGCAATCAAAGTCAGAGATCTCAATATTAACTCCAACATTTCTCAGACCAAATGATCTGAGCTATTCACATTATTTTTACTGTGTCAACAATGTACTATTTTTGCTTATTTTAAAGATTTAGAAGAGAAACATCTGAGACAAAATTGATACTAAAATGAAACATTTAAAAACTTCTGAGGAGTTGGTGGAAATTTGGTGAAAATACCATATTCACAAACAGAAATGGACTAATAATAAACCTAACATTATATTATTTAAAATGGAACTTAAGCATTACATTAAGGCCCTAAAAAAAGCAATACGGATGTATAGAATTTTTGAATCCTTTTCTTTTTGGAATTTTTTAAGTTATCCCCTGTATAATTTTTTCTCTTTTTTCTGTTGTTTCCTTTAATGCTATAATGAATATAATAGATCATAGTTGAATACACTGTGATCATCTATATGTGTCTTATAATCTATTGTTATTGTTACGCAATAAAAAAAGAAAAAAAAAAGAAAGAGCCAACTCTGTAGCCTAGAAATCTAGACGCACCCTAGCGGCAGCAAATGTAATTTGCAGCCAGGGTCGTCTAGCAACTCTCCGTTGGCTTGCGAGCTTGAAAAACTCTAGTCAGGCCAATCACATCGTGTATAGAGTCGGTGGGCGGGCTTAACATAATGACAGCAGAGTTGCGACGGTTCCGCGTGCTACTTGAAAACAAAGAAAAATCTTATCTTATCTTATCTTACCTTATCGTGATTGACGTGAATACACTCCAAATTCCATTATTCCATTAAATTCCATATTTAGGGGTTCTAAAACAAATTTCTGAATTCTAAAATTGAATTTTATCTTCCAAATAAGACTGAATTATCTGTCTAAATGAGTCTAAATAAACTCTCTTTGGCCACGTACACACTGCAAAGTTTCAGAATAACAACCACAGTTAAATGTAGGAGTGAATACCCTTAATTATCCTGTAACAATTAACAAGCAAAGTTTTGGCATCTCGTGGCTGTGAAAAAAACCCCTGCTATTTTTGATAAATGAAAATATGCAGAAAAAAGTCACTCACATAAATAACTACAGACTGTACAGAACTAAATTAAACCCTCAGTAGAAGAGCGACAATATATTTAGCTGCAGTGTGCATATGGCCTTTAATAAATGTCAAGTATTTCCTCACATCACAATTGATGAAACTGGCATCTGGTGTTTTGAAAAATGCCACCTGACACTGCTTGTCTATTAGAAATAATAATAAATCAATCAAAGTGCAATTAAAGAAAGCTATAACTTAAATGTCACACGGGCTGGTGTGACAGAGGGAATCTTGTGTGTTTGTGTGTGGTTGAGGTAAAAATGACTCAGCCGGTTTGGATGTTTGGGGTTTGCGGGAACAGGAAGGGCAGGAATTCTGCGTTGCCGCGGGGAAGGAAAACCATGCCAGCACCAGGTATGTGGCCGTGTGTCCATGGCAGCGAGAGTTTGTGTGAATGTTTTCGAGTGAGAGTGTTTATATGTGTGTGTGTGCCAAAGCAGGTGGGTATGTGTGTATTTCACACACAGAGAATGTTTATTGATGTTTCTGGGTCCATGTGTGTGCGTTAGTAGTAGATAATTTTTATATTCTGTTTGTTTCAGCCCCTCCACAAAAACGCTGCATTCTGATTGGATCATTAATATTATGATTCACCCATTATGACTGCAACACACCCACACATATCTGCATATCAAAGAAGTCATCTGAGGACAACAGTGTGTGTGCGTATGTTTTTTGATGATCTATATGTCACTGTGATTCATTCTCGCATTCAACTACCAACAACATAAAAGAGCACCAATGAACAATTATGCCAAATAAAATCATATTCCTCAAGCAGATGTGTGGCTAAGGAATAGATCACCACAAAAGGAAATAAAGGTCAAAAGGGTTTGGAACGACATCTTTTGGTGAATTATTCCTTATAGACATAATGTTTACCGGTGTGTGTTTGTAAAGTCTCTTACCTGACCAGCGCAAGTCGTCTTCCACTTTGCACGTCTTCAATGCAGGAGGGTCAATCTGATCTGGCCATAATCCTGCACCAAAAAATATATATACATATTTAATCACTTGTCAACTGTTAATCTAAGAGATACATACAAAACAAACACACACATGTGCAATTTATCAAACCAAAATATTAATTAATACAAAATAAATAATAAAGATATTGCTAAAAAAGATATATCTTATTTTGTATTTGCTCTTAAAGATTGCTGTATATTAACACAAATAATAGTAAAATAAAATGTAATGCAGATAACACAATGATAAAATGTATAAAACCAACATATATATTAATGCAATAAATAATAAAGCGCAGTGCGATACAGTTCTATACAATTCTATATACGTTTTATCCTTTTGACAATGTTTAAGATATCTCTATATTGATATTTATGTATTTGCTCTTAAGTCTATTTAAATTGACACAAATAATAATAAAATATATATTTTTTCATTTATATGCAGTAATATAACAATACATAATAATAAACAGCAACTTTTACCTACACATATTTTTTCTTGTAAACATTTTTGAATTTTAGAATAATGAAATAAATTAATTGTTGAATCCGTTTTGAATCAGTTCACTGAACGAAACCGATAGTTGAGTACATTGATTAATAGAAGTCATCTGAACTTACCAACACCATTTTTGCTAATGAAGTTTTAACCAGAGATGCTGTTGCTTAATTTTAATATTATTTTGGCAGCAAAATCATCATGATTAGTGAATATTATAACTGCCCATCCCTATCTGTGTGTGTTTATAGGATTGCGACAGAGAGAATTTGTCCACACACGCTCAGTGTGAGAGAGCTGCTAGTGTTTTCATCAAAGGTGCCGAGAAAAACAAACATGAAATCTTATGCTGGTGTCACATTACACACACACACACACACACGTTAGCGTTCCATCTGTCAAAATGCATGTGTATGAGTAGATAACTTTGAAATCTTTTTGTTTTGCTGACAAGCCAAGAAAAGTATCAGTGTGTCACGAGGAATGATATTTTGGGTGTCTGTTAAAGGTGTGTGATTATCACATATCTTATCTTGAGCGTGTGACGCCTGTGTGTGTGTATGATCTGAGCGTTTAAATCACTCCCTCAGCATTAATACGCAGCTGTCTCACGCACACGCACACACACACACACACACACACACACACACAAAAGTCGCTGCACGAGTCTAAAATAAGATACTTTGTGAATTATAGAGTATGTTTGTGTGTGTGTGTGCATGTGTGTGTGTGTGTGCATGTTTGTGCGTGTGTGTGTCAGCGCACTGAACTGCCAATTTGACATGCAAATGAATCGTGTTTGCTCTCAGTCTGAGATGAGATAGTTGTTACAAGCTAATCGTTGCAACACACACACATACACGTATGAGATATGAGACGTATGCAACTACATTTTTACATTTTCCGAGAAAAATATGAGTGGTGCTTGTCCATGCAAAACTTGCCAACATGACACTAGTCTGTGATTTCTAGGGTGTTCTGGAGGGATGATTGTTACCCAAGTCTCTAGATATGGCCCGAGTCCCTCCTTACAAGTCTACTGGATTTGGCCATTTTATTTTTTTTATCATAAATCAGAATAAAAAATACCAGCACATGTGTCTTTAACAAGCATTCTAGGACAAGCTACACACCAGAATTTAGGGAGGTAGGGAGTTTGAATAAATCCCTATAACCGTAAGTATGTGCAATAGTAATAATGATGCTTGCCTTAGCAAACACCACTAATGGCACACTGTTCCCAGTCTCTCTCTCTCTGGTTTTCTCTGCACAATGATAAATTCTTCAGTATAAATGCTCTTATTCAGGCCACAGCTGGTGCTTCTGCTGAAAATAAACATCTCACTCAAATATTTTGATTGGCCGTTACACAACGTCAATAACAGACAGATCTCTACTGCTATTAAAGCAGCGTGTTACAGAAACTGTCTGTGAGCAGTACAATATGTGTGTAACTGAGAGCTTTGTGCATCTCTGAGAGGACTAATGTCGAGGAGTAACTAACTAAAATAGCAACTCAACTACCATAAATACATTTAGTAGTATGATAAAAGTAGTATTATAAAACAAATATGAGTCGAGAGAGAGAGAGAGAGAGAGAGAGAGTGTGAGAGAGAGAGAGAGAGAGAGAGAGAGAGAGAGAGAGAGAGAGAGAGAGAGAGAGAGAGAGAGAAGCTGTATAACGCTGAGTGGAAGTGCAGGCTTTCCTCAGTACCAGCAAAAACAAACACAGCCACCATGAAGTCTGGTTTAATGTCAGATCTTTCGCCACACCTCCTTAAAACACTCAAACACTCTCTGAAGTCCACACACACACGTGTAGTCTGAGACTCAAATGGACTGTCTGTTCACTTACTGTCTTACGCTTGCCAAAAGACCATTAAGATTTTTTTGTGATATTATTTTCATGACAATTAAGGACATTTCCTTCCAGTTCCAGCAGGACACTATAGTTAATTTATGTAAGTGAGGATAGCAAAATAAAGTAAACTGTTATACCCAAACATGCATATTATACCCAAAAATTCTTCATACAGTGGACTACCTGTAAAATTGACACTTTGACCTGACCACGTTTTGCTTAAGTGTTTTTTCTTTAATTGCTAATGCGACCTTTTACACCACAGACTGAACAAAATGAAGCATTGCTTGGTCATTGGTTGACCTAAATTGGTATTATCTAATTATGTACTTAAATTTAACAGCTGACAGCTGATTGGTTGATTGTAATCCATTACATACCTTTCTATCAAAGTTATCTGACATTATCAAGATTAATTTGTTCTGACACAGTTTAACTCTGAGTTCTTGTAAACTGTGATAATGTGAGAAAATGTTGAAGGTGTCTGAATAAATGTATAATTTATAAAAAAATGTATATATAATGAAAATTATAATTTTTACAAAAATGATTATTCAATAAATATATAAAAACATATAATTAATAGAAAATATTTTATATTAATAAAAATATATAATTATTTAAACCAAAAAAGTAAATACCCACATGAAATTTAGGGTGAAAAAATGAACTGTCACAATGCAAAAAAGTAGGCTTCATTGTCATATTTGATGTGTGCGAGTCAGTTACACAGCATGTGGGATGTGCATGAGCGCATGAGTAAACACCACACAGCTCTGCCCGCATCTCTGTGAGCTTGTCCTTTTATTCTCTTCGATGAACTCCCTCTCCATTTTCGTTTGTTTATTCCTTGTTTTATTTTCATCTGAAGCATGTTGCTGCATGTTAACTAATGCCAACTTTAATTTGCCTCCCTGCTCCTCTGGCATGACAATAGGTGTGTGTACGTGTGTGTTTGTAGGACGGCACCGTGTGCCTTGACAAATCTGTTTAACTATGAACCATGTCTGTGTTTGTGCTGTGAATTTTGTAACTTAATATCTGTTTACAGTCATCAACAATCTGCTAACCTCAAGACTCTGGGATGATGCAATCAACACCAGACACACACACACAGTTTGCATCACTCAGGTGGAATGAGAGACCATCTAATTACCGTGTGATGAAGGTAATAAATCTGATTAAACATGTCTATCTTACACGTCTGTCTGCAAACCAAATACCACACAGAGCTGTCTGACAGAATGTGTGTGTCTTAAGATTTAGGTATAAAGTTGGGCTGATGCGAGAGACAGACCGAGAGACAGTCCCCTAAGGTGAGAGATAACTATGTTAATATCAGACATAACAGTGAGGTTTTGATGTATCACACACACAGGCCTACAGCAGTGACAGACACGCAGTCTCCTGACCACTAAAGCTCTGTTAATGTGTTATGTCTGCATCAGATGTGTGTGTGTCGGCAGTCTTGGCCTCTGACAGCTCCATGAAGACATAATTCCTCTCCTAATCCACCTGCAGATATGGATACTAGACGTACTTTACCCGCTCAAGCACACTCCTGACGCGGTAAGTGTAAATCTCCCATTCTTGAGCTCTGGATGAGTCACAGCTTTGGTTTTGCAGGAATGCTTGTGTAAGCGTCCACCCTTCAGAATTCAGGTCAATCTGATGGAGGAATTTACCAAAAACCCCAAACAAAAACACCACTGAAACATTCAGTGCCTCTAATTCACCAGCTTATTATGGATAAACTACTCATAAATAATGAAGCTTACAAAAGTAACCACATTTTTGTGGGTTCCGGTTGACCATTACATCATGTCCTAACCAAAAATGACTTGAAAAACAACAAAATTATATATATATATATATATATATATATATATATATATATATATATATATATATATATATATATATATAATATATGTATAAATATTTAAATGTTTAACTAATTATATTTTATAGTAATATAATATATATTTGATATCAATTGTAATATTAATTTTTGTCTTAATATAATTATTATGTATTTGTATAATAGTTCTCATTATTCTCATTATATATTATAATATTATTCTCATATACACTCACCTAAAGGATTATTAGGAACACCTGTTCAATTTCTCATTAATGCAATTATCTAATCAACCAATCACATGGCAGTTGCTTCAATGCATTTAGGGGTGTGGTCCTGGTCAAGACAATCTCCTGAACTCCAAACTGAATGTCAGAATGGGAAAGAAAGGTGATTTAAGCAATTTTGAGCGTGGCATGGTTGTTGCTGCCAGACGGGCCGGTCTGAGTATTTCACAATCTGCTCAGTTACTGGGATTTTCACGCACAACCATTTCTAGAGTTTACAAAGAATGGTGTGAAAAGGGAAAAACATCCAGTATGCGGCAGTCCTGTGGGCGAAAATGCCTTGTTGATGCTAGAGGTCAGAGGAGAATGGGCCGACTGATTCAAGCTGATAGAAGAGCAACTTTGACTGAAATAACCACTCGTTACAACCGAGGTATGCAGCAAAGCATTTGTGAAGCCACAACACGCACAACCTTGAGGCGGATGGGCTACAACAGCAGAAGACCCCACCGGGTACCACTCATCTCCACTACAAATAGGAAAAAGAGGCTACAATTTGCACGAGCTCACCAAAATTGGACAGTTGAAGACTGGAAAAATGTTGCCTGGTCTGATGAGTCTCGTTTTCTGTTGAGACATTCAGATGGTAGAGTCAGAATTTGGCGTAAACAGAATGAGAACATGGATCCATCATGCCTTGTTACCACTGTGCAGGCTGGTGGTGGTGGTGTAATGGTGTGGGGGATGTTTTCTTGGCACACTTTAGGCCCCTTAGTGCCAATTGGGCATTGTTTAAATGCCACGGCCTACCTGAGCATTGTTTCTGACCATGTCCATCCCTTTATGACCACCATGTACCCATCCTCTGATGGCTACTTCCAGCAGGATAATGCACCATGTCACAAAGCTCAAATCATTTCAAATTGGTTTCTTGAACATGACAATGAGTTCACTGTACTAAAATGGCCCCCACAATCACCAGATCTCAACCCAATAGAGCATCTTTGGGATGTGGTGGAATGGGAGCTTCGTGCCCTGGATGTGCATCCCACAAATCAACTGCAAGATGCTATCCTATCAATATGAGCCAACATTTCTAAAGAATGCTTTTCAATGCCACGTAGAATTAAGGCAGTTCTGAAGGCGAAAGGGGGTCAAACACAGTATTAGTATGGTGTTCCTTATAATCCTTTAGGTGAGTGTATATTTACTGTATATATATATATATATATATATATATATATATATATTCATTATATGATTTGACTTCAAGTGTGAATGGTCAAAAGAATAAAAGAAAGATGAAAGAACTGCAGGCCGTGATATGACCCTCGGGAGCATTTGGTCTTTCTCACTTTTTGATTGATCGCAGAGAGATGTGAGTCACGACTGCTTAGATAATCGTAAACACACGCCAACTCTGTTTGAGTTTTCACAAAATATGAGCGATTCTGCCTACACTACAGATGCTGCGAGCAAACAAAAACAAATAAAAAAGGCGAAATTGTTTAACGAAATCAAAGCCAATCAAAACATATCTGATGTTTGATATACAAGATTTCACTGTGAGATACTGTGTATCCAGCTTACAAACACTATCCAAATTACAAATTGAGAGTAATAGGGGATAAATTCATAAGTTTGTGACCCTAATGGTTGAAATAACTAAATAAAATACTCTTGATCTTTCTTAGCTAATGCTGAGCAGAGATGAGCGACTATGAGAGTTTGATTGAAACATGAGTCAGGACTGCTCAGATGGCTGTAAAAACACACCAGTTTGAGTCCTTTAGAAATGTGGGTGATTCAGTCTACGCTGCAGAAACAGTGAGCAAACAAGAATGAATAAAAGATGCACATTTCAGCAACACACACATTGCCGTGTATGAGAACGGGTGGGTGAGTGAAGGGTGGGGTGTGAAAACTGCCTGGGTGTGTGTCTATTTTAGCGAGAGGGACAGAAAATAGAAAGATAGACTGTAAGCGAAGTGCATACGTGCCTTGGAGAGTGTGAGAGTTTTGCTGTTTTGCTAGCAGACATCATGCTCAAAGGCCTTTACATGCGTCTGAGAACGTATCCTCGCCCACTATCACACACGCTGACGTGGGAGCCGAGATCGAGAGGGGTTGCTAGATTCCAGACGTCGAGGTGCGAGTTGTTGTGACGAGCTAACGTCTGACTCAAACAAACACATACACAGGATCTGTAGGGCATCCAGGGACAAAACACACACCTGGTATCTGTGTGGTGCTGGAGGGACTGTAATGGGATTGGTGGGGGCGGCCGGTCCCGTTGCCAGGGTTCATCCTCAGACTGGCCCTCTGGAAACGCTCGATGTCACTCAGGCGGTCGGAAAACTGCTTATGAGGGTCATCCGGCTTCACACGGTGACCTGCAGAGAGAAATGCAATGGGTTATTAGAATGAGAATGAACCTGAACATAAATGACATCCCTCAGACAATTTATAGAAAACAATCAAGCCAGAAATGTGAAACTTGTTATGCACTTCAATGACTAATTTAGTTTATGCAAATAAACTATATGGTTATGCATTGCTATAAACATTCCCTCTCTGGTATCATTCACATACTAGATGAAAGTTACCAAGTCAGTAAGAAATTTTGTCACACTAGACTCACTCACACTTAATTTACAGAAAACACCCTTTCTCTTTATAAAAAGGACAGATTTTCATATAGCAATTAAAAATACACAGGCAGCTGCCTTCTAACTATGGAAACACTTCACATAGGCAGCAACTCACACAGGAACAAACACACACAAATTATTCCAATAAAGTTTGACATTAACATTTCACAAAACTAACAACATCATGTTCTAATAAGCATAAAAATACACAAATATTGGGTAAAATGGTCTGGAAAAGAGCTTATAGCTTTCAGACAGAGCTGTGTACTCAGTCGTGACTCACGTAATGCTTGATGATCCACAGAGGAAATCACCAAGAAAACCTTGCTATGAGTGTGTGTGTGTGTGTGTGTGTGTTTATCACAGACAATAAGTTGCCATCCCACTTCAATAGCCATTACATACACACACACACCATCACCATCATCATATGTGTAGTCTAGTCAGCTCTAATGGATGAGTTTAATGTGACTATCAGTGGTGTGTGTGAAGAACATGTGAACATTTTGTGGTTTTTAATGTGGAGTAATGGCTGTATTTGAATGTTTTATTCAGATATAGAGGGATAACAGACGCTGTGATATGGATTTTGTGTTCTTGCCCTCTCTTTCACCCAAGGGCAATACATCACTCCACGTTTCTTTTACCCCTGGGGTAATATTTCTGTTAGTTTATCGCTCCCTCCATTTGTTGCCATGCACTGTCTCCCTCTCTCATTCGATCTAAATGTCATTTTTTGTACTTTTTGGTTTGTTTATAAAGTGTGAGATAAACAAACACATAATCCCAGAGGAAAGAAAAAATAATTTATCAGCTGTTTCTCCAAGACTACAATGAGATTAAATAGAAAACAACTAGAGACTTTTGTTCTCCTACTTTTTAGATATTTCACTTGAGAAAATCTGCAATCAATGTCAATCAAATTTATAATCAAATGATATGAGCTGCTATCCACATTCATTTTCTAACTCTACTCTTATTGTATGACTCATTTGTGTCTATTTTTATTTCTCTCAATACATTTCAGGGGGAAAAACTGAGACAAAGTTAATACTTAAATGCAAAACAACTCCTTTACAGCTCCTAAGCACAACCAAGTCAAATGCAATGCATATAGTCATAAATATTACTTTTTTTTTGCCACAGGCACTAACTTTTAGTAAGCATTTGTGTTAAAGTTGTACTTTTAAATCACTTTAGTGTGACATACTGTACTATATATCTTCTTGTAAAATCATACAGTTAAACCCTTTCTGTTCAGGCATTAGTGTGGGCAGTGTCTCTCCTGGATGGCTGTGGGGTCAAACCCTACATCTGCCCTGCCTACATTCACCCTGTCTGAATTATTATGGATGAATGAATATTTCATAGGTAAGGGGGCACTTAGACAGGAATGTTGACTTTTTGTGAGAATGATATCATAACCACAGGATACACACAGACACACTAATTAGAGTGGATCCCTGTCATACACACACATACACGCACATGTCATGGGGAAATGGTCTGGGATGAACACAACTGCAACAGACACTGTATGATGGAGATATACATGTACATCACAACCTCTTATTATAAAGATATTCAAATCAAATTCTCACTCATGTTCATGTTTTTACCATGGGTTATGTTATGTTTTTTTTTCACGTGGCATAGATTAATTTGTACTGAAATGTAATTTGTCAAGTCACAAAAGTAGAAGCTTAATCAGATTGTCAGGTTATATTATATATCAGATTATATACAAATTATATGAACAATATATTTACTATATATATATATATATATAATCATTCTCGATTATCATATAATTCTCGATTATTAATGATTTAATGACTCAAAGACAGTCACTTAAATTGGGTCTTGAACAAATCAATGTTTTCGAATGAATCGGTTGAGTAAATGATTCAATAAATCACTCATAAATATATCACTTAATTTGTTTCTGAATGAATTAGTTTTTTCGAACAAGTCATTTGAATGGATGATTCAATGATTCACTCATGAATCGGAAAGGGCACTTACTTGTCACCACTTACTTGCGTAACAATAAAACCTGCAGAAAGAGTCACTCTACACAAGTGATGGGAAGATCAGATCATTTTAGTCTCTTGTTCGGTCTTGTTCAGCCAAAAAAAAAAAAAAAAAGTCTTTATTCAAGTTTTCATTATGTAGACAGAGATAAAGATAAATTATAAGAAACAAAAATTAGTTAACCTCTTGAGTCTTTCATTCATTTGTCATGTGACAGATGCAAAGAACTAAGTGTTCATAAATGACTCCTCACTAATTTACACGAATAATAACAGACAACAACTATTCATCAGCAGAAATTCAGTGTAAAAAGGCAAATGACCAAACTTGTTAATATTATGCCTTCTTCATCTTGACTCATTTAGGACACATCCTGCTCTGTTTTAGCATTACAAGTTTCATCGTTGCTCTTCCATAGAGTAAAACCATCCAGCCCACTAATAGTTCTGCGATATAAGCAGTATAGCAATCGTCATCGTTCATTCGAGTCCGCACTTTCTGCACATGTAGTATGTGTACACAGAGGCCCTCCCTGCACACTTTCAGCTTTCATACTCGCACTGATCAACTGACTGATACGCCCAGCTTCCTTCCTTCCCTCTCTCTCTCTCTTCATTCTCTCTCTTTAACGATGAAAAGAAAGAAACATATGTTCCCCTTTGGATAGACAGAACACAGGCTCTTTTAGCGCTGGCGGAGCATTTGAGCAGGGCTGAAACACAACATTCGCTGTGGAGGGCCAGACATGTTACGGCGGGCACACTGTTAATATTTGTACGGGTGTCTATAAATGGGGCTGATAGGCACTTGATAACATTGTGAAATTGATCTGCACAGACTGAGGGTAACGCGTGCTTTAACTCGACTGACTCATGAAGGTTTAGAGCTGTAGAAAAATAAGCAGGCTGGATGGATTTTGCTGGATTTTCTGCTTTTTTGAGGGACAATCAGACAATCAAAAATATTTAAGTACTTACTAAGTACTTATTAGACTCTTATTAATAGCTAAAAACATCAAAACTGTAATTAACGAAAAGATGTGACGAATTTGCAGGCCTTTCTAAATGATGGATGTTTACAAACAATTATTTTCATCAATAATTTTTCATGCGCTATGTGTCATTAAAATAGTTCATTTTTAAATGAAATTCTGCAGAAATCCTAGGCCTACTTTTGACTTTTATGTGCCATTTACAGACAATACATTAATAAAAATAACATTTTGGTAATTCAATGAAAACACTCATTGTATATCAACTCGGTATCTCAGTAAACACAACTTTCAGGGCAGACTGATAAAAAACTTGGATCAACTCAGTATCTTGTAAACACAGCTTTCAGCCAGACTGATAAAAAACTTGGATCTCCCAAAACGCAAACAAGCGCTTCCTATTTTTATATTCAGTATGCTTCAGATGGTGTGTGTACAGACTTTGGGCGGCCTGACTGAGGATGAGAGTAGTCTGAATTTGTTCAACAGGGTTACCATCAGCTCTGTAAAGCAGTTCTATATGATGTGTTACGATGTGTTAAATTAATGTAGAGCTCCACCTGTTTTATCCTCCACCGTTGTAGTTGACAGTTGGTGGGCCTGAGTTTGTGCGTACGTCAGGTGTGGAAACCGAGGCCCCAGATGAAAGTGTGCTTCCGTAGTAACGAACGCTGGAGACGTTTCTACATCTGTTAAGATCACTGCACCTGTCTTCTTTTTTGAACCACTCACACACTCACACTCTGTCCATCTGAGAGCTGTCATGATTTCAGAGCAGTGCGTGACCAATCCCATCAGCCCATGACAGGAAGTGGGTTTGTGCCAGTGAAGTGTGTTGGGCGGTAAACTAAAATCCAGAACAGAGCCTCTATTCAACCTCAAACTGCACACACCACTCTGTTTTATGATTTTTTTTGCCCCTCAAGAATGTATACTAAAGATATCAAAAGTACTCTGGGAGAAATACGATCCTTAAAAAAAAATTCTGTACTGATTTCAAATATATGCATGAAAATAAAGAAGAAATTATTTATAACTACATATCAAATTGAAGCTGCATTTACCTAATTATGAATTATTGTAGTAAGAATTCGAATGGTCCCGTGGGAATAAAGAGTCTCTTATATTATTATCTCGGATCCTTGATTCATTCTCTAGGGCAAGTTGGAGCAGGTGAGATAAAGACCCTTCAGTAGTGCCCACATCCATCAGACAATACACGAGCCAGAGGCAGTCACCCACCGCTTTGTGTTTCCTCTGTTTGTTATGCCCTCTTTGCTTTTCCTGTTCAGGTCTTATGCAGAAAAAAGCATTAAAAATAAAAGGGTGCAACAGCACACATGTGTTTGTAGGTTTTTGTGACTTCAGTAAGATATTACATATGTGTTTTTGGATGTGTGCATATATAACATATAACATTTCTTGAGAAAACGTTTTTCAAAAATAATAATTTGTAAATTATTAATGACTCTGAATTATGAGAGACAAGCTCAGAAATGACTTGTTTCACAATTGTTTTTCACACCTAATTCACAACATAATTAGGTTATTATAAATAACACTCATACTGTGTTATTTGCTCATTTTCATGACTCTCCTCTTTTTTTTAAATGTGTAAAATAGTTATAATAATCAACGATTAGTTGCGTCCAAACTTTTGACTGGCAGTGTGCATGCCAGTGTTATTGTATTCATATGTGCATGCACCTGCATATGAGTGGTTTGGTGTTTGCTTGGTTTTGGTTGACCTAGTTGTAACTCAAACCAAGAAACCCTTCTGACCCAGATGATACGACATGCATTTGACTCTTATAAGCACACCGTGTCTTGAAGCAAACATGCATCTAACGGAGGTGTTCTGCTCTCTGCTGGCTGTATGCAGCTGGAATGTTCTGAAATATAATGCCTGGGTTTTATAGGACAAAGGAACGAGCACACTTTGTGTTAAGAGTGTGATTTAGGAGCGCATTCCTGTGCCAAACTAATGAAATTCAAACGCAACTGAGTTTCAGCGTGAGGAATTTCACCCAGCTCTTTAAACATGCAGCTCTAAGAGGAGACTGACTGTCTGATGGCTTTATTTGAGATTATTCTGGAAGATGGAGTGGAAATTAGGGAGGAGATGACAGAGAAAGGAGGTGTTCTGATGAGAACTGCTCGAGGTGTTAAAGGGCAGGAAGAGACCCTTGATTTCAAAACGCAAGCGCCCACGCGTGTGTGTGCCTGCGACAGGATTTGACACAACTGCAGCTTGCAGGTATGTGAGAACTGATACAGAGATATATCTGTCATGCAGAATAGGTTTCAGTCTTATAGTTCACACAATTACTTACTTAGCTATCTAAATGAGGACATGCTATAGACTGTATATTTATATATAATATAATATAGTCTAATTATCATTTCTAGAATTATCTAACCCTAACTGTGTCTTTAAGACTTTTATGTCGATGTCTTCTACATATGTGAAATAATAAACAGTGTTCATTAAATTTTCTTTTGAGAAAATCTGCACTGAAATCTGCTTCTTAAACTATTCAGATCATACTGGAATGATCAGCGATTTTGTTAAATAAATAAACCCAAGACTCGTTTAAAATAATGGGATTCACCCGAATGATCTCCAGAGTTAGACAGACTTCCCCACTAATCTTATCTTCAGACCTTCTCATTTTTATAAATAATAGAATTTATTCTACTTCCTCGATCAGTTTCTGAACTTCAAACAGGCATCATTAATGTGTGGCGGTCATGGTCATATGTGTCTGTCTGACGTCAGAAAGTTGTGGAAGTGCGGAACGAGACATGTTAGCAGAAAATTTTGAGCTTGAAAAGTTATAGTTTTCATGGCACAATGAAGTCTTTTATCTCAAAAGATCAAGGATAAATTGATTCCTCATGATATGACCCATTTAAAATGTTGAAACACTATGCATTGACAGAGAGAAATTCTCCTTTTCCCAACAAGCGTGGTGTGTGTGTGTGTTACTGGAAGTCTGGGCACATCTCGCTTCTTCAATTAGGCTATTTGCAGAATTTTCCTCACTGTTAAAAATGGCAGAAAAATAAACAGATGATTCACTATAATGTTCCCGTAACACTCCTCCCTCTCCTTTCTGTCTCTCCTACCCAATGCCTCTCAGATGTTTATCATGCACTGTGAGGTGCTTTATTATGCTACTTTATTAAATTAGTCTTTAAAGCTGCTAATGGTGTCTGCTGGGTCAAAGAATAAACAAGGAAGTTCACAAACACAGGTTGAGCTTGGAAGATGACAGATGGAGAAATTGAGTGTGTGTGTGACTTGTGTAGGGGTGTAGATACTCCAATGCCTCTCTTGTCAGCCTTTGTCGAGTTTATCCCTCAAAAGAAAAGAAAATATGACTGGGAGGTGAAGACAATGAGGACAGAATCATCCTTTATATCCTCAAAGACACGCTGAGCTGTAGCTCTAGGATCTGCAAGGATTCATTGCATGCATGCTAAAGCAGCCATGCACACATTCAGTGGCTAAATCTGCACTGCATGCTTGACCATTTGTTTTCACTGTAATGAAACGTCTGTTCATTTTTCAAAAGCATTCCATTCATTTGCCATCCAATATTGGCTCTATTCATATTTAGTGGCAGTGGTGACGAAAGCTGCCACTCGCCGTTAGCGATGTCCACTAGCGTTGCTTTGAAGAGACATTCTTATGATGCATAGATAGCAGAACGACTGTTAATAGCATTAGTGTGATTATACCACCATTAAAAATTGCGGAATGCATGCACAAATGTTCTTCCATAGGAACGAAAAATCTCAATGTCTCAAATGAAGAAAAAGACAGCAGATATGATCCCTTTAAAGCATGCAATCAGACTTTCCCAAAGAGCCTAGAAGTTTTATTTATACTTTTATCTTACTATTCTCATCTGCAATATGCAGAACTATATTTTACGGGTGTGGCATGCATTATTTAATGGATGACACACCTGGCAGGTGTTTTACGCACACACATACATAGTAATGTATGCAAGTACACTCCTTTATTTACAGAAACAGAATGATATCTGTGGAAAAATAACACAGAAATTGATATTGTTAACAGATTTACATGCCCTCTACGAGCTGTGTGCCAAAATGCAAATACAGTCGAACCTGAAACCCCTGACTATAATCTCGTCTTCTCTTCTCTTCTCTTCTCTTCTCTTCTCTTCTCTTCTCTTCTCTTCTCTTCTCCTCTCTTCTCCTCTCCTCTCCTCTCCTCTCTTCTCTTCTCTTCTCTTCTCTTCTCTTCTCTTCTCATACAATATCAATTCAACTGGCATCTGTGCTCAAATGATGCATAAGCTTTTCTTAGAACTAACTTCATTTTTGCAAATAATTCTAACAAACTGGTGATTTATTTATTTTTTTTAAGAGCAGGGCATGCATCTTTCTTTAGAATTAATGCAGCTTGGTTTAGGTTGTTAGGCAATAAAAATTCGATTTTCGAAAATTTGGTGTAGGATTTTCACTCAGAAATGGCTGGTAAATTTCACAAATAATTACAAAGAAATGCCATTTTAAGTGAGACTAAAGTGTCCAAATATTTCTGGTGCCACTTTATCTACACTAAGTATGGAGAGCGTTCATCATTTCATGATGCCTGTGTTTCTGTATGTGGAGGGGGGGGGGTGTCCCGTCTATCAGGTTTATCAACTTCGCAGGTAAACATTAATGAGGTATTATACTATTGGCAGCACTATCAAAGTACACACACAGCTTCAGTCAGCCCGCGCCTGGGGGAGGAGAGGGTGTGGTTTTTCTCATGAAAGATGCCATCAACACAACATATCTGACAAAAGTAGAATACACACAAACACGCACACACACAAACTCCAGCGCACATTCACACACAAACAGCAAATGAACAACACAATGAATTCAAAGACTTCAATCTATCATTGCGGCAAACACACATTAGTTTTCAGCATTATGGGACGATCACTTAGGCTACGTTCAGACTGTAGGTAAAAGTAGCCCAAATCCGATTTTTTTTGTTCATAGGTGACTCAGATCTGTTTTTGTCAGGACAGTGTAAATTGCACAAACTACATGGAATCTGATCTTTTCAATTCCGGTTTGGGCCACTTCCATATGTGATGCAGGTCAGGTTTTGTAATGCAACCTCAGTATGAACAGTCATAGTGGAATTCAAGCGACTTTTACGTCACTCTAGGGCAACATTCATCAAAATTCTGCGCTCATGCGAGTCACTTCAAATATATTACATACCCAAAGTTATCAAGAGGTATCAACTTGTAAGTATTACAGTGACAGCTCTATATACAAGCAAAACATGAGGGCTCGTATCATAAATGTTTAAAAACTATGCACTCTCTTTTTTATTTATTCGCCGGCTTCCGTGGCAGATCACGGTATAAATAAACGCGTAATCACCTGCGTGACGTCTTTCTATCGTTCTTTTGCGCTTGCGGGTCAGTTCAGGACCATGATCTGTTCACACTGGAATCTGATATTGGCCACATTTAAAAGAACAATGTGAACAGCTATACAAAACAAATTGGATCTGAGAAATAAATCTGAATTGAGCACTAAGTGTTGAGCGAAGTGTTCCGATCAAGTCTAATGGAAACGCACCATAACCACTCACACAATTTCCCACTGCATTTTGTCTGAAGCACCTGTTCATTAGTGATAGTTGAGTGAGCGTAGGCTACAGGTCAGGCACGCTATGGCAATGTGACCTGCTCTACAGGAAACAATTCTAAAGAATCATTACAGGCCAAATGTCAGTCAATCAACATGATAAATATGACATGCATGAGGAAATCTAGCATTACACACATAACAAAAGGATAAACAAAGCGCCGGCATGTTTTGCATGTACTTTGCATTATTACATGTCATTGCATTTTACATATATATAAAACCAAGTGGCATTTGGTCATGTGATGCTAGCCTAGAGCTTTTCACAGACATAACTGGGTAAGTTTCAAACATTACAAAAAAAAGTATAAAGAAAATGAAGCCATTTTTAGGGCCATCAGAATTGTTTGCATCGTTTGCATTATTTTAATTATTATAAAGCACATTTTCTCTCAAAATAAGTTCTCATTGCTGTAATACAGTAAAAAAAATATAATACAATTGTACATATGTATTATATAAATACATTTATATATATTATATTAAAATATGAATTTACTAAATTTAATTTAAAACAATTATTTAGATAAAAAAAATTGTGAGAATTGGCAGGAGGATGTGCTTAATTGACAAAAATAATGTTGAAATGCAAACAAACAAATAAACAAAATATTCATCCTAACATTAAGATTTCTCTTTAAGCTAAATATAATTTCTTTCTTTTTTTCTTTTTTTGGGGGAAATATGAGCCTGGCATGTTCTTGACATCCTTCATGGGATTCACCTAACATCCCTTTTTGCACCCACAAACTTTCACAATACATTTTATTTTCAACACTTTGATTTATCATTTCAAACCAAACAAAACTGGTTTTGCTTGAAACATGTACTTGTGCTATCCTTCTTTAAATGCCACTTGGTTTGACATCTAGTGCAATAAAATTAATTCATTACTGTGTTCAAAAATTTTTTGGGGGCTAGTGTACGAACAAATATGACAAAATAGCTGTCAAAAAAAAAAAGCTCTGTAAACAGCAGCAACGACTTTTCTTTATCTCTCGCTCTCTCTGGTTGTGGTCGCGGCTGCATTAGTGTTATGGATCTGTACCCCTAGCAGGCCTTCAGTGCTGTGTTAATTCAGCGGCTCTAATGCGGTCAGGCACTGCTGACCCCGTTGGTCAGAGAGAGTGGCCACTTTCATTGAACCCTCTGTGTTTGCGGCTCAGAGACGCACCCTTACTCTCTGTGCCCAAAAGGCTTAATAACACACCACAACTGACATCTGAGGTTGGCAACCATCTAGACCACGAAGGACTGTTCGCTGTTTAATATTAACACATGCTGCTGTGCAGGTATGTATAAACCCAAACACGAGAATACAGGGAGACATCGAAATTAACACTTACTCACAGAAATACACTGTACGGTACGTTTTGGGAACACACACACACATAAACACACAGTGGCTCTATTCCCTGGTATCATCTGCGGATGACTCATAGGTCTTTTAAAGCTGTCGGTGTTCTGAAAATAGTTCAAATATTCATCGCCCCTTCTGAATACTCCACCTAACATAGTATAATATCAAAACTATTACGTACCTTCACCGATTTAGCTACAGAATGCAACACAGTGTGCAATAATCATACCAACTATAATACAAAAAGAAAATCTCCAGGCACCAACTGATTATCTAATCTGTTTTACTTGGCACATGTTCTAAAGACGGCTCAGCTTGGTTTTTACTTCAATAAATAACATGGTATAAAGCAGACACAAAAGAAAGACTATCTCATCTCATGTCACCTCCTCAAATACGTTCCCTCGCTATCAAACAGTGCTTCTTTCACCGCAAAAGAAATGCAGTTTTAACAGAGTTGTGATTTGCAGTCTAGCATGAAATTATATGCAGACAATGCATCAATAAAGCAGACAACACATCCTTCTTTGCATACTGCACTGGTTGCATGCGCAAAGAAACACACAGCATGACCGGTGTAGTCCAAATCACATAATAAATCAGTTCAAATGAATAATTCTAATACTTTACAAAACACGCCATTTGAGTTTAAGCAGAAAATTGTCATGCAAAGATGTGGTTACCAAACCAAGACAATGTTGTCATTGTCTGGACAGTCGTACACCTCGGTTAACGCTCTTTTTGATAGTCATTCAGGGGAATTGTACTCACGTCTTGGCTCTCGAGGTCCGTCCACGGTAACTTTAATAGCACGGTGGTATGTGGCGACCTGGGGTGGGCCAGTGAACACTGTGATGGTCAATGTGAAGCTCTTTCCTGAGGAAGACAGGAAGACACAGAGATACAATGTCACTTGTCGGTTTGAAAAGGTATGGCATGATCCATAAATCTGAGACCACAGAAATAAAATTCATTTAATCCTAGAAATAAGCATAAACATTCTCAAATCAAGCTTGTTAACATGTTCATGTAGCTTGAGTGCTGTTGCCATTAAAGCAAACTAAATTTTAATTAAACTCTTCTCTGAAAATATTATGCAGATATTAAAATTTGTAAAGAAAAATGGGAAAACAGTGCAAAATAGAAGCAAGTGGTTTCAGATTTTTCAACCCCAATGGTAGTATGTTGAGTCAGATTGAGTGTAGCAGCAAGAAACCGGGAAAGTATTTGTGGTTTACAACAATAACAAATATGTGCAGATGACAAAATAATCCTCAAATGATATTTGCATACTTTTCCTAAATTGGAAAGTGGCATACAGGACTATCGATGTATAGTTGAAAAAATAACTACGTTATATAACGTTGTCCATACCGGAAAAACCCTCAGGTAAAGATAGAAACTCCCTCAGGCTGCATAAAATAAAGATTCATGCACAATCCCAGTGAGGTGGGTCACATACAGCTGGGAGAAATGAATGAGTTTCCTCTGAAAAGAGACAGCACTACTGCTTTGATGCGCTTTCAAATGCGTTTATGATGTGGATTAGTCAGACAATGTGTTCCAGATTGTTCCCGGGACTCCGCTGTGTCTGTGTGGATGTGTGTGTGTGCGTGCGTGTGTGATCTCTAAATGCAATGAAGCTGCGCTTTGAGGGGGAGAAAGCCGTGGCTTGTATGAGGGCTATGAGGGTGGGGTAATTGACTGCAGAAATGAAAGGTACTTTTAATTCGCACACTGCGGCGCTTTCCACTCATCCGTCTGCAACTATTTAAAGTGTAACATTTACAGGAAAAATGTGAGTGTGAGGAGCGGGGCCAAGAGGAAAACGACGAGAAGGAAAAGCTTGTGAAAGAATGTGAGCTATGTAAGAGGTAGGGAGTTTTTAGGTGTGTAAACAAGATGGTTTGTAAAGCACAAATCGTTTAAGAAAAATTCTGCTGTGGGGAAATTATTTCTCTGGGACAAGTAACTGAAGGATGCTGTTTTAGCCTTTTTATATTTTTGCTCCACAATTTGTTTACGAAATCTACATTAAAAATGCATGTCAGTTTATGGATTTCAGGAGTTCAAGTTGTGTCCCTGTCTTTGTCTGAATGAAGAAAAATTAACTGCTATGCTTTCAATACATTTTTTTATCACAATGTTGTTTGATTTCAACCACATGCATGCATCGGACCACAGACAGACAGATACACAAACAGATTGGTAGATGTGGCACCTCTGCCGCTCCTGCCCACGAAGCGCAGGTCGTTAAATCGCGCCACCTGGTTCTTCATGACGGCAGACGCGTTTCTCAGCTCCGCGGAATAATTCTCATCATTCCCCGCCATCACCGTGACCAGAGTCCCGTCAGGAACATCACCCAGAGCCACCACCTGATAAACACAAAGAGAAACCCAACAAACCTAATCAGCAACACAAACAAACCTCAAACCAAACAAATCTCAAAATAAGTATTACAATATAATATTTCTAATACACTGAAATGCATATGATTATAATGTATTGGCGGTTAATGTTAATATTATTCTATTTACATGCATATTACATATTTATATGTATGATAAGCTACGCGAGAACAGCGCTTCCTTCAGATATAATCTAGCCTATAAGAAGCAATTTTATTGTAATTACTTTTGACATAATTTCACGGCTGTGAAATATAAAAATAAATACAATTTAGATATGAATAACAATTGCATATAGCCTAATAGTAATATATTCCTTTCGCAAATAAAACATTATAACCGAAATGACGTTGTTGCGATAATTATAAAAAAATATTGCTATATTTCTAATTTATTATTATTATTAATAATAATAATAATAATACCAACAACAATAAAAGTTCCATGTAAAGTCTCGAATGGAGAAATCAAACGTGATTTGTTCATATTCTGTTCATAATATCAGATAAGCAGAACTATGTCAGCACGCTATCAAAAATAAATAAATACATAAAAAATATAAAATCTGCAAGCAGTGTTTGAATTATTCAGTGACGATATATATATATTGTCAGTAACGTTAGCCAAATTTCCAGGGCACGAACTGGTAAACTTAGCTCGCGCAACATAATTGTATTTTGGCGCCCCTATAGTTAACCAAACTATCGTACAGGTCTTTAAAAACACATGTTGTTACTGGATAATGATAAATAAATATGTAAAAATTGATCAAATAAAAAAATAGTACTTAATTTGTTGATGTTCCGATACTGATCCTAACGGAAAACGCTCGCGCAGCCTATGGTTGCTATGGTTATCTCCTCAGGAGAGCGCGGGTTCTGCTCACGAGTAGCTATTCAGCGCGTTCTGTCTGACTTTTTAACATCTAGCCATGAAATAAGTTGTATTAAAGAAAATAATTTACCTTAAAAGCCACAGGCAGAGTTTTGTTGCACCTCCAGTGTGACGGCAGGACCGAGCAGAGAAAGTTTGGGCTGTCCGTGCGCACCAGCTCTCCGGCGTGATCGGCCAGCACGTCCACCACGGAGCGGCTCTCCACGGGCCGCCCGGACCGCAGTGGACCCGGTGCGCTCATACTCGAACTCTCGGGCACTTTTGGGCACGGGAACGATGCGGAGGGCGGCGTGAACCGTCTGCTCGTGCTCGGGTCTACGGGAATATGCATCACAACAGATTACAAATGAGACCCCGCGAAGAACTCAGTCACCCAAGTAAGTACAGAAAGTCCGTGGTACTGGACACGGAAAACTCCTCCGTGACCGTTTACTTTGCGCTTCAGGATGCAGAAGCGTTAAAGTTCGCTTGAGTTTCCCACTGACTTCAGCAAAAAAACCGCGCGCGCACACATTCGCGCGCACACACTCTCGTGCTGCAACTGAACTGTGAACTCTCAAAGCATATGAAACTGTTATTTTAAAATGCACTTATTAAATAGCATTTATTCCAGAGTGTGCACGGCAGGTCTGTGCTGCTCCAGGGTGTCAGTTTTACTTTCAGAGCGACACTTTCCGTCCTATCAGTCCAGAGTCTCCGAAAATAAAGTCCACACAAATTAATCCCACAGTTTCAGAAGAGTTTCTGCAATAAAGTCCCCTTTAGATGTCAACTGTTCTGTTTCCAAATTAATGTTCAAGCGTAAAAGTGAGTAAAAACGAGAAAAACGTTTCTGGAAGTCAGACGTGCGTGTACGCAAACGCGGCGCTCTGCGCTATGCAGACAAGAGTTATTTACTCATCTCATTATAGCCTGGAGTGCGCTGAGCGCTCCACCAATCAGTGATCAGGGCTGGGTCTAACCGACCAATCAGCGACCAGCACTCATCAAACACGCCGAAGCAAAACTGAAAGCTCCTCTATTATCAGCGATATACTTAATGAACAATCAATACATATTTGAATCCTCTCCTCACATGCTATGGCACATAATGGATGAAGGTTTAGAGTCTGCCAGGTGTAACCTTTAAAAACCACAGACACAAAATAAAATATTTTCGGTTGGTTATATATGTCTGTGTGCCAGTTTATCTTAAAACTTAATAAATAATAATAATTAACATTAGTTTTTGCTTAAACAAATATCTTTCAAACACAATTAGGAGGGCAAAACAGCAGCAATAATTAAACACATTCAGTTGCAACGTTCAATTTGTGATAATTTGATGATAATGTATCGTCCATGTATCTAGTGCTGAATTAATTGAATTAATGCCCCCATCATAACAGTACAACAATAACTATGATAATTTATTTGATGAGTCTCATACATGGTATTTAATTAGAATCTAATGAGTTCTCGTGTGGTTGACACACCCTGAGCTCACGCTGTCGCCACTAGTAGGCGCATGTGTCGTTTAAAAACCTTCAGTGGCTCCTCAAAAAGTGATATAAAGCAACATTAAACTGACACTGAATGCGAGGGGGAAAGACAGAGAGAGAAAGGCAGAAATAAAGCGATTATCATCAGTTGCAGATGCTCCTCTGATATAGCCTATCTTTTTTCTATACGGTTAGGCAGTGTTCCCGTTCCTTTCGAAGGTTATTCGTGATGAAAGCCTACAGAAAATGTTCTCATGATAAAAACGCGACACAATGAATCCCCTGACTGATGATTTCAGGTGAGAGTGCAGGGAAAAAAGATTATCACTCCACATACAATATATATATATATATATTGGGTAATGCATATTTAAATACCCTACTGAATAAAAATAGCTTTACTCTGGCTGAAGCATTTTTTTGGTCGTAAACACAAATTTAATTATTATTAAATGTTTCCTATATATATTTACAGTTTATCACCATTTAAAATGATTTAGTGACTACACTTGAAAACAACAGAAATGTCTTTACAGTAGTCATTTGCAATTTATTCGTGATGGTCATTAATATTGTTTTATTCTGCTTTTATTCGTTATTTGCTCATTGAGTGTGTTTCAGCGAGCTATTTATGTGCAGTGGGCTTGAGGTTTGACTCGTGCCAGCGGGCTTACATGCTAAAGATGAGCTCAGTTTGAAACCAGCGTTTGGTTACATGAGAGGACATCCACTCACTTAAAACACAACAACAACAAACAAACAAAAACAAACACACATGTGCTTTATAATTAGAATTAAATATCATTAAATAAATATGTAAATATAAATATTATCATCAATAATCAGTTTTTTTCCCCCGCAGCATTTTTGCTGTTAAACCACTGATGTTTATCTTGACCTCGATGTAAGGAAATAATGTGAATATAGAACAGTCTCACCCACACTAATGGTCTAAGAGTGCAACAATGCGCGTCTCAAGATCATTTGCATATTTCATCAACATCTGCTCGGTGGACTTGCATGCATCTTCCTCTTTTTACGCCTTCACATTTCCACCCGCTCGTTGCATTGAGTAACTATTGTAGAAATAGATGCACATGTTGACGTGTTGCACACACAGCCTAAACACTTTAAATAAAGCAGAATATGTTGATTAATCACAGCAATGACTGAGTCACACTTTACATCACAGTGTTTCTGCTAGAAAATATAATCATTTCTAATGAGCAATGCATTTCAAACAGGCCTATGAAGTGAATTGCGGGTTATATTGTTGCGCGCTTATTATTAGTATAATATGCCTATTATAGGTTAGGAATAATATGTAGTAGCTTAACATATGCTAGGCTATAGTATAGAAATATATTAAACGACTGCTAAATGATTACATTTTGGATTTTGGAGCGCAATCTGTCAAGATTGCGTACATTAGCAATGCTTGGCGCCAGTTTTCTAAACATTAGTCATATTTAAAAAAACAAAAAAAAACAAAAAAAAACTGTTGAAACATATAAAAAAGAATAGGAACACTTTCACAGAGACACTAACATAAATTGTTATTCTGAACACGAAAGTGCCAAGAAACCTCCCCAAACACAAGCTGGTCAGCGGTCGTTGTGGGTACATATATCGGTGATTTTTCAGCATCTGTTCATTATTAATATGTGACCGCACGCGCTCAGACTGACTCCGCGCGGCTGTCATATTCAGACTCCGCGCGCAGTTTCTACGGTTACAGTCGCGCAGCAACGTGCCCTCCCTAATGACGCGCGTCCCTCTGATATGTGATCCGAGCGAGGCGCAGCTTACAGCCCGCGTCAAATACACATCGAGTAATCAAGCGCTGAGAAATGATGTGAGTTGATACAAAGAGCCCTCAAAAACAGCCTGAAGTTCAAACAATAAAAAATATTCCAGACACAGACATGAGCAACCACATGCCATCATTCTTTACAAGGGTATGGGGTTAAATGCATCCAAGAGTAAAAGATCCTTTTGATTTTATTTTCTCCCAAAACACCAAACAGCAACAAAATCCACCACAGCTCTTTCCTAAACCTGTTTGTCACTTTGCATTGCACAAGCATCCTGACTCATGAAGTCACTGCATGTAATGTTGCAAGCTTTTTTTAAAACATAACTTGAAGTGTTATAGATTCATAATGAGAATATGAATCCAAATATCATTAAATGTTGAGACAAGCAAAGCAAACCATTTAACAAAAGGGAATTCTCTTGTGCCCATTTACAAAAAGAAAAAAGTGCTGTGAATGTTCCCTCCCTTTCAGACAAAAATGCTAATTATTATAAAATAAACGGTAACACTTTATTTTACAATGTCCATGTTACATATGTTACATGTACTTACCATAACAGTAAATTATGCATAATTACATGCAACTAACCCTCAACCAAACCCTAATTATTATTAATCAGTACTTAAATATATAATTACACTGTAACAATGACACCTTAAAATAAAGTGTAACCAAATAAACTATTCATTTAAAAAAGTAAATGGCATGAAACATTAAATGATCTTATGATTACAGTAAAGCACCACATACTTTATTTTAGATAAGTATGATGTAATAAACAAGGAAATTATGTACATTTAAAAAATATATATTAAAGTAATTGTTCAGCAAAAGTAAAAAAAAATAAAAAATAGTAAAACGCTCTACATGGGAGAAAACAAAAAGTATTTGGTTGGTAGAGGATCGACACAGTATGCCTGAACAGCAACAAACTGCTTTCCATAATGGGAGGGAATAGATTTATTGCAAAGGATGTGCAAAGTGGACTGATACTGTCTGCTCCAATCAAAATGGAGATTAATTTGTAATATACACTGCAGCGCCAAGAAATACTAAAAGAAAAGCAATACTTGTATAAAATACTTGAGGTCCAAAATGGTTAAATAATCAGAATATTGGTTAACCATTGCTGATGTGGTTATGTTGGAGTATTTACAAAAATATCATGCATGGCAAATCACGTTTGCCCATATCAACTCAATATACAACCACACCAGAGGCCTTCTACTTCCTTCTGCCATCATCAAAACTTGCATCGAAACATATTTAACAAATAATTTTGACACACAAGATGTTGCTCAATCAATAATAATATATACTGTATATCAATGGACATATATATATATATATAAATGAATTCACTCTTTATCCAATAGCAAGTCAAAAATAACTTCATATGTCTCAAAAGTTAATGATGAAAGCATGCACACACACACACACACACACACACACACACGCACACACACAAATGAAGCCACTTAGATTTCTTGCAAAAGCAGCACGACAGTCTGAAGAATACTGAATCTGAAGAAACCACAGATATTTGCCCAAATGATCTGGTAAAACATTACTTTATTAGTCATCACCCCCCAAACACACACACACAGGACTCCATACCCGCAGATAAAAATCAAATCGGGGCATAAAATGCTGACATAAGTCTGTGGATTTGCTATCTCCCCCCCTCTGTGGGCGGCAGCACATTTCTGTACATTTACAAATTACAGAGGGAGCAAGTCTGGAAGCCGCAGAGAGCATTCCTTCCGTACTGTGTCTCCTTGTGTTTCAACTGCGGGTTTGTCTGCCTGAGAAAGCAGCACGGATGACCTGCAGTCAACTCTAAATCTCCCGTTTACATGCTTGAATCTCAGCCCCACCTCATATCAGGTGTCCCTAATGACATCATCGCAGTGTCCTATCTAGAGTGCAAAGTCTTTGTGATGTCATCTTTTCATTTTCATTGCATGCAGCTAATACTTTGTAAATAAATGTACATTCAAATGAGGAAAAAACATCAATGCACGCTCATATTAATAGAATATATAAACGCTCTCGGTGCTGTTGACTGTAATGAAGCTTAGTTTACCGTCTTTTGTCAAATACAGTGAAGCTTGTGGTGAATGATTCACTCTTAAGCTATAATTTGTTTTATATTTTAAGTAAAGCATGTCAGATCAAAGCATATTTTGCTGATGGATGAATCTGAATTGTTATTGCACAGAAATATTACAGATGACGGCATTCGCAGCGAATATGGATCTTTTCAGCGAATGTAAAACAAACAATTATTTTGTATTTCTGTCCAGAAGCGTTTACTTTGTCACAGAGCACAGAATTAAAACCATATTTCCTCACAGGAACTGTCTAGGATGAATAAACTTTAAAAGTCTCAAAAGAACTTTTGTCAGATTTTTGTTTACATGAGGAAAATACGGAGGATCTTGAGATTTGATTTCTGTTTATCTGTATATTTCTCCAATAAAAAAAACAAACAAAAAAAACTCTCCAAAAAAAGTCTCCAAAAAACTCTTTACTCAATGAAATTTAGATGACAGTGTCTGTCTATGACACCAGCCTTCTCAATTGCTAATTCATTATTAAAGTGATAAGGTATACAAATACTAATTTGAACATTTTTTGCACAGCTGAATACACCAGAAGTATCTATTTGACAAGAAATAATTATGAACTAAGAATGCACAGAGAAGTGTTATGTGACATAACACTGAAAATGCATAATGGAACGTGTCATCAAAACAGTCTGTTTTTCATAGAGCATGCAGGAAGTGTTTTATAAAGAGAGATCCGAGTTAATGTTTGCGGTAGAAAAGTACAAGGATTTATTACGCTGTTAGGAATATTGAGACTCCGCAGCAAGAACTGTCTGAGTAAAATGCCTCCCTTGAGAAATAAATCAAATGCTGTTTTATGGAGATATGTGCAATTCCAATGTCATTTCCTCTTTCAGTTGGATTTGGACTAACTTCATGGTGGTATAGTCGCCCTCCTGGCCCCTAGAGGAGGCTATGGCCTGTGCATTAGCTGAAGCGAGGCTTCTAAAACATCACTGGCTGGAGTATCACCAGTACAAAGTAAGTTCTGATTTGCAAACATCACATATGCCAGTGTATGCACGGTCTCCCTGGCTCTTTCTACTTGTTTAAATGTGCATAACAAGTCCTCATAAACATCAATTCAGTTTTGAGTTTAATAATATTTTGGTTGAATCTCTTATGTTTGCACATAATCTGTAAAGACACAAACACCTGCAAGCACATTTGCACTCACATGCCCACACATACACACACTTATGAGATGACTTTGTCTCTCACTATGTATTTGATGCTGTGATACTGAATCTGTAATCTACAGTAATTTCAGAAAAGTGTTAGGCAGTTAAAATCTACAAAAAAACAGAAAAATCGAAAAGAAATCCCAAGCAAATCTGCAGATTGTGCATAAATGCAGTACAGGGCTTTATCTCATTTAAAATGTGCAGAGGAAGTTTACATACTATAAGGGTCTAAAAGGCACAGAAGGAAATCAATACATTTAATTGTATGAACCAGAGAGAGGGTGTAAAATGTGCATATAAAACTAAATCATGCCTTTTTTTTTGGTTGAAAAAATTACCAACATTATTGAAAGTCATGGGTTAAAATCCTTTTAAAAAAATACTTAGGGTCTTGATACTACTGCAGAAACCGACTAAAACACATTTCACTGTAGTAACGAACAGAAGGCAGATTTTTCCCACCAAAATGCATTTAAAATATTTGTGTTACTCAAGCCAGAAAGTCACTTTCTTAGACTCTTCAAGTCTGCTCTTTGAAAATGTTCTTTCATATGTGGTCAGACAATGTACAGCGTTTCATTAATCATAAAGTTGACCAAGCACTTTTTGCCTCTGTGACTGTGGTTGACCAATGCAGTTCACAACACGAGAATCACCATGACTCTGTCGTACGCTTATGATGTCTTATGAGTCATCACCACCAGGCCCGGACTGGCCATCGGGAGCACTGGGTGAATTCCCGGTGGCCTGGCAACTGATTTGGCCCGCTGCCCTCTTTCTTCTTCTTCTTCTTCTTTTTTTTTTTTTTTTAAATAAATTATTTTAATTATATATTATTGCCTTTTTAATTATATATAATTGCCCCATTGCACTAAAATGATCGTTCCAGAATTCGGCATTCAACAATAAATCGATAATAAATCATGAAAAGGGTTAGTCTTGACTGGCAACGCTACGATTCAGCTCGCATGATCGCCGCGTGTCCGCCAAACCATTTCAAGTAATAATCAGTGTGACGGACTTGAGGAAGCGGCCAGGTGGAGCGTTGAGGGAAAGCTCTCAAAGAAGGAGGAGTGAAATAAAGCAAAATTACTGACCTCTTCAGGGCTTCAAATGCAGGTCAGTTTCACCTGTAAAAGTCTGTAAAAGTTTTGTCTTATTTAACGTAGCTAAGTATTAAACTGCAAGCAAATGTTAGCAGGAGCACTCCATTACTATCGTCATTCAAAAAACTGTATGCTAAATGGCATCATTATCTATTGTAAAGTTACAATAGTAATTTAGCAGGCAGATATTCACATCGATTTATACGTTTGGAGGGAGCTAGGGCAGACAACAACACAAAAAAAATAGTAGTAATAATGCAATAACTTGTTCAGTATTATGATTTTTCTATAAAGATATTGTCATTATGTATTTATTATTATACTAATTTTGACATTTAAGCAATTTAGAAAATTTGTTTTAATATATTTGCATGAAATAGTTGTTAAATATTGGATATTTAAGACATTTTAAGATAAAACAACATTACATTGTCCTAATGTGATACTTTGAATATCAGGGAAAATGAAGATAATGAAAAGGAAAAGGGAAGTGAAGGTACAGTTCAAGAGAGAACCTTTAATTATTTTGCATGGCCTGAGCCTAAGGATTTAAACCTTTTTTATGTGATGACCATACAAAAAATATGGTTCTCCATGGTTCCAAAATTTGTTGTGGGCGTATGGGATGGCCTGGATGGGTGTGATATTTCCCGGCCTGATATTTTGTCCCAGTCCGGCCCTGATCACCACTATCTTACACGCACAACCTTATGCATGGGAATTTGTGTGTGTGTGTTGAAGGTTTCATCAAAGACTGCTTCTTATGGGTAATTCTAATGCCCAGTACACATTGTATGATTTTGGTCTGTCCCAGACGAAAGATGACCAATCGTGGCAATTTCTGTGGTCGTGGCCCCACGTCATACAGTGAGGGAGGTTCAAAGACGGTCGTTGTCACGGTCTTGCGACCAAAGATAGCCTGCAATACTTTTCTGACAGTGTCAGAAATTTTGCATGATCATCTCACAGTGTTTTTGCTATTACGACCTAAATCCACTGACTAGCCAATAAAAATGCAACATGAAACAGTGTATTGATCGGATTGATATTGAAAAACTTAAAACTACTACCTCAAGCTCCATTTGCAAAATTGGCATGCCAAGTTGGCCCCTTTTCCCTATACCCGCGTCCATATTTTCCTCTTTCTTTCAGCACACATGTAAACCACAATTGCCAAAGTGCGATTCATCTTGCTCTATTTGTTTGCATGCTGTTGACGTTTTATTCTTCTGCACGAACTTGCGTTTCAACTGCCTACAATTCAACAGGTGTTAGCATCATAGTCTACATACATGTCGTACCCTAGTTTATTAGATCCATGTTATACAGTATGATTAGTAATGATCTTATAGGATTGCCGAAATCGTCTGTAGCAGGCCTTAAATAAGAAGCATTTGGAATCCTGGAAAATTAAACCTTTTAATTTTTTAAAATATTGCTATTAGGCACTATTACAAAGTTTTAGATGCTATAAGATGAAGTATCCTTTAAAGGTGAAGTGTAATTAAAAATAAAAACACAAATTAATGATTGTTCTCAAACAGGTTTCTTGAGCACCATCTGTAGTTGGTCACCAGATAGATTGTCCTGCCCCCAAACTAGGGTGACCACCTGGCTATTGATCTGTGCGCTCTCACATTACAATAATGCACTCTCGACATTTGTCATTATAATAACGTGATAGAAACCTCCTTATATTAACTATTAACATGAGATGAAAGTCGTGTCTGAAAGTGGTTAAAATGAATGGAGAATATCTCGTGTTTTTCCATAGGTGCTCGACCATTTCCGTGGGTGGCGCTCGAGCATCTACGGGATCGGCACATGTTCGTTGGAAATATTTGCCATCAGGATGGATGATTACATGCTTTAAATCATCAATTTGAGCACCTCTTGAGGTTCTTATCCAGTATGTAAGATGAAATCCTTGCTGGTGTAGCTGTGTTTACCGACTTTGATGAGGCCCGCACTTATTCCTTTGCGCTGTCCTCTCAGTTGTCATCAATTGGAAAACATCTCTCTACAATTGCGTTGGTAGGCAATTTTCACAGCTATAACATGACGGCTGCACAAACATATTTTTAAATGCCAGTCACAGTTTTTATTATATTTCTTACTGTGGTATTATAATTTCAGGGATGAAAAATAATAATAATACAGACATAACTGAATACAGACACTACGTATGTCTTGCGGTACGCAGGACAAAGCTCATTGGTTCATTCAGTGTTAGCTGGGTTTGGCTGGTTTAGATGCTTGAACACACAGAGCAATGTTTTGAACATAGTGCTACAATGTTTGCGAATGGCTATTTATTGTGAAGCATTTATAGTTTCTCCACATTAAGCATGGATAAAGAATAAAGTATTTAAAAGGTTACACACACCACCTTTAAAACGCACCACCGTTTTTTCTTTAAAATCATCTTTAGGGACAAAAAAATTCCCTTAAAGGGATAGTTCACCCAAAAATGAAAATCCTGTCATTAATTCCTCACCCTCATGTCGTTCCAAACCCATAAGACCTTCGTTCATCTTTGGAACACAAATTCAAACCACAAAGATATTTTTGATGAAAACCGAGAGCTCTCTGACCCTCCATAGACAGCAATGTAATTAACACTTTCAAGGCCCAGAAAGGTAGTAAAGACATTGTTAAAATAGTCCATGTGACTCCAGTGGCTCAACCTTAATATTATGAAGCAACAGAATACTTTTTGTGCACAAAAAACAAACAAAAATAACTACTTTATGCACCAATTTCTCCTTGTTTCTCTCTCCTCTTTGTTTGTTTTTTGCACACAAAAAGTATTCTTGTCGCTTCATAAAATTAAGGTTGAAAAATCTCCCACATTTCTGTATAATACATCTATATAATCTATCTATATAATACTCTCTTATGGAGGTAATTCAATTGGCATACAGTTCTATTATGCAGCTCTATTTTTACAGCAGAACCGCAGTAATCCACCACCACCGCTAGGAAATCTGACCCTCTAGGAAAACTTCAAAGCCCCCGGAAAAGACCCGAACACTGCATAGAAATGTATTTTCAGACTTGTTGGAACCATTTTGATGGAGTAAGTGAGAGATGAGTTTCAGTGGAACTATACTGACAATAGATGGATGTACGAATGTCTTAATGAGAGAAGAAAGAGATCCAGGAGTGACCTTGTGGTGGGGCCTAAATTCACACTCCACCCCACTGGCTCCCAAAATAAGCCATGTCCCGCTTTCATAAATGCCCTTTGCCACAGCCGCCATAACTCAGGGCTTTCCCAAAACAAGAGCTCATGTGCCGGCAGCGTTAGGAAGTGTGTCTGCCTGCCAGCAACCGCTAGGGCTGTCCACCAGCGTCTGCTTACCACATTTTACCCAGAATACAATGCCCCTTTGTTTTTGCGTGCGGTGGGCCCTCTCTCAGCCGGAACACACAGACAGAAAGAGAGACAGAAAGAAGGGCTAAAAAGAAAGAAGATAGATAGATAGATAGATAGATAGATAGATAGATAGATAGATAGATAGATAGTCAGAAGGATAGATAGATAGTCAGAAGGATAGATAGATAGTCAGACAGAAGGATAGATAGATAGATAGATAGATAGATAGATAGATAGATAGATAGATAGATAGATAGATAGATAGATAGATAGTCAGACAGAAGGACAGATACATAGATAGATAGATAGATAGATAGATAGATAGATAGATAGATAGATAGATAGATAGATAGATAGATAGATAGATAGATAGATAGATAGATAGATAGATAGTCAGAAGGATAGATAGATAGTCAGACAGAAGGATAGATAGATAGATAGATAGATAGATAGATAGATAGATAGATAGATAGATAGATAGATAGATAGATAGATAGATAGATAGATAGTCAGATAGATAGATAGATAGATAGATAGATAGATAGATAGATAGATAGATAGATAGATAGATAGTCAGAAGGATAGATAGATAGTCAGACAGAAGGATAGATAGATAGATAGATAGATAGATAGATAGATAGATAGATAGATAGATAGATAGATAGATAGATAGATAGATAGATAGATAGATAGATAGATAGATAGTTAGACAGAAGGATAGATAGATAGATAGATAGATAGATAGATAGATAGATAGATAGATAGATAGATAGATAGATAGATAGTCAGACAGAAGGATGGATAGATAGATAGATAGATAGATAGATAGATAGATAGATAGATAGATAGATAGATAGATAGATAGATAGATAGATAGTCAGACAGAAGGATAGATAGATAGATAGATAGATAGATAGATAGATAGATAGATAGATAGTCAGACAGAAGGATAGATAGATAGATAGATAGATAGATAGATAGATAGATAGATAGATAGATAGATAGATAGTCAGACAGAAGGATAGATAGATAGATAGATAGATAGATAGATAGATAGATAGATAGATAGATAGATAGTCAGAAGGATAGATAGATAGACAGAAGGATAGATAGATAGATAGATAGATAGATAGATAGATAGATAGATAGATAGATAGATAGATAGATAGATAGATAGTCAGACAGAAGGATAGATAGATAGATAGATAGATAGATAGATAGATAGATAGATAGATAGATAGATAGAAGGATAGATAGATAGATAGATAGATAGATAGATAGATAGATAGATAGATAGATAGATAGATAGATAGATAGATAGTCAGACAGAAGGATAGATAGATAGATAGATAGATAGATAGATAGATAGATAGATAGATAGATAGATAGATAGATAGATAGATAGTCAGACAGAAGGATGGATAGATAGATAGATAGATAGATAGATAGATAGATAGATAGATAGATAAATAGTCAGACAGAAGGATAGATAGATAGATAGATAGATAGATAGATAGATAGATAGATAGATAGATAGATAGATAGTCAGACAGAAGGATAGATAGATAGATAGATAGATAGATAGATAGATAGTCAGACAGAAGGATAGATAGATAGATAGATAGATAGATAGATAGATAGATAGATAGATAGATAGATAGATAGATAGATAGATAGATAGTCAGACAGAAGGAAATATTGTGATTAAAACCAAGAGAGAAAAAACAAATGCTGGGCAGAAAAGAAAATTGAAAGCATGATAACGTTGTAGAAAAGAAAGAAGAGAAATGGTGTGAGATATGGGAAGCCTTTCATGTGGTGTCATGTGGAATGCTGTCGTTCATTTATGCCTGCAACAAAAGCCACATTTTTATCTTTTTTTTTGTTCAGACAAAGTGCTGAAATCTCGCAAGCATCTGAGAGGGAGGAGGTAATGTATGCTGTATATGAAAGGAATGAGGGAATTTAAAAAGTAGGTCGACATAAAACAGAGGAATTCATCAAAACAGCACGCTTGTCAGAGCATGTGCACATGAACGCACGCTGTGAACGCGCATTATTATGTTGATGCAGATTTTCTGACCGCAACGCACTAGGTGCGGATGGACAGCGTAACATGCCAAGATCATGGGTTCGATTCACAGGGAATGAATTCATTGCTAAAATGTAGACCTTCAAATGCAATGTAAATCGCTTTGGATAAAAGCATCTGCTAAATGCATAAAAAAGTAATTTAAATGACGTTTGTAATATGCTGCAAACTTCTCAAATCAGGCCTTGAACTAAATTTCTGTCTATACCGGTTTTGTCCTACTCTGCCTCTAAAACAACTTTCCTTTATGGCTGATGTCACAGTGCTGGAAGGTGTTGTTCTGTATTGTTATTTGAGCTAATCAATCCGAGAGCATGTAGCAAGTCTTTACTACTGAGTTTTACAATGAGCTTGTTAACAGACTTGCTGCATGTTTATTCACTCATAATGGGCTCACCAAGTTTGACTTCCTATCAGTTTTCACACGGCTGAGCTTAAATATATATATATAAATAATTCAAAATTTTAATAGCCATTAAGAAACATTTCTTGCTGGTAAATTTTCTCAGTACATGTTAGGGATGTCATGAGAACCGATACCTCGCTACCAAGTCGGTATCAACATTTTAAAATCCTGACGGTACTTGTTTTTCTAAAGTGCCATAAGTACTGATGCTACCGAACATTATAGCATGTAGGTTGAACCGAAACAGATTATCAGAGCAAATTAGAGAATTTGTTCAATAAATTCATTACTTTTGTTGTTTTTTGCACACAAAAAGTATTCTCATCGCTTCATAACATTAAGGTTGAACCACTGGAGTCACATGGATTATTTTAATGATATCTTTACTACCTTTCTGGGTCTTGAAATTGGTAAATAAATTGCTGTCTATGGATGGTTCAGAATGAATCTCGGATTTCATCAAAAATATCTTAATTTGTGTTCCTAAGATAAACGAAGGTCTTACGGGTTTGAAACAACATGAGGGTGAGTAATTAATGACAGGAGTTTCATTTTTGGGTGAACTATCCCTTGAAGACTGGAGTATTGATGCAGAAAATTCAATAGTATTTTACAATATTACTGTTTTTACTGTATTTCCGATCAAATAAATGTAAGCATGAAAGACTTCTTTCACAAAATATTTTAAAAATCTTACGACTTGCGTACTTGCGCACTCGCTGAGAGACGGTCTTAAGTCAGTGAGTGCACACATAGCCGCTGTTCTCGCGCGAATGTCAGATTTTCACAGCTTAGCCTACACATAAACGTTCCAATACACACACAGTTATGTCAAAATGCCCGTCTTGGCAAATATTCACGTTGGTTATGTGAATGTTAACAGCATGTGTAAGAGCATATTGTCTCCGTTGCATATTATCTTATCTTACTATTGGCTGTCTGTTTTATTAATGATAATCAAACGACAAGAAAAGCTTTAATAAGGAGTTATTTTATATTTGATTATTCCATTTCTGTGAATACTACTGTTAGACCTACCTGAAAAAATATAAAGCATTGTTTAATTTGTATCTTTATTGTATTGTATTTATTTATGCTACTGCTTCTAATGAGTTTATTCATTCTTGTTTTATTACTGACTATTGCAACAAGTTACCTTATAAAAACACAAATACATTGAGTGAGCAAACATTTTGTTGAGATAATTGTAATTTCTTTTTTAAAATATCTATAAAAAAGTTAATGTTTAAGTATTATTATTATTTTTTTACCATGGTATCGGCTTATCGTGTCGAGTATCATGTACTTTTGGTGGTATCGGTACTAACTACTGCATTTTTGGTATCGTGACATCCCTAGTTCATTGAAAAAAAGCAGTTAAAACCTGCATTAGGGGGATTGTTCCTGTGAAATGTTGACTCTAAATTCACTTCCTACATTTGGTTTTTGCACTTTAAAACAGATAACAGTTAAATGAAGCCTGGAATGTCCAACAGGAAGTGACAGTGTGAAAAGTTTTCTAGATGGAACAAAATCACAAAGTCATCACTGTGACATAACGAGTCAGCAGCATAATGTCTGTCATCTGTCTGCAAGAATGAAAGAAAGTGTGAGAGATTTTGCAACTTGTATGTGTGTCTGCATGGGAATGCCGTGAGACTGATTCAGACAGCCTGACCAAAGTCCAGACACGGAAGGGCAGATGAATGGGAAGAGAGAAAGCGTGTGTCTGTGTCTGTGTCTGTGTGTTGAGTGTGTGTGAGAGAGCGAGAGAGAGACAGAGAGAGAGAAAGGGGGAATCCCTGTCTGTTTGTCTGAGGGTTTTTCCTCAAAAAAGGAACTGCAGCAGCTCCATAAACACACAAACACACTTGTTGTGTTACCTCAGGTCAAGCACGTGCGCAATTGAAGAATAAATTATGCCAGACTTTCTCAAATTAAAACTAGTTCACTCATGAAACTAAAATTACTAACTCATCAGATGAATGAAAAGGCCACCTTCTCAAGTTCCCTATAGTTTATGAACTGTTCAAAGATACTAGATTACTGTAGTTTAAGGGCTGCCCATCTAAAATGCACACTTCATAAAATTGGATGTTTGTGCTTGTGTCTATTTAGCTTGCGACTTCAAAGTCAAAATGAAGCCTTCATTTCCATAATGTACATTACTGGTCTTATTATGGATGATTCATCCATGCATATTACTCCAAATCAAAAAGATTGTAATTTATATAAATTTCAAACAATTTTCCTTTGGCGTTGATGTCACCAATCCCTCTTAATTTTCAACCTCTTCCCTCAAACCACCTGCCATATAGAGACACTTTTTACAATCCAATCAATACCTTTTAGATAAAATAAAGTCCCAACCTACATTTTTCTTGTTTGATATCCACTTTGTAAGAAGATTCATGGACAACATTTTTTTTGGCTATTCAGACGTGACTATTCCTTCTTCTTATTTTTAAAGAATCTTCTATATGGCATTCTAACTGGAGTGAACCACAGATGCATTGAAATAATAATCTCAAATAATTATTCACTTAAAGAACTCTAAGCTGTATCCTTTCACAAACACCAACCTGAAAATCTCCCATCATCCAACACAAGTCAATAAACCACTTGTAAACAACTTCAGCTTTCTGGGAAGGGCGCCTTGGATTTAGCAAGCAAAAAAACAAAAAGGCAACAGAGAGAATCAAGAACTCATAACCTCAGGGCGACCATCATCTTATATCCTATCATTATCCTCATATTTTCAACGCCATAATTAACTTGTTTTATTGCACTCTGGCAAATAAGGGAGAGAGGAAGGGAGAGGTTTTGAAGACGATTAAGGATTTTTTGTCTGTGTGTGAGAGTTCTCATGGTAGAAGAGTCTCCGTCGCGTATCAGTCTTGCACGCTTTCAGACGGATAATTGAGACAACGATGACGCATCGGTCTGAGGTTTTAACTACAAATAAAACGATTGTGCGCAGACACTTCAGGGCATGTTTTTAACGAGGCAATGCAATCATTGCGAATTCTAATTTTCCATGTATTCCATTTATTCTTGACCAAACTTTAGTTTCTGAAACCTTCAGAGACTATGGCATGCTGCAAGATTTAAATTGTAAACATTACTTGTAGCAATATTTCATAGCAATAAGTCATTTACTGTTTTATGTCATATTAACCTATAATTAGTGAAAGTAGACATGACTGAATTGCTTTTAAAAAGCATTGCCATTTTCTAACAGGGTTAAAGTCCTAATGTGGAAATGTTCAAGTTACGCTGCGCTAAAAATGCGGCACTAATGATCTTAGTGGTTTTGCATCTTGGTGGGGCCGTAGCAATAACAGTTATAGGGTGTGTTTGGGAGGATCTGTGTGTTTGCTTGAAATGGCGAATGTTTGTTTGCTTCTCTGCACTTTCATTCAGGTGTTGGGTGAGGTCTGAAAGTGATAATAATGGAAAACAAGCTTATCAGCATTTAAGAGCAGGTGTCGAGCTATGTGGTGAAAATGCATGATTAGTTTACAAAAGTGAAGAAACAACTGCAAGATCTAGGACTGACTGAAACACATCAGTAAGTTACATATTCAACTATAAAACAAGTTCAGAATGACATTTTAATGACACACTGGAAATGCGGAAGACAAAAAAAAAATCTGACTGACCAGATTTTCCTTGGTCCATCTGATAAAGTTCCTGTGGTCTGTGGCTCTGCACAACTTAGCTTCAAATTATATATTGCATGTTCTTATTACAGTCAAAATTACTATAATAGTCCAATCTGTAAACACATTAAAGAAGGACTGTATTGATAGTCCTCAAATATTCTTGTTCTAAACCTCTAACACTAAATAATAAACCTCTGCAATTCATTCAAACTCCATTTTGCAGTCGTATTTGTGCTATCTATTTTGAAAGTTTGAAAAGTCTTTCAATTGGTCTTCTTTATTGTGATATTGTCACGTCTTTCTTACATTTAAAGCCAACATGTGGCATGTGCCACTAGTGGCACCAAACGGAATGGCAAAGAAATTATAATAAATAACATTTAATTTACATAATATTTTAAACAACTATCCCAAACACTTATCCTGTCTTCTATTAAACAGACAATCTTCCCCAAACTCACACTATTGGATACCAGTCAAAAGTTTGGACACACTTTTCAACATTTTTGTTTTTCATGATCTTAATAACCTTTTAATCCAAAGGCTTCTGCTTACATGCCTACAATTTGATGTGTAGAGAAATGTTCTACTTAGGACTTTCTTTGCAGCCCTAATATTATATATATATATATATATATATATATATATATATATATATATATATATATATTAATGGATGAATAGTGATTGGACCAAATAGTGAAGAAGCAGCCAACAAGTGTCTGGCTAAAGATAATCCTATCTCTTGAAGTTGGTTGAGAGAACATCTAGAGAAAGCAAAGAAGAAGCTCAAGATATATGAGTTTTCATTTATGTCATGTTTTAATCACTACATCGTTCCCAAACTTATATTTCTGTTATTTTATAGTTTAGATACCTTTATATTATTGGGAAATAATCATAATAAAGAATGAGGTCTGACCAAACTTTCGACTGGAAGTGTAGATGCTCCATTATGGTTTATGAAAAAAGGCGGTCAATTGGTGATGGTCTCTCTGAAAGTAGGGTGTAAACCTTTCAGTTCCTCTCCCTCCACAATGTTGCACATTTAAAGCATAACATAAACATCAGCACTGTATGTCACACCACTGCCAAACAAGTTCACTCCCAACACAGACCTCATCACTGTATATTTTTACATGTAGATCTGCTACTGATTTCTCATGCTGATGGCCAACTGCCATCCTTGGATGGAACACATCAGCACGTCAAATGCTATATACACTCACCTAAAGGATTATTAGGAACACCATACTAATACTGTGTTTGACCCGCTTTCACCTTCAGAACGGCCTTAATTCTACGTGGCATTGATTCAACAAGGTGCTGAAAGCATTCTTTAGAAATGTTGGCCCATATTGATAGGATAGCATCTTGCAGTTGATGGAGATTTGTGGGATGCACATCCAGGGCACGAAGCTCCCATTCCACCACATCCCAAAGATGCTCTATTGGGTTGAGATCTGGTGACTGTGGGGGCCATTTTAGTACAGTGAACTCATTGTCATGTTCAAGAAACCAATTTGAAATGATTCGAGCTTTGTGACATGGTGCATTATCCTGCTGGAAGTAGCCATCAGAGGATGGGTACATGGTGGTCATAAAGGGATGGACATGGTCAGAAACAATGCTCAGGTAGGCCGTGGCATTTAAACGATGCCCAATTGGCACTAAGGGGCCTAAAGTGTGCCAAGAAAACATCCCCCACACCATTACACCACCACCACCAGCCTGCACAGTGGTAACAAGGCATGATGGATCCATGTTCTCATTCTGTTTACGCCAAATTCTGACTCTACCATCTGAATGTCTCAACAGAAATCGAGACTCATCAGACCAGGCAACATTTTTCCAGTCTTCAACTGTCCAATTTTGGTGAGCTCGTGCAAATTGTAGCCTCTTTTTCCTATTTGTAGTGGAGATGAGTGGTACCCGGTGGGGTCTTCTGCTGTTGTAGCCCATCCGCCTCAAGGTTGTGCGTGTTGTGGCTTCACAATGCTTTGCTGCATACCTCAGTTGTAACGAGTGGTTATTTCAGTCAAAGTTGCTCTTCTATCAGCTTGAATCAGTCGGCCCATTCTCCTCTGACCTCTAGCATCAACAAGGCATTTTCGCCCACAGGACTGCCGCATACTGGATGTTTTTCCCTTTTCACACCATTCTTTGTAAACTCTAGAAATGGTTGTGCGTGAAAATCCCAGTAACTGAGCAGATTGTGAAATACTCAGACCGGCCCGTCTGGCACCAACAACCATGCCACGCTCAAAATTGCTTAAATCACCTTTCTTTCCCATTCTGACATTCAGTTTGGAGTTCAGGAGATTGTCTTGACCAGGACCACACCCCTAAATGCATTGAAGCAACTGCCATGTGATTGGTTGATTAGATAATTGCATTAATGAGAAATTGAACAGGTGTTTGTTTTAAAGAAATTAGTACTTTTATTCAGTAAGGACACATATCAAAAATAACAGTAAATATATTTATAATGTTACAAATGATTTATTTTTCAAATAAATGCTGTTCTTTTGAACTTTCTATTGATTATTTTTCACAAAAATATGAAATAGCACAACTGTTTTTAACTTTGATAATAATAAGCAGTGTTTCTTGATCAGCAAATCAGCATATCAAAATGATTTCTGAAGGGCACACTGAAAAGGTTAGTTAACCCAAAAATAAAAAATTCTGTCATTAATTACTCACCCTCATGTCGTTCCAAACCCATAAGACCTTCGTTCATCAGCACCACAACACATGCATGTGATGCTGACGTAGGAGCTGGCCAATGATGAGCCGGCGTTCTGATGTAGAACCCGGAAGCGCTGCACTGTGTTTACTACGTGAATAGGGTCGTTGAAGAGAAGAGATTGTTCAATAAATTCATTACTTTTGTTGTTTTTTGCGCACAAAAAGTATTCTCATCGCTTCATAACATTAAGGTTGAACCACTGGAGTCACATGGATTATTTTAATGATATCTTTACTACCTTTCTGGGTCTTGAAATTGGTAAATAAATTGCTGTCTATGGATGGTTCAGAATGAATCTCGGATTTCATCAAAAATATCTTAATTTGTGTTCCTAAGATAAACGAAGGTCTTACGGGTTTGAAACAACATGAGGGTGAGTAATTAATGACAGGAGTTTCATTTTTGGGTGAACTATCCCTTGAAGACTGGAGTATTGATGCAGAAAATTCAATAGTATTTTACAATATTACTGTTTTTACTGTATTTCCGATCAAATAAATGTAAGCATGAAAGACTTCTTTCACAAAATATTTAAAAAATCTTACGACCCCAAACTTTTAAGCGGCAGTGCATTATCTGTATATTCATTTATTCATTTTGCATACACTTCTCTACAAAACTTAAGAATGAATGAAAAAAAAATCATAAACATATGCAATTAATCATAAGGAGCAACAAGGAGCAGTACTGCAATAAAAATAGTGGTGGATAGAAAAGTTTCATAAGCATGAAACAAACTGTGGGACTGCAGTCTGTCCTAATGGTCCATTACTCACTGGAACATGTGAGCTATAGAGATGTTAGATGCATTTATTTTAACATGCTCAGAGAATCAAACAGAAACTATTTTATGAGCATTTCCACTGAGCTTTCCAGTGCTGTGGATATTCTGGAAGTGTACATCCTGACTTCATGACGTTTGTTCCACTGCAGTGAGGGTCTCTCAAAAATAGCTCGTCTAGACATTATAAATGGCATTGACATCCCTCTACCTCCTCATATCATGACAGATCGTTATGCAAGGACCACCGAACACCTCTTGTTCCTCAAACTCACTGTGTGTTGTGGTAATGTGTCTAGCATACACCCAGGGTTCGGCTTCACTCGCTGCTGTCACACACAATCACACACCCAAGTGCTGAAAACACAGACTAACTCTGGGTGAACCCACTACACTGCTGCCACTGAATAGAGCACACATACATGAAAAACACTTTTGATCCACACTCAATGGCCTTTTCAACGTCTAGTACTCTGGTTTACAAAAGAAACACACTGGCTCTGTTCCAAAACCTATTGTAGGCAACATTTTAAGCATGTAACATACTAGTATGCGAATGCAAAATCTTAAAACCTCTACCTAACACATATAGTCAAACCAAAAATTATTCAGACACCAGATATAATTTTTTACTAGTGGGTGCAGGACACCATAGTTCATTTATGTAAGTGAAGATAGCAAAATAAAGTAAACTTTGACATATTATACCCATAGATTTTTCATACAGTGGACTACCAGTAAAATTGATAACAAATTTGGGACCAAAATTATTCAGACACTTTGACCTGACCATGTTTTGCTTAAGAGTTTTTTCTTTAATTGCTAATGCCACCTTTTACACCACAGACTGAACAAAATTATGCACTGCTTGGTAATTGATTATCAAGATGAATTTGTTCTGACACAGTTTATCTCTGAGTTCTTGTCATATTTTATTTAAATTTTCTAAACTATAGCGAATAAACTGTGATAATGTGAGAAAATGTTGAAGGTCTCTTAATAAACTTTGGTTTGACTGTATTTGATTTTCTTATGTTTTTTTTTATTTGTTTGTATAAACATTGCATTCCAAAAGATGTTAAAGTGTAATTTATAACTCAACTTAAATATGCAATCACAATGTTGCTGCAATGGCACTATATTGAATTATCTACTACAGTCATGGCAGACGAATAGTTGAACAGAATCGTGCTAAGCAAAAAAGAGATAGTTCACCGAAAAATTCCGTCGTAATAACTCACCCTCGTGCACATCCCAAACCTTTTTTCTTCTTTTCATTTTATGGACAAAAAAGTCAAATGATCTCCTTTTATGTTCCTCAGGAGAAAGATAATCATGCAGGTTTGATATGACATGAGGGTAATTAAATGCTGGCAATTAAAATGTTTGGGTGAACTATCCCTTTAAGCATGTTCAAGTATGCGCAGACAAACTACAGAGTTGAAAGGCTTTCAAAAGGCAATTATGCTGCTTTGTAAGATATTTTCTTTTGGACTACATTGCATACATTCTTAGTGGAGGAGACAATCCAATAATGCATTGCCACATGCTCAGTGAAAAACATTCCAACAAACTGTGAGACGATTATAAATATTCTTCATTCATTCAATTATAACTCTTCAATTGTATACAAAAATATTTGTGTCTAATCAAAATATTCAATGTTTTTGAAATATTTGCAACTTGCTCACACCAAACTCAATTGAAAGAGTCAAGTCTCTCCTACACTTTGCATGAGTAGCACCATTTATATGATGTACGGATAGGATGCTGTCTTCACTCTTAAAAATGAAGGTTGCAAAAAGGAGTTTTGCCATACTGTATAAGAACATTTTTTGCTTTCCCAAAGAACATTTAGTGCAATGCAAAGGTTCCATGGATGTTAAAAGTTCAAGGAACCATAGATGCCAATAAAGAACCTTTATTTTTATATGGACATATAAAAAATTGTGTATATGGACATTAATGTAGAATCCAGAAACCCTTGTTATTAGCGACACCGGTGGCCATTAAGTGAACTTCAGCCAGCAACTTACTGCTCATCCTCGCGCTCATGCACACCTAACGTACAAGAGACTGAACATGATTCAAGGATCCGATATACTCACAGCAAAGTTCTTTTCCGTTCTTCACTTAGAAGTAAAAATAAGTTGAAAATACCTTTGCAGCGATATACTGTTAACAAACATCCTGAACATTGAACGGCATTAAACGGAAGTGAGGCTTTCGGGAGCATGTGTAAACGCCACATCCTTCTGATTTTCCCCGAAAAAATGTCCTTCGCATAAAAATCAGTCTACAGGCTTTCATAGACAACCTAGGAGGTCAGGAAAGGTCTTGTTTTTTAACAAGCTGTTCACACATTGGCAATAAAAAAGCGATTCATTCATTTATGTATTGATCCTTATACGACCTTCTAGGGTCATAGGGCTGGAGCCTATCCCAGTTTCTTAGGCCAGAGGCAGGGTAAAGCTCAAAAAAGTGATTAATACATGACAATTCTTACATTTAGCCCCTTTAAGCAGCTCACTAAGTTTAAGAACTTTAGCCTTTATTTACATTTTTAAAAAGCATAAATGTAACTTCAAATTTAATATCCTGCCAAATAAAAGGGTTCATTAAAAGAAGGTGCAGCAAAGAAACAATATGAGGTCTGAATAGAATTTGTCAAGAAACGGCAAAGCAAACAACTCAAGACATCCTCAAACACGTTCCTGCACATTTAAAGTCACTTTGGATAAAAAGAATAACAGCCCCTTAAGACCCTCTCAGAAAATAGAATGAAACTTTAAAAACTCTAGTCGCAAACTAAATAATGATCCCTCGGAAAATATAGAGTGATTACACAAGAAAATCTTTCCCTCATCACGTCCTAGATGCCCTGACACAAGCTCTGATCACTAGCTTCAGGACCAGTGACAAGAAATCTCTCCCCCTTACTCGGGACATTTCCCTAATCAACTCCAGTCCCACAACAGAGCCTGTGCTTTATAAATAGGAATTGTTCTGAGCTAAATTAGACACAGAAGCCAGACCCTCCGCTGAGACCCTCATGCAGTTTTCATTACGCTCTTCCCTGTCCAATATCCAGACCCTCAATATCTGGTTACAGAATTCAGTTCTTGCCGTGGATGCTGATATTTTCAGGGGCCGAGGGTAATGGGCAGGAGTCGAAAGCCTTTGAATGTGCTCCAGCGCAGTGAAGTATCAATTTATAGGAGCACGAACCATGTGTTTATGAAATTAATAAACTCTGTGCAGTCATCTAAAGTTTTGCATGTCCTACATGCTGCATTGGTAAATCTAAGCACTCAGTGTCCTTAAGTTCTGCCACAAACGCTTCAGAGCATAATGTGATAAATGTTTTCTGTAGCTCCAACTGATGGAGTTTTGCATTGGAGTTCTGCTGGTGTTACGTAAGGTCACGTCAGTAGAACGGAAGACTTGGGCAGGATTCCACTGTTGACTCCACTAAGTATGTGCACCTATGTGTGCATGCAGATGTATGATTATGTAAACATGCATGCTTGCACAAAACATGCATGCTTCCACTACAAAATGAGGTGTTCGTGGAAACCTAAAGCCAATAGTTTGCATGGCTTTTGAGCTGAATTCACTCATTAAAAGGATAGTTAACCCACCCAAAAATGGAAATTCAGTCATCATTTACTCACCCTCATGTTGTTCCAAACCTGTATGCATTTCTGTCTTCTGTGGAACACAAAAGAAGATATTTTGAAAAACTTTGGGCTGTTTGGCTCTAACATTCATTTATGGAAAAAATGTATTTTTTGTTCCACAGTAGAAAGTCATGCAGTTTTGGGACAACATGAGGGTAGATGAATGATGACAGAATTTTTATTTTTGGGGGAATTAAAACTAAGTAAATGCCTTTGACTGAATTTAAAATGTTAAATTGCCATACTTGTCATCAATAAATCAATTAACTGTTTAGATTAAGTAACTCCAAAAAGAAGTTGTATCAATGTGTTCTGTGCAAATTGTTTGAATTATAAATATAATTTTACGACATTTAATATTAAGAATATATCCATTTCATGTTTTCAATGGGAAATGTGCATGTTGTGTAGAGCAACAAACTTCTGAAAACTAATCATATGAACAACCATAAGACAAAAAAAAACACAAAAAAACAGTCATGAAACTCCTTAAAACACCAGACCTCAAAAATTGGTATATGAAACACAAGGGTAAAAGTCAACTGACCAAAACAGATTTTATTTTTTTTTACACAGAGGAACAAGTTTATCTTGGCACCACAAGACAACAAATAACTAAACGTGACAACAAAGTCAACCGTGTAAATAAATAGCAAACAGTCAAACATATTTCGATCTTAATCATTCATACACCAGTGCATGCTGGTAAGAAAGTGAATGGAACTGAACCATAAAATTATTTTTCAGTAAAGGCTGAAGGCTATCTGAACTCAAATACTGCATGTGAGTCCAGCTCACCTGCTGTGCTTCTAAATATGAACAATAAGAAAAATCTATATAAGAGTATATAGAAAAACTGCATTGAGATGCATTACTGGTGTTCCAAGTTGATAGAACTACGTAAATGACGTAAATGATGACGTAAATTAACATTATTTACTTGATCTATGATAATTTTTCCATTACATGTTTAAGATTGTGCATTGCATTATTTAATGTGAGCAGACCCGTACTCTAGTGAATGTGGTTGTGTCCGTGAATGCGTCCCTATTTGTAAGTATGCAGGCTTGTATAGATACGTTTATATATATATTTATATATGTAGTGTGTGTGTGTGTGTTTTAGACTGCTGTTTCAGTGCAACAGGTGTGACCTCATTGTGGTTGCTGGTGCGCAGCAGAAGCAAACAGAGTCTGCATCAGATTAACACGCAACACACACACACAAACCCTCTCGACTTGTTCCTTCAATTCTCTTTCTCACACTCACTCTTTCTCTTGCATGTGAACCATTTTACGAGACTCTTTCTGTATTGTACATCAACGCACATTCGGACTGTGAATTTTTTTTGTGTTTTCCAGTGAAATATCTAAGCATCATTAAAACAAGAATTTTATTTAATAACAGAATGTATTTAAATTAAGTTTATAATTTGTTAGATGAATGGAAAAAACTTCAACTGGGTGGGAAATATAAGCTTTATTATCTGAATAATTGTATGAATATCTCATGCAATTTTGCTTTTCAAGTAAATATATCCTGTTGTAAGCCTGGTTAAATATTTTTACTGGATAAGACAAAAATACTGAATTGTTTTTCTTCTTTCTTTTTTTGCTGTGTGTGGCATACGTCTCATGACTGTCTTCTCCCAATGAAGTTGAGCTTAAATTTGATTTTGTAATTTAAAAAAAACTACTGAATTTAATATTGTATGTATTGTAGAAATACTGTAAATGTTGGAAAGTCATTAAATATATATATATATATATATATATATATATATATATATATATATATATATATATATATATATATATATATATATATATATATATTCTTATTAATCAGTAAAATAAATATACTTATATTAAAAAATTTAAGTATATTTAAAAGGTAAATATACTGTATAAATATATTTTTATAAACTGTATAAACTTTTTAACTGATTCACTTTGGTTTCCTTTTTTATGGCCAAACAAATGAAAAAGGATATTACATATTCACAAATGATTTCCAATAGTGATTACAGCCGTGTTTTGATATCTGAGAAATGCTGACTCTAAAAACAGAAAAAGCAGAAATCAGAGCTCTTTTAGTAAAGAAAGAAAGGAAGAAATATCTATAACTGTTGAAAGTCTACATGAAATCAAAAAACTGAGCCAATTAACTTTCTTAATACCCATTATTACACTCATTATTAATGGCACACCAAATGGCACACTATACACTATGTACTTCGTGTAGTGTATGAATTTTATAAGGTTATTTTGTCATTCAACATCAGAATCTGATAGTCCCTCCCCCTCCACTATGTAATTAAAGCTGCGACAGTGAGTGCATGAAGTGTCCAACATTCTTTTGGGAATTTTCATTGTGAACACACTCCTCGCACAATTTATGCTACATAACGGCATAGAATAGTGCATAAGTATGTGAACTGGAACACACATTTAGTCTTCTAAATCTGTCATTAAAAACTCTCCTGTTCAATCGCCTGACTCTGATATGCACCGCTCACTTCTATGAATCAATTCTGGAAATACACTCAAGTCCCACCCTACATTTTTTTATTGAAAATAAATTAGATTACAGAAATAAATTTGGATTGCATATATACATATTTTATGTTGACTTTAAACAGAAACCAACGGGTTAAAAATATCCTGCAAACAGTTTGGAGCTGCTACTGCTCTCATCCCAGACTCTTATTTTGGCAACACTGTTACTAAAGCAAACACACTTTTTAACACTTCTGTTTTCCGTCTCTATGTTTCTTTTTCTTCCTTATTTTTGGATGTGTGCACTTATTTAAGAAAGACTAATATCCTCAGCTCATCCTGCAAGGAAGCAACCACCACAGACATTGGGATACATCTACCCCAAATGTTTTGATTAGTGATTAATCAAGTTCAATGACTGCTGGTACAGAACATGTAGAATGAGAGTGAACACTAGAATCATCACAAACTTTGCGTTCGCTCGCCAAACCTTTGCGCCCTCAAGAAACTTTGCGCTCGCTCACAAAACCTTTTGCGCTCTTTGCAAGCGGATGCAAAGTTTCTCAGCGGAACACAAAAGTTTTTGCAAGGGAACGCAAAGCATTGACAAATATTTTTTCCTCCATCTCATATTTTTTTCCTTCACCATGTCCCTTTAGGGGCTCCGTAAGAATGAGAGTGGAACAGCATGCTGGGAGTTTATAGGAACATAGCAAACATAACCCCCTGCTAGCATTTAGCTACTGTTTACTACATAGAGTGGATGACATCAGTGTTCACTCTGTCCAATTCTGAGCTACTTTATTTAACACACACAGATCCATCCCAGACTCTACGGTAATGTTAACCAGCTCAGAGCTCTGCTGATGCATGTAAACACAGACTCAACCGTACATGTGAGGATCAATCACTTAAACATCTACACTTTCATGTGAGCAGATGAGTGAGATATTGGTGGATCTTTGTCATCTATGTGAAATGGACTGCAAAGAAGAAGAAAAACAACACAGGCATGCGGTATATATTTTGTGTCTGCAGGGCTGGGTGTTGTCACTTCAGAAGACCGAAAGCATCACTTGTAATCTTGGCAAGGGGTGATTTGCTCTTCTTTTCTTTGATCTAAAACAGTTTTGACTCTTAATTCTGATTGGATGAGCTGCTTTTCAAGCAGTTGCATTAATGCACCAGCCAAGTTACTACTACATTGCTTGACAGCAGTAAACAGCCTACTCTAATGAATATTACCTGCTAGAAGAATTATTATGATTATATAGCGTTCCCATGGAATGCATGAACTGATATGCCTTGAATGCAATGCAAATTGCATTTTATAAAAGCAATAAGCCACTCAAAACAGTGGGAAAAAAGGAAATAGGCACAACATAGAGAGGAGTGGCTTATGGCTTTAAGTTTTGTATATCCCGTTATCAGAGTGTTTATTTACACTAAGTGCATATAGCCCGCCTTGTTGGCAGAGGCTATTTACACTATTTCTGCTCACTGATGTAACAATTATGGAACATGCTGGATTGTCAACATTAGTAATAGTGTAGGGATAAGACGCATGGCAGAAAGTTTTGATGCAAATCGACCCGAGTTCGAATCTGCCTTCTGCCAAACTCGCTCTACTCCCTTTTCCCATCACATATCAGATCAGAAAGGCATTTATTTTTAATAAAAATTAACAAAATATTTGAAAAGTGGAAATAAAGTAGCCCCTGCCTAAAATTAGGTATTATAACAGTATATGAAATTTGTGTAATCAGACAAAATGATTAACAAATTAGTCAACATGAAACGCAGTTTGCTACCAATTTAACTTCCTTAATATTACATATTTCTAAGTAAAATTCCGAAAAATGTAGAAGGGGACTTGAATTTATCCATTGGGAACTGACTGGATTGTGAAAACTGGGGATTTCAAAAACTGGGCATAAGAATGACAGGTGGTTGGAGGGATTTGTGATGTCAACTGACTAAGAAAATTGTTATGAAGACAGACATTTTTAATTTGGAGTAGTGTGCAGTGATGCATCATGCACAATTAGACCAGATACATCCATGTTGTGTTCAGGTCATTTTGATTTTCTTTTCCCCAAAAATGCTAGTTAAAGTTATCGCATTGGACTAAAACTTACTGACTTTACTCACCCAGGGTATAACTACTTCCCCAATTTTTTTGAGAATTTTTGTACTTTAAAAAAAAATAAATTCCCACCTTGTTACACTTGTGGTGTTCCTGGTAAAAAATGACCGGCCTACAACAAATTGATTATAAATCTCTCATGCTATATCATCACCAAATATTGAATTCAATCTTTTTCTCAACTTCTTTTCTTTCAATCAGGGCATGTTTTGTATTTCTTTTTGGATCTGATTTATCATAGTTTTTGAGAAAAAAAAAAAAAGAAAAAAAAAAAGAAAAAAAAGCATTATTTGTGCATTATTTGTATTTGGACAATATTGAATACAATTTAAAAATATGCTGTACAATTTATCACACTAATGTGCTTTAATGTTTATCCAGGAGGTTTGTTTGCTTTTATCTTGTACAAAATGGCAAAAAGTCACACTTGTGGTGTTCCTGGTCAAAAATGACCGGCCTACAATAAATCTTGTTATGCTATATTATCACCAAATATTGGATTCAATCTTTTTGTCAGCTTGTTTTATATCAATTAGGACAGGTTTTGTATTTATTTTATTTATTTCTGATTGTAGACCTCATTGATCTGAGCTTATATTGGTCAAAAATGACCATCCATTGAAAATGAATGGGGAAGATTGAAAATAAGAGAAACATTTTTAGTGTTTAGGAGCATGTTCATCATGTTCATGTCCACATATTTACATGTGTGCTTGCAAAGATAAAGGCCTCGGACCTGTGCATGTGTGGATACATGCACACTCGGGCTACTGCGCACACACAGACACACGTTCATGTACACAAACTATTTTGAGTATTAGAGGCTTTCTTTTTCACAGAGATTAACTTTATCCTCAGATCATTGAGGCTCAGATAAATGAGGCCTATGATAATTACATTTCAAAAATAAATACAAAACCTGTCATAATTGAAAGAAAACAAGTTGACAACAAGATTCTATATACCATAACAAGAGATTTTTGTTTTGGGCCGGTCATTTTTGACCAGGAAAACCCCAAGTGTGACTTTGTTCCATTTTGTACAAAATAAAAGCATTTCAAAACAAACTTCCTGGTTAAACATTAAAGCACACTAGTGTGATAACCAGTGCAAATTTTTTTCCATATTTTGTTGAATATTGACAAATCTATCCACAAATAATGCTTTTTTCAGGTGCATACGTTCAGATTAATGAGGCCTATGATCAATCAGGTCCAAAAAGAAATACAAAACCTGTCCTAATTGAAAGAAAACAAGTTGACAAAAAGACTGAATTCAATATTTGGTGATAATATAGCATAGCAATCGATTTACAAGCAATTTTTTAAAAGGCCGGTCATTTTTGACCCGGAACACAAAAGGTGTTACAGGATCTTCAACACAGCACAAGGGTGAAGAAAGTAAACAGGATCAGTTGTGACTTCACGCAAACTTTAATCTTCACCATCACACCCTAAATGAGCATTGCATGAGGATAATGATTCGCCATTGTTTTTAAAAACAAAACCTCAATCCAAGGACAGGAAGCACCTCATCACATGTTGACGTTACCATAGTGACAAATGGCTTCTTCTGAGGAGCTCAGGAGATGCAGATGCCAGTAAATCACTAATGTTGACTTGGGCTTGTACCCACACATATACACAGCGACCACAGAAAGGCCGAGAGTGCCCTGGCTCCAGAAGTTGACTGGTTTGTGAGTTCCAGTAAAGGTTGGTCTAGCTGGTTCCTCCCTTGCGCCCTGCGCTGAGAGTGCGTTTATAGTGCTAATGCTTGTGGTGAGCAGGCCATTATGATCCAAACCCATCAGAACTGCTCCAAACAGACTGCGGCATTATAAAACAAACATCTTAAGGAAGATAAATGCGCAGGTAACTTACGCTCCAAGTTTGTAGACAGATTTGTGCATTGAATACCCTGATCTAGGTTTCATTTGTACCTTGTCACGGTATCTCAGAAGGCCATACAGACGCAACACCAAACATACATTCATATGATGCTTTATTACATCAACAGAGACATTTAAATCAGTCAGTTTGTTTCAAAGCAATCATAAACTGGTGTAAACTGTCAGGTTGCACTTATGATACAACACGTCAAACCAACATGCATGCAAGCATGTACTGTCACAAGTTCATAACTGCTAAACTGTCACAGACACACATGCAAGCTACAGCAGACACACCAGACAGATCTCTTATGAACGTTACAACTACCAAAAGCTTTCTGGACACCACACTGACAGTGAGGGAGGGAAGGGAATGCTACGACGGGTGACTTACCTCGCAGTAAACTGGGCGAGTAGTTGGAGAATGTGTCGAAGATGCTGTTTGAAGCCATGTGTCCCGCTCAGGAGGGAAAAGAAATGGCCTCTCCGCCGCCTTACCGACTTCAGCCTGAGAGAATGACAGTCGGGGAAAAAGAAATAGAGAAACTACATAGACTGCCTGCAACCAAGAATTTGGGGTTTGAGAGTGCCACAGGAATCTTTCGCCACAAGCCGACTAACAGAACAGCATATGTGCCGTGTGGTGAGAGCGAGCGATAGAGTAAGAGAGAGAGAGAGAGAGAGAGAGAGAGAGAAAGCCCAAGTGAGGATAGCAACTCTGAGAGATGGACTCACCTTTGACGATGGACAGTTTTGTCTGGCTATCTCGCTCTAGCAGTAGTGGTTGTAGTGTATACGTGGTTTTAGTCAGATAGTTGAAAGTTCAGGTGTCTGACGCTCTTGCAATGATGATCTCCGTGGTAACGGCCTGTCAGTCGCATGTCTGAGGTATCCGAGGTCACAGCTCCCGCGGTAATGCTGCTGCAAGGCAATCCCATGATCTGATTGGTGGAACTCAGGTCACATGACTCCCTCTCTCTCACTTGCATGCAGTGAAGTTCTCTTTTCCTTCCAATGTGTGTTTCTCACCCATGATTGGCTGATGGGTGTTTTTTGAATGGTTTCTCAGAGGATGATGTGGCCTTCTATAATAGGGACCACAAAAACACACAGCTCATACCCAACACAAACTCTCCAGTGAAAGAAATTTCAGAAAATGCGGGACAGAAGAGAATTATTAGGGAAAAGGGAGTGTTAAAGTGTGTTTTGGTGGTTTTGGGGCCTGTTAAACCACCCTTCCACCCTCATTCACCACTTGATAGTATCTCAATGTTAGCCTCATTAAAAACAGCCATGCCAGTCATTTCATTCGTCCTCCCGCTCTCATTTTACCCTCATTTGTACTCAATACTCTCTGCTTTAAGTTTAATATGGCTGTGGGCGGCCTACTTTTTATTTCCGAAATATTTGCGGCGTTTAACACACCTTTCATGTATGGCCTGATTTCAGTGGCCCTGTTAAAAGCAAACATGTGTATCTGTTTATCTACACCATCTAACTGTGCGTGTGAAATTTGTCCCTAGAACAAACCTCACATGCAACGATAGAACGATAGATAGATCGATAGATAGATAGATAGATTTATAGATTGCTGTGAAGATTATGTGTGTGATTGAGCTGATGTTGTAATATGTCACTTTGTAGCCACAGAGCCATGAAAATGAGCACTTGTGTGCTGGTCAGCCGGCAACAGAGGAAAAATGACATAGTGGAAGTATGTGTGTGTGTGTAAGAGAGAGGCAAATAACACACTTCCAGGGAGTGTGGCCTATGGTGAAGCCACAGAATGACTTCAGGGCTTTTTATCAACCTTATCCCAACCTCACATATACACACATGCAAATCAATCTCAAAGTTTCCCCTATGAGAATGACCCAGTTCGGTTAGCGTGTGTTTGTGTGTGCACCTGCATGGGATCTGCTGGTTGAACGTTATTTTCACATGAGTGAAACAGAATATAGGAAGAACACTGTAGGGCGGGACTTGATTTTATTCATTGGGAATTGATTGGATCCATGTGGGCACTCATTACCAGAATGGTATGGAAGTTGTGTTTTTTTTTTTTTTGAGGAAGTGCAGGCTGTAGGTCAAATTTACCCTTGAGAGCATCTTGATGCATTCAATCTATCGTTATTTGCTACTGTTGCTGTAATGTTAAGCTAACTAGTAGAGTTAGTAATGTTAATCACTTACTAGTGGGAACATTTTTAGAAAGACTTCATTATGGTAGCCTAAAATGACTAAATAACTTTTTTTTTTTTTTGGAACAATGAGATGGAACATATTAAGACATTAAATAGAGTCAATTTTAATGTGTCAAGGCCAACATACATATTCTAATTTTGGTCCCACCTTATATTAGGTGTCTTTAACTACTATGTACTAACGTTTAAATTAACAATTTGATACAGTGCACTTATTGTGTACATACATGTTTTTACATTGTACTTATATTTAAAAAAAAACAAAAAAAAAAACCATACCACCAAACCTGTCTCTAACCTTACCCGTATCCCACCCCAGTGTTTTGCAATACAACATGAACACAATTATAAGCATCATACTTATTTTTTATATAAGTACACAGTAGTTAAAGTGTGACCCTAATTTTTATGCACATTATAACTGTGTATACATTTAGGAAGTACACCACAAGTGTGTGTATTCCCAAAGAGTGTGTATCGGACGTTGAGGATGGGGCCGTCCAGCTTTTTTCCACAGACACAAACACCATCTGCTCTGTGTTTTGGGAAAAGGGTTTCTTAGCAGCGTCGTTCACTAACCACAAGCAAAAATGGTCGAAGCAGTGCGGCAGCAATCGGACAGAGATGTTTTTTTTTTTCTTCCTCTCTCTCTTGTTTATCAAGCCCCTGTATTTAAGTTTAATATAACTGTAGTGTTTTGCTGAGAGACCTGCGGTGGGCCAAGCGTTGCCAATGTCCCTCCACCCCACGGGTGGGGCAGAGCGAGGCGGTGGCTAGAGCGTGCGGTCGCGAGCGCAGATGTGCAGGGGCTTATTTTGTGGTGTATAAATTGCAGGCTGCCCCATGTGCAACTCATAAAGGGGAACACAGCAAAGGACAGAAGGAAAAATACAGTGATGAGGTGGCCATCTTCACTTCAAACGCATTTTCGGACCAAAAGCGAACGCCCAGAGTCTAAATCTGTCTATGCCGCTGAAGGGGGATCAAGGCTCTTGGATGGAAGGAATATGAGAAATGAACGACAGTCAGCCATTTCGATTTCATTAATCCCAGAATCATAATCCTTGAAAATAATATTTAATTGAGAAATTCTGGTGACACTCGTGGTGTAGAAATTATTTCACCTTTATCTTTTTTTTTAGTAATCTTAATCAGAATCCAAAAAATAAATACTTGTAATTAAATTATATCAAATTTTAAAATGCTCATAATCAGACTCTACCCAGCACTGTATATATACTATATATATTTAACGTTAAAACATACTTGATTCCACTATGCTGTAGTACTAGCTATATGTGCATGATATTAACCCACTTAGCAGAAAACGCAAGATCAACAATTAGCTGTATGCTGACATGATGACTTTTTAGGATGTGTTAACATCTATGAAGAGCTGTGAATGTGTAGTTAATTCATCAGCAGGGAAAAAAAGATGTTTGTCTGGCCATTTCAGCAGAAAATGCACCACAAAAAAATCAACCTTTCACATCAATGTTCAACATGTTCCTGCCCCACATCTTATCGCTTTCTCTCTTACTGCCATCTCTTCTGTCTCTGTGGAAACTCAAATGATCATTCTCAGTGAATTATTATATCAATATTATATAGAGAGAGCACAAATCTGTCCTTACATTTTTGGTGGCCTTTGTTTTGAAGGTTTTCCCATAAATTTTCTCCATAGGGGAGCCATGAACCTAAACCAACCTGCTCCAAGATGAATCAAAAACTCACATTACTTCACATCGCATAATCAAATCCCATTACATTTGATAGCACAAAAAGTGTGAAAGTATGAAAATCAGGAAAAGTAGTTAAAAGACTTTACTTTTATGAGAGAATGAGCACTGCAAATGACGTAACTGAATCCAATGGTACAAAACAAAACATATTGCCTTATAATCAGTAATTGATTAATATCAGATCTCAGGGTAGGTCTGTCTAGAAATATTTTTACATAATGGCTACAAATGTGTTGGCTAACACTTTAATGTAGGGTCCATTTCTCACTATTAAATAGTTGCTTATTAGCATGCATATTACTAGGATATTGTCTGTTTATTAGTACTTATAAAGCACATACACTCACCTAAAGGATTATTAGGAACACCTGTTCAATTTCTCATTAATGCAATTATCTAATCAACCAATCACATGGCAGTTGCTTCAATGCATTTAGGGGTGTGGTCCTGGTCAAGACAATCTCCTGAACTCCAAACTGAATGTCAGAATGGGAAAGAAAGGTGATTTAAGCAATTTGCACGAGCTCATCAAAATTGGACAGTTGAAGACTGGAAAAATGTTGCCTGGTCTGATTTCTTGATTTCTGTTGAGACATTCAGATGGTAGAGACAGAATTTGGTGTAAACAGAATGAGAACATGGATCCATCATGCCTTGTTACCACTCTGCAGGCTGGTGGTGGTAGTGTAATGGTGTGGGGGATGTTTTTTTGGCACATTTTAGGCCCCTTAGTGCCAATTGGGCATCGTTTAAATGCCACGGCCTACCTGAGCATTGTTTCTGACCATGTCCATCCCTTTATGACCACCATGTACCCATCCTCTGATGGCTACTTCCAGCAGGATAATGCACCATGTCACAAAGCTCGAATCATTTCAAATTGGTTTCTTGAACATGACAATGAGTTCACTGTACTAAAATGGCCCCCACAGTCACCAGATCTCAACCCAATAGAGCATCTTTGGGATGTGGTGGAACGGGAGCTTCGTGCCCTGGATGTGCATCCCACAAATCTCCATCAACTGCAAGATGCTATCCTATCAATATGGGCCAACATTTCTAAAGAATGCTTTCAGCACCTTGTTGAATCAATGCCACGTAGAATTAAGGCAGTTCTGAAGGCAAAAGGGGGTCAAACACAGTATTAGTATGGTGTTCCTAATAATCCTTTAGGTGAGTGTATATGCCTTATTCTGCATGATCATATTCTACATCCCTTAATCCTACCCAATACCTAAATTTAACAACTACCTTACTAACTATTAATAAGCAAAAGTCGTGGTTAATAGTTAGTTAATAGTGAGAATTGAAACCTAATCTAAAGTGTCACCAATTTGGCTGTTCTACTCCGGTTTGTTACATATCAGTATTATAGCGCTCTTTCTAAACTAATCTTGTTTGTCTGTTTTTGACTAGTCCTGTTTGAGACCCTTTCTATGGGGAAGTGGATGCTCATATGTGTTAATGAAAGATAACATTTGTGTCAATCCCTGGCTTCTCACATTTCTAAAATAACATAAAGCTCAAATAAGTGTTGGATCCTTTTTTCCCACAGGTGCCATAGATGATGATGGTTTCGATTCAACTTTTTTTTCTTGCCACTGCTGATGCAAATTTGTTTTTTTTTTTTGTTTTTTTTAATAATAGGAATCGCAAATCATTCACTTTCAACATTCCATCTATGTAAGTCTATGACTTTTTTGTCTACTACAGGAAAGAAAACTACTACTAGTTTTCTACTAATTAGAAAAGACAGCACATTAAGTCAAAACATCTTTTCGTTGTAAAAAAAATTGTTTGCCCAATAAAAGCAATTATTAAGTTTAAATCTTGAAAGAGAGAAAGCGAGAGACAAAAAAAACAAAAAACTTTGGCCTGTTTATCGTCTTGCCAGCCTGATAAACTCCGCCCCTTTCCACAGAGATGTACCCGCACCTCCCGCCTTCCGCTTTCTCACACACTCTCTCAACCACAGAGCCTTTACTGGCAGAAAAACACACCAGCCGAACGTATTTTCTACTGAAACTAAATATAAAAGAAGAAAGTATTTGGGCTAAATGTAATTCCATTGGTGCATATTAATGAGTGTTCAATATAACGAATATCATATATAATGACCAAGATGTTACAGGTTTTATAAGGTCAATGATGCCCCTAAATCTGATTAAAGTGTTACTGTCCAATCTCTTTCACATACACAAATACAGCCACACTATCTGTGTACAAATTCTTTGTAACTGAAATGCCCGATCTGCACCCTCACTCCAGTATTTCACACAGTCTTCTAACACCCACTAGCCCTTCGTTACGTTCCTTAAAGATCATGTGTGTCGGGTTTTTTGCATTGTTGTCAACCAATGTGCACTGCTGTTAAGTGAAGGAAGTTGCGAATAGCAAAATTCCAAAACATGGTTTAATATTATTGCGTATAGAAACAGCTGGCAAGATATAATTTGCAAGATAACATCAATATAGCAATAATAAATAGTAAGTGCATTTTCTTAATTTCTCCAGTACAGAGCTTATCGATACTGCAGTCTTTCATAATTTAGCACCGGGGCTCATTTATACCAGGTTTCGGTACCCATCCCTAATCATAGGTCAACATATTTTGTTGACCCTGGAACAACGTTCCCGAATCTGATTGGCAGATTTGAATGTTGTTCCAGGATTAACAAAGATGTTGACCCAGGAACATTGAACTCGGCAAAATCAGGTCATATACTTGGAGGTTTGTGGCTTTTAGACCATGTGTGTTACCTTGAACATCTATAGAGGTCATCTACACTCACCTAAAGGATTATTAGGAACACCATACTAATACTGTGTTTGACCCCCTTTCACCTTCAGAACTGCCTTAATTCTATGTGGCATTGATTCAACAAGGTGCTGAAAGCATTCTTTAGAAATGTTGGCCCATATTGATAGGATAGCATCTTGCAGTTGATGGAGATTTGTGGGATGCACATCCAGGGCACGAAGCTCCCGTTCCACCACATCCCAAAGATGCTCTATTGGGTTGAGATCTGGTGACTGTGGGGGCCATTTTAGTACAGTGAACTCATTGTCATGTTCAAGAAACCAATTTGAAATGATTCAAGCTTTGTGACATGGTGCATTATCCTGCTGGAAGTAGCCATCAGAGGATGGGTACATGGTGGTCATAAAGGGATGGACATGGTCAGAAACAATGCTCAGGTAGGCCGTGGCATTTAAACGATGCCCAATTGGCACTAAGGGGCCTAAAGTGTGCCAAGAAAACATCCCCCACACCATTACACCACCACCACCAGCCTGCACAGTGGTAACAAGGCATGATGGATCCATGTTCTCATTCTGTTTACGCCAAATTCTGACTCTACCATCTGAATGTCTCAACAGAAATCGAGACTCATCAGACCAGGCAACATTTTTCCAGTCTTCAACTGTCCAATTTTGGTGAGCTCGTGCAAATTGTAGCCTCTTTTTCCTATTTGTAGTGGAGATGAGTGGTACCCGGTGGGGTCTTCTGCTGTTGTAGCCCATCCGCCTCAAGGTTGTGCGTGTTGTGGCTTCACAAATGCTTTGCTGCATACCTCGGTTGTAACGAGTGGTTATTTCAGTCAAAGTTGCTCTTCTATCAGCTTGAATCAGTCGGCCCATTCTCCTCTGACCTCTAGCATCAACAGGGCATTTTCGCCCACAGGACTGCCGCATACTGGATGTTTTTTCCTTTTCACACCATTCTTTGTAAACTCTAGAAATGGTTGTGCGTGAAAATCCCAGTAACTGAGCAGATTGTGAAATACTCAGACCGGCCCGTCTGGCACCAACAACCATGCCACGCTCAAAATTGCTTAAATCACCTTTCTTTCCCATTCTGACATTCAGTTTGGAGTTCAGGAGATTGTCTTGACCAGGACCACACCCCTAAATGCATTGAAGCAACTGCCATGTGATTGGTTGATTAGATAATTGCATTAATGAGAAATTGAACAGGTGTTCCTAATAATCCTTTAGGTGAGTGTATATGCTAGGGATGAGTCACTATTTTTGAATATTCGATTAATTGATTTAATTACAGAATATCGAATAGGTTGTGCGATTATTGTAAAAAAAAAATATCCCGTGTTTTCGGTGTTGATGTGGTGGTGATGCGTTCATGTAACCAGAGGGTGGCGCTGCCAATAACGCACCTAAAAGCTGTCAATCAACTCTCAGCGTTTTAGGGTTAGGCATTCATCTTACGTCATCACAAACGTGCATGGGCATAATAGAAAACAGAACGCGGGTCAATATATTGTGTTTTTTTATTAATTTGGTGCTATTATGCACAGCTGAGTAAACAACACTTGGGTTTACTGTATGTGTGTCACATGAAGGCGGCTTTCTGCTGTTTGCAAACAGACTCTTTTGAGGAAACAGTGGATTACCATTAATTTGCTGCCCTGATTGTACTCGCTATGCTCGAATACACTGCAGGCTCACTCTCCCTTGCATGTGTTTTATTGAACTCAAGACATCATAATCGGCTAAAACGCATGCGTGGGTTTCATGTTGCTTTCACATTTACGTGAATCACGGCTCAGTTCAAATGCAACTGAACTCAGACCACCTCCTTTAGGTCTCAGGTTCGGTACCTCTGTGCGCACCCGGGCACACTGTAGACTTGCGTGGCATATAACGGCTACAGTAACTTGGGACGATGTCAAATAAGAGTCATATGTTTCAGCACGCTACAATCACTATATGGCTTGAGTTAAGATAACCTATTTCCTAATGAATTAAATTGTTTGTTATCATAATGACTGAAAGCGTGTGCATGCATGTGGTGGAGGGGTGCGGTTTTCGAATAATAATCAAATAATTCCCAGTGATCATCGAATATTACTTTTGCTTGAAATGCCCATCCCTACTATATTCTAGTATAACGTAGGCCAGTAGGAGCTGTGCATGTAACCTCACTCCCCTGGTCTCAAGAGGCGCTCTAGCTAAAGGCTACAGTCTTTAGCGTCCTTGTTAGCATGCTCGCCTCCCACGCCGGAGACCCCTGGTTCAAATCCTGCTGGAGTGGGTTGAGTTGGACTGGTTACACTAGTGTACTCCTAAAAGCTGACAAAACATTAGCTTTTATCATGTATGCACATTTAAAATATACAGTCATTCCTATGTGGGAAAACAGACCAAATATATTCTAATATGTGACCCTGCACCACAAAACCAGTCATAATGGTCTTTTTTTTTAATTGAAATTTATACACAACGTGAAAGCTGACTAAATAAGCTTTCCTTTGATTTATGCTTTGTTAGGATAGGACGAGATGCAGCTATTTGAAAATCTGGAATCTGAGGGTGCCAAAAAATCGAAATATTGAGAAAATCGCCTTTAAAGTTGTCCAAATGAAGTCCTTAGCATTGCATATTGCTATTAATAATATTTTTTATATATATTTATGGTAGGAAATTTACAAAATATCTTCATGGAACATGATCTTTACTTAATATCCTAATGATTTTTGGCATAAAAGAAAAATCGATCATTTTGACCCATACAATGTATTGTTGGCTATTGCCACAAATATACCCGTGCAACTTATTGGCTTTGTGGTCCAGGGTCACATATGACTAAATTTGTCTAATCAAATTGTCACCAGATTGGAAATGTTCCTTCTTCTCTTTTAACATGGTACAAGGCTGAAATATAAAAATCACTGGCTATTTTAAAAAAAGGGACAAACCATTCAATGTCCTGTCCCATCTTCCTGTCTTAATAGGAAATACGTCATCACAGGAAAGAAAACTGTGCCTATCAATTAATTTAACACAGATATTATTTACTAGAAAATAAAAAATATATACTGTATATCAGTGTAAATCAGGTTTATTTGTGTTAATAATGAGCTTCCTAAGCTAATGATGCTTCTTTGCCTTAGTCATTTTTGTGATGTCCTGGGGCATCACCATAATGACCTCCTCCACATTAGCTGCTGACGGGGTGAAACTACGTTTAATGTAGGGTTACAGAGATCCACTGGCAGACTCCACTGTGTGGGAGCCCTGAAAGCCACGGTCTCCACCTCAAGATTCACCATCTCACGTTCCTCAAACCAGACCAGACCAGATCACACCAGATCTGGGCCAGAGCATGGTCGACCAAAACCCAACCACCAACCTCTGCTCCTTACCATTCAGAGCACTTCAAACATGCAGATGTGTGTCACATACATCCGTGCCAGTCTATCCCTTGTTCGCATTTCTCGTTTTCTCTCTCCCACTCTCTCCCACAACCCGAGCAGAGCATGTGATTTTCTCAGTTTCGTTTGCGAATGGCTTTGATGAAACAAATTCATCATTTCACATGCCACACTTGTTTGGGGTTTCTGCAGAAACTCCAATTTATAAACTTACCAATTTTGTATACCTCAAATGCTTTTAATTCTCTCTCTTTGCTTGCATCTGACCGTGCATTTGTATTTTTGTTCATGTGTTCATGCACGGTTTTGTTCGTGTGCGATGTGCGTGTTGTCATGCAGTTGCGTGCTTCAGTGCTGACACACAGCTCAAAATGCATGTGTATATGCATGGTTGTGTGTCTACGTATGGGTTAGTGTTTGTGTCTGTATGTGTGTGTGTGTATATTAGACCTGTTGATTTCCTGTGGTGCAGACAGAGGTTTGAATGTGCCAGACAAAAAGAAGAGCTTAGAGCTTGGGACAGGATGTAGAGATGTTGTTCTCACTAAATGTAGATACATTTACATACAGTAGACTGGGTGCGTGCATATAATACAGCAAATACACAGCAGCCCCAAAACATATGTGTGAATGTCAATTGCAATAAATACAAAACATCACATCAAGTAGCGGCTATTTTAAAGAAAGATAGCATGCTTTTTAAGCAACCATTTTACTAAAAAATGAGTGTGCAAATGGTTTTTGGAGTCACTGCGCACACATTATCAGTTATGCAATGAATGAATCGTTACCTTTTAGAGTTAATGTTGCATGCATGCGATCTCTCTGTCAGATGGACGTGATCTGTCTGCAGTCATGATAAAATCATACCATAACATGGAGAAATGAGATAATAAATGCTAACCAACAGCAAGGTTCATCAGCACAGTGGGTGTTTAGATGTGCACACGTGATATAAACAGAAAAAAAGCAGTCTGACGATTGCAATTATGATTTAAAGTGACCATTAAAAGATAATTAATAAGGATAGACTGGCACGGATGTAATGTAAGCAATAGATTTATGGGGTCTGAAACCAGTGAATATGCTTCTTTGCATTTCTCTAGTTGAATAGATTTTTTTTTTTCATTAGAAATTGCAATTTTCAAAGTGATCATTTGAATAATGAAAATTACATTTCAATTGAATTATTTTCTGTTTATTTGCAAATCCATGCATCTAGTTCCTTACACCCCCACAAACACACACTTTCAAGTTCTGTGGAACTTCAGTTTTTGGGTGATTATCAGAATGCCATGAGTCACCGCAGCCAGAGTGCATTCTGGGTAGGGATGTGACCACAGGTTGAGAAATGAGTGTTCCACGGTAAAGTGGCTGTGTGTGTGAAGTGTGAGTGTTTGTGTTCCATGTTAGAACGGCTCTATTTGTGTGTGTGTGTCTTCCATGGTTAAGTGGTGCGGTTGGTATGACCTGCTTTCAGTTGGGCCCATCACTCATTTGGTTCAGAGAAATCCTGTGAATCAGAGAGCGCGTTTCATGTGAGAGAAACAAAGAGATTTATTTCAATCTGTTGCCTCCAGCTTGTCCTCGCTTGACATCCAGAACATACCATTATCTGAGCATGTGTGTATATTCCTAAATGTGTCTGTTTGGATGATTACATGTATGTATGTTTTTTTCATGTGTCTGTCAATATATTATAAATAGACACTAAAATAAGTGTCTATTGTGGGCCCGTTACAACCAAATCACAAAATTACAAAATCTTGATCATGATGATTTGATCTATTGTGACAGATCATTTGAGAGAACCTGGAACATCATGCACTTCTGTCCAAATCTGTCCAGGAATCTTAAGAGAATACAGAAATCGATAGTTTTGTCTTTTTAGCGCAATAGTTAGCTTTGAGTATTCTAGGTTTCCAAATTGAATTTTTGAAATTCCCTCCAAGTGTAATGGAATGAATTATTATAAATATTTAAAAAAATTAATATTATACAAATTGATTATTATTATTAGTAGTAGTAGTATTACTACTGGTGATGTTTAGACTATATTAAACAATTAATCAAAATGTATTGTTCAATTAATTTCCATTATACAAATAGATTGGACTTGTATATATATATATATATATATATATATATCACAGATATGATAGTTGGCTGGAAATAACACAGTCACTCCCACTAGCCACTTTGGCGGGTCGAATTTTATTGTAGTTGTACGATTGGTGGTTGAAGGTGTCTTGCGCGTCCGGTCTTTTCAGCGGGGCAAAGGGATTTAATTCTAATTTATCTTTATCTGACTCCATTTTAATTATGACCTCGAATTTAGGTTAGAATGCCAATTGGTTATTTGGTCATTTATATTTAATAGTTTACACATTTAATTATTCAGTTTAACCCTTTGTTGAAATTATACCCGTTCATAGTTAATAATTCCAGAGTAAGTCAGAATAAATCAGTGTAACAATTTATTATTAGTCAGGTAAATGTATCATGCCAATTACATAATCAATTCAAAGATAATCCATACATAACATCAAATGCTCTGAAGTATAGAATAAAATATGGATACCTGACCTTCTGAGAATTACATAACGCTGAGCATCTAAGAGACACTCAGCGTTACGGGCTGACCGATGTAAAGGTTCGAGCCCCGACCTCTTTGCAACATCTCCCTAAATACCAGACCAAGACGGAAACCTCTTTCAAATGGAAACGTGTTTAACAATGGGAATTTACATTTAATCACTGTCCCATAGACCTGTATTGACAAAAGACCAAATGGCTAAAGCCACACCCAACGTAATGAGCAAAGTATCTCTAAACTCTCAAAACCTTTATTACTTTTTGGTTTACTTCTGTGGGGAGGAGACCTTTGTACCAGTCGCACTGAGACATTTCAAATGATATCAAACATGTATAATTCTGTATAGTATTTGTTCACTTTAGACCATATAGATTTTGGGTGAATTCTGGAGGGGAGATGGGGGTAGATGCAGGTGAAAGGAGAGACATGTAAATTTAGATGATTCACTCAGCGTGACGTTGTCTCGGATGGGGATGCTAAATGCATGAGTCGATTCAGATGCTAATGTCCTTTATTTTCTCAGAGACATTCTGGCATATGCAACCTTTTTCCAGTCTTACATAGTCTTCTCAAAAGGCATCTGTTATAATCGCGTTGTGCGTTATAACCAATTACACACGATTATTTTGAGCTTATGATTGCAATGTCTATCAGAAGCATTCAGATTAGTTATTGCTAAAACGCCGGAGTTTTGTTCAGAGCGCGCTCTCACTCACTGAAATCTGCACTCTCATCATAACCAACAAAGCAGAGATGTAGCCTATGTGCGATGAATGTAGAAGATTAATTCATCATACAGTGATTGACTGTTTTGTTCAGCAGTGAAAATAGTTTCAAACAAAGATCACAGCAGAACCATAGCGCATCTGATGTGACTGGCATAAAGTTGGCTTGACGTTGGACGTTCGATATTCGCAAATTTAGGGACCGTGTCTAAAGTTACATACGACCTTGTTATACACGTTTCAAACTTCAATTGCATTTGAAGAGAATGACTTACAGTCATAAAACCAACTGTAAAGTGTTCATCTAGGTGTCAGGTAGGATGCACACCTTTTAGATTTTTGATATTTAATAAAATAAAATCACATGAAAATATGGAATATGTATTTCACTTGGCTACTGTATGGGCTTATACACAAAATATGCTAGATTTAAATATGTCATAACTGATAGAACACTGATGAGAATATTGCTTGAGAATAAATATTATATATAATATAATAAATTATATTTACACCAAATAATAAATATTTTTCAGACAAGCAACTGTTTTCTCTAGGAGCTACACACAACCGTATTAGAGCTAAATAGACCTATTTGATGACATGTCATGTTAAAAATTCAGAGCATGCAGAGTTGGTTTGTACAGTGCTCATTTACCAACATGTCCTCCAACCACTACGCCTATATAGGTAGTTTGTCACTCCCCTGAAATACGACCCATAGGAGTGTTAACTAAAGTTGCGCCCCTATCGACAACAGGACACTTTCATTTTAATGCATTGTTCCCTTTTATCTGCGTCTTATTTCAGGTTTTGCATAGCTCAATTGGTAGAGCATTGCAATATACAAAAACATGTAATCATGTGATCATGCAATTGTGGGTTCGATCCCAGGGAACGCATGTGCTCATAAAGTGTATATGCACTATAAATCACTGGGTAGGTTTAGGGGTGGGGTGGTTGTAGCATTTAAATGACCACACATTGCATTTAAATGACCACGCATTTTGATTGGTAACTACAGTCATACGTCATTTCATGATGTCAGACGTAACTTGACACTGTCATTATTTTTACGGCAGCTAGAGGGCGCATGCCTTTAAAACATAAATAAAGGTCGTAATAAGGTGCTTGAAAAACGACCTATAGAGTCGTGTTTTTTGGGAGGACAGTTTGTCATTTACATATAGCCAACAACAAATTTCCCAACAACAATGTTTTGGCCAGTGAAAATGCTGAGTGGCTGGTGAGCAAAAAAGTTAATGTCAAGCCCTGACTAAAAGTTAATGTCATATATATATATATATATATATATATATATATATATATATATATATATATATATATATACACTCACCTAAAGGATTATTAGGAACAACATACTAATACTGTGTTTGACCCCCTTTCACCTTCAGAACTGCCTTAATTCTACGTGGCATTGATTCAACAAGGTGCTGAAAGCATTCTTTAGAAATGTTGGCCCATATTGATAGGATAGCATCTTGCAGTTGATGGAGATTTGTGGGATGCACATCCAGGGCACGAAGCTCCCGTTCCACCACATCCCAAAGATGCTCTATTGGGTTGAAATCTGGTGACTGTGGGGGCCATTTTAGTACAGTGAACTCATTGTCATGTTCAAGAAACCAATTTGAAATGATTCGAGCTTTGTGACATGGTGCATTATCCTGCTGGAAGTAGCCATCAGAGGATGGGTACATGGTGGTCATAAAGGGATGGACATGGTCAGAAACAATGCTCAGGTAGGCCGTGGCATTTAAACGATGCCCAATTGGCACTAAGGGGCCTAAAGTGTGCCAAGAAAACATCCCCCACACCATTACACCACCACCACCAGCCTGCACAGTGGTAACAAGGCATGATGGATCCATGTTCTCATTCTGTTTACGCCAAATTCTGACTCTACCATCTGAATGTCTCAACAGAAATCAAGACTCATCAGACCAGGCAACATTTTTCCAGTCTTCAACTGTCCAATTTTGGTGAGCTCATGCAAATTGTAGCCTCTTTTTCCTATTTGTAGTGGAGATGAGTGGTACCCGGTGGGGTCTTCTGCTGTTGTAGCCCATCCGCCTCAAGGTTGTGCGTGTTGTGGCTTCACAAATGCTTTGCTGCATACCTCGGTTGTAACGAGTGGTTATTTCAGTCAAAGTTGCTCTTCTATCAGCTTGAATCAGTCGGCCCATTCTCCTCTGACCTCTAGCTTCAACAAGGCATTTTCGCCCACAGGACTGCCGCATACTGGATGTTTTTCCCTTTTCACACCATTCTTTGTAAACTCTAGAAATGGTTGTGCGTGAAAATCCCAGTAACTGAGCAGATTGTGAAATACTCAGACCGGCCCGTCTGGCACCAACAACAACAACCGCTCAAAATTGCTTAAATCACCTTTCTTTCCCATTCTGACATTCAGTTTGGAGTTCAGGAGATTGTCTTGACCAGGACCACACCCCTAAATGCATTGAAGCAACTGCCATGTGATTGGTTGATTAGATAATTGCATTAATGAGAAATTGAACAGGTGTTCCTAATAATCCTTAAGGTGAGTGTATATATATATATATATATATACATATATATACACTGGTTCTAGACAGTACCAAATTAGGGTTCTTTGGCTTGTAACAATAGCAGAACCCTTTTTAGTGCTAGATGGAACCCTTTTTATAAGGTTCCATAAAGAACCATGCTATGAAAGTGCTATATAGGACCTTAATAATGTTATAAATAACCTTTTTAGTAATAGTTTATTTTTTTTATAAATTATTTATTAATATTGTTTTTGTAGTCCTCTATCTGCCTGGTCTTATATCTTGTTACCTCTATTTGGGTTTTACATTTAAAAAAAACCAGCATGTTGTGTCAATTAGGTTCTTTTATTTTTTATTGACATGGCAAATTGTAGCAAAAATGACAGCGCTCTAACAACAGTTGTTAGCCGAGTACATTAATAAATAACAATTGACATTGAAAATGATATAGTTCCAGTGAAATATCTTCACAATCTTCTATGATGTCTTTACGTCTTTCATTATGTGTGTATTTTTAGTGGCAGTTTCTCTCTGCAGATGATGAGGTTGTGGGATGTGACAGCATCTGAAATACACAATTGAGTTTAGAGTTACAGTTTGTCTTATGAATTATGGAAAAAACAATGTTTATTTAGGCCAAAATAAGCTAAAATAAACAGTATTTGAGCCCTTTACAGTGTTAAAAGGAAAAAGTTTGACTGGGTATATGTTTAGGGATAAAGTAGTAATTTAAAACCAGTTACAATATTTAAAGTTAAAATGTATAGACATTTTAAGAAATAAATCATTTACTTGTCGAGAGTGTGTTGACAGTCAGATGGCTGATATCCAGAAAATCAGTAATGAGGTGGCTTTGACAGTTACAGATTTGAAAAACAAAAAGGCGGGAATAAAGAACAAAGAACCATTTCATATAAAGGGTTCTTCAGGACGATACGGTTCTAAATAGAACTGTTACTACATGTAAAGAACCATCTTTTTTAGAGTGTATATATATATATACACACACACTGATCAGGCATAACATTATGACCTAATATTCTGTTGGTCCCCCTTTTGCTGCCAAAACAGCCCTGACCCGTCTGGCACCAAGATGTTAGGACTTGTTTGTTCAGCACATCCTACAGATGCTCAATTGGATTGAGATCTGGGGAATTTTGAGGCCAAGTCAACACCTCAAACTCGTTGTTGTGCTCCTCAAACCATTCCTGAACCATTTTTGCTTTGTGGCAGGGCGCATTATCCTGCTGAAAGAGGCCACAGCCACCAGGGAATACCGTTTCCATGAAAGGGTGTACATGGTCTGCAACAATGCTTAGGTAGGTGGTACGTGTCAAAGTAACATCCACATGGATGGCAGGACCCAAGGTTTCCCAGCAGAACATTGCCCAAAGCATCACACTGCCTCCGCCGGCTTGCCTTCTTCCCATAGTGCATCCTGGTGCCATGTGTTCCCAAGATAAGCGACGCACACGCACCCGGCCATCCACGTGATGTAAAAGAAAACGTGATTCATCAGACCAGGCCACCTTCTTCCATTGCTCCGTGGTCTGATGCTTACGTGCCCACTGTTGGCACTTTCGGCGGTGGACAGGGGTCAGCATGGGCACCCTGACTTGTCTGCGGCTATGCAGCTCCATACGCAACAAACTGCAATGCACTGTGTATTCTGACACCTTTCTATCAGAACCAGCATTAACTTCTTGAGCAATTTGAGCTACAGTAGCAATCTGTTTGATTGTACTACATGGGCCAGCCTTCGCTCCACATGTGCATCAATGAGCCTATATATATGTGTGTGTGTGTGTGACCCATGCTGGCAAAATGAGCCACAATGAGGAAATTTGATTTGACTCAAAAAATAATTATTGTTATTCTCTATTAAAACCCCTTCAAAATAATGTATGGTTTGTTTGAATCGGACAAAAAACTAACAAGCTACACCTGTTTGAAACAAACAAAACAGTTTGTTCCAAAACAAATTCACCTAGCAACCATACCTTAAAATCCCCGGTAATAACACCAAATTTGGCACACACAAAATCAAAACCAAATATCTATAGGAAAAATAAATATTCAACTTTTTTTCCATGATACCACAATAGATGTTTTATAATGTTATACGTCAGATGTTTTTCCACAACAGTTAACAAAACGTTCACATAAGACATAACAGATAATGTTTGCGTGAATACTCGCCAAGACAGATATTTTGAAGTACTGTAATTCTATGTATGTATGTATATCGGGATCGTGTGCTGTCTGAGGCGTCTTTGTGTATACGCGTCAGATATGTCAGTCAGCGCGAGTGAGAACGTTTTCATGGACAGAGGAAAGGTACTCCTCTCAGAAAACGAACAAATAAAGATACTTTTAGATGTTTAATTGCTATTTGGAGCATAGGGATCACTAGACAAGGGATTAATTAACTCATTTTTGTGAAAACGGTGCACATTCCGACTCCTTTTGCCAGCACGGGTCACATATATATTATAATACAATGTACAATGTACTAATATATAAAACAGTATTGTTATTATTATTACTATTACTATTACTGGTGATGTTTAGACAATATTACAGTATTACACAGTTAAATATTTGTTCAATTAATTTCCAGCTAAACTATCATAATTTCTGCAGCCAAACTCGTTTTTGTTTTATTTTGTTTTAGAACATCAGTAAAATAATCATGCAGAAAGATCTCAAACAAATGTTTGATCCAAATAGCAGATAGTCAGAGTTCTTTCTGTGTCTCACGGTGGCAGATGTTTGCAGGGTTTGAGGTTTTAGTCAAAGCTCTACATCACACAAATGAAGGAATTGACTGTGATGCTGAATTCTGCATCATTTGTGTCACACACTCAAAGCTTTCGTGACAATAGTCTCAGGTCTGGTTTCCGCTACCGCGATATGTGCCTGAGCGTGGGTGTGTGGAAACATCTCTCTCTCTCTCTCTCTCTCTCTCTCTCTCTCTCTCTCCTCTCTCTCTCTCTCTCTCTACACAGTAATTTAACTTTCCATATACAATTTGAAAGTCAGATTGTTTGTGTTATCCTCTCATTGCTTGTTTCACAGTGTTATGATTATACTGTCCAGTGATATATTTGTTTCTATATTAATCAGGAGATACTCTAGTGTAAATTAAGCAGTGTGTATAACTAAGATCCAAAAATAACTTTTCACCATATTAACCAAAATTTTCACCAACTGAGAAAATTTTTCAGCCATAAATATTTCTTACTGACAATAATAATAATACATTTATTTCATATAGCGCCTTTAAAAGTTGCTTTCTCAAAGCACTTTACAAGTAAACATAACAACAGAGAAAACAACACACTTTAAATACAACAAGTAAAATGAATAATCTAGTAAAAGCAATCTTAAAATAGAATGTTTTGAGAAGACATTTAAAAGTCACTAATGTATTTGCTTCTCTGATGTCAGGCGGGAGAGAATTCCAAAGCTTAGGAGCATAGGAAGAAAATGCTCTAGAATGAAGCCGTGTCTTGGGAACAACCAAAAGAGAACTCTGAGGGGAACGCAGATTACGACATGGTGTGCAAGGCGTTAATAGATCAGTCAAGTACTGAGGAGCCAGATTATGCAAAGCCTTATATGCTAACATAAGGATTTTAAAATCAATACGGTACCTGACAGGGAGCCTGTGCAAAGACTCTAGGTAATATGATCACTAACCTTGACCCCAGACAGAACTAGCAGCCAAATTTTGTAAATATTGAAGTTTGTCAATTGAGGACTTAGATACTCCAGCTAGAAGACCATTACAGTAGTCAACACGTGAAAAGACGAAAGAGTTTATCAACCTCTCAGCAACTGAGAAGGACAACATAGGACGTAAACGTGCTATATTTCTGAGGTGAAAAAAGGATGTGTTAACCGTATTCTGCACAAAAGGCTCCAATGACAGCGTGGCATCAAATATGACACCAAGATTTTTTAATTTGCTTTGAAACTCCAAGGCAACACCATAAACAGACAAAGTAAGAGAACCAGCATAACTTCTGTTTTGGAGTTATTTAAAGACAGAAAATTATTAGACTGTATCACTGATTATCTTGATCTCAGTGATACAGTTCGAAAGATGCACAACGTCCACATGTTGACTTGGTCTTGAATGGATATAAATCTGCAGATCATCGGCATAAAAGTGATTGTTAAGGTCAAGAGATCTTAGTAATTGACCAAGTGGGTAAATATACATACTAAAAAGTAAGGGACCCAATACTGACCCCTGTGGGGGTCAATGAAACCATATTTTCTATTATTTATGTAAAATAGATAATAATTGAATTATTTAGCAGTTTTATTATTTAACAAACAATGCAGGAGTCACACAAAGCATCATATACCAGATGAGCTGTTCTGAATTTTTTTTTGTGATTTTGTTCTGCATATTTGCTTGCGTAACATGAGGAATTCTCCATATTGTTGCCAAAATAACATATATAGATAAATCAGCACAGCCAAATGTGGTCAGTGTGAACGCCCCTTTATTAGTCAGTGAGGTTTTTTTAAGTGCGAAAAAAATGGTACTTGGCAGAAGGGGAATTTTTCATTTGGTATGTGGGGGTTCATAGGGAAGCATTGTTTCGTTTGATCATTGTGGTGTGTCGTCTTCATAGTGTAGTAGTGGAGAGATTTATATGGTAGCAGAATAGAGAGGTTTGTTTATCAGTATGAGAGGTTTGCAGTAGGAGGTTAAAAGGGCCAAACGGTTCTGTGGGCTCTGTGATTGGGGCCACAGCAGAGGTTTGTGGGCAAAGACTCTGCATTATAAAGCTCAGGAAATCAGACCAAATCAAGTGCATGAACACACACACACTGCCAAAAGAGACGCAGCTGACTGATTTTTGTCCGGATTCATGGTTCATTGCTCAAGTGTGTTGTCTGAGATATTTATTCATTTAGCAGACGCTTTTGCTAAACACAACACTGATCAACACTAAAGGTAGAAACATCTTTAAATGCATGAAAAATGCAACTCAAATAATTTAATGAAAGCTAAATTAAAGGAAGCAAAATATGAGTGTTTTATGCCTATTTTAAGATGGTTGGTGAAAGTTACAAACTAAATTAACTAATTATGTTAAATAGTTTGTATTTATATACAATTATGTGCTCTTTTGAACTACTTTTTCTCTCCACCTGTAGGTTAAGTAGTGTTATGCTTAGCTTACAAGTGTCAAAATGTTTTTTTTTTTTTTATGGAGACGTTTGTCTCTTGACATAGTAGTTGGCATTCAATGACTATTCTACTTTATAGATTAAATGATGATTATTGCATTCAAAAACAGCTAGATGGGATGCAAGTTGCTGAACATATGTGACCCTGGAGCACAAAACCAGACATAAGTCTCACGGGTATATTTGTGGCAATAGCCAACAACACATTGTATGGGTCAAAATTATCGATTTTTCTTTAATGCCAAAAATCATTAGGATATTAAGTAAAGATCATGTTCCATGAAGATATTTTGTAAATTTCCCTCCATAAATATATAAAAAATGTATTATTAGTAGTAATATGCATTTGGACAACTTTAAAGGCAATTTTCTAAATAGTTTTCCTCCCTCAGATTCCAAATTTTCAAATAGTTGTATCTCAGCCAAATATTGTCCTATCCTAACAAACCATACATCATTGGAAAGCTTCTTTAGTCAAAAAATTGGCCCTTATGACTGGTTTTGTGGTGCAGGGTCACTTGCAAGGCGCACCGCAAAGGACAAAGAAGACCTTCTACATGTGTTACCTACAACATGACTGCACAACAACCAGCTGAAGCCGCATTGTGATCGGCTATCTGATCTAGATGTTACCTGATACAGGTGCATGTCATCCTTGATTTCAGAGATGTCATTTTGTGGAATATCCAGGTCTTATTTGCCTTCATAGGACAAAGGAAGCCACATGGTCTGTGAAAACAGACAGTAGAGAAATTTTATAAACAAAATTAAAATTATAGAATATAATCAAATAGAATGTATAGACATTTAGGGCCAGATTTACTAACAGCTTGCGCCAGCGCAAACCCTCTTTTGGTGTTAAAAAACTACTGTTAAGATTTACTAAAGACATGCAGTGAAACATTAGGGCTGAAAAGGCATGGACAGGGTTATTTTTTGCAGATGACCTTATTGCATATGCATTTGTAGGAGTTTCCCTTTCAGACGCAAAATTAAAGGAATTAAAGAGTATTTAAAGGAATCATGCAGGGTGATTTACCAAGGTTTGCGCTTGTCAATTTACTGGTATTTGCGGTATTATTTAACGCTAATTTGCGCTGCTCTTGGTAGATTGCTTTGGTCATTATGGAAATGATCCGCGGCTGTGTTCTTTAAATTGCGGGTCATCAGTAGATCACGCGCAGAACTTTCCACATCCATCTGCGCTTTTTTGGAATTGCGCTCTCACGCCTGTTTAGTAAATCTGTCACTAAATGTTTAAACATAAAAAAATGTGTAAGGTTTTCAAAATATATCTAGCACCTAACATTGATTCATTACACTCAGACATCAGCTTTTGTCAGGGGTCATAAATCTTGATATTTTTGTCAATTCTAAACGATTTTCATGCTAACATATTAATTAACTTAGCCATCATATTAATATGCATTAAATCTACATGATGTAAAATTAAATTAACTTTTATATTAACTTAATCAAATTATTAGTCAAATTTTCATACTAGTCATGTCATTTTCAAGATGCAAGAAAAAAAATCTTCTCCAAAACAGCTAACTAACAGCTTAATTTTCATGCGATTTTGACTTAAAGGGGTCATGAATTGAGAAATCAACTTTTCATTCAGCCTTTGATATATAAAAGTTCATTGTGATATAAGAATATCCTCTAAGTTTCACAGCTGAAAACTTCCTTGTTAGTCAAAGAAAAGCTTTTATTGACACCAGGCCCAGAAAACGCTCGATCTCAGAATGTGCCAAGCTGTGACGTCAGAGTGTAGTGAAACACTGCCTTAACAGAAGAAGAAGAACGCCTGATTCTGTAGCCCCGCCCACCGATTTGTGCATCTTATAGATAAATAACATAGGCCTACGTGGAGCTAAACCGGATCGAACTTCCAAGCAATAAACATGCTGCATAAGCTTCATTCAGATTTCAATATTATGAATGCATGGATGAACTTTATTTTTAATGAATATCCAGCTCACGTGGGTAAGACGGGTTACCCTTCATTGTTCCTTCATTTCACCACGGATTTGTTTGTAAACAAGAGACTGGATTTGCAGACAGGATGAGATTACATGAATGAATGAAGCAACACACTTATGTGAGTAAAAAATGTTTTTATATGTGATAGTATTGCATTGTTACAGATTGTTTGATATCTATTGATTATGTGTACGTGTCTAACTGAACATAACTGCACGCTGTCACAGGCTGGAGAATCCTTTATTTGAGGTGTTGTTGGTTCATTGTGCTGCGATTCGGGATCAGACTCGGACATGTATGGGCCAGGGCTTGCAAAGCCCAACGTCCCGGGGCTATGTGTTTTCCAGGCGGGCTACCAAAAAGTATCTTAAATAGTGAAATAACATTTCTATCTTGATGTGCATTGTTCACTCTCTTGACTTGATATTTGAAGGAAAGATACAATGGCGGAAGTTTTGATCATGCTGATTTGTCTGACTCTGCTGTGAGGCTTGTGCGTGCGTGTGTTTGTGTGTGTATGTGCGTTAGTGATGCCAGTTCATGACCCCTTTAAAATTGTTGTTTTTTCCTATCTGGTAATAAAAGCCATTTCTAAGCACACTAAATATATACTGGTGCATCATGGATGAGCAAATTAATTTTTACCTTGATCAGAGACTCACTCAAGCTAAAATATCTTTATGTCAGTGATAGAATCAACTTCCAAAACAGTGCCTGACATTTGAGAACTTTATTGTTGTAGACTACAACTTTATCATTGGACACTATAATGACTCTGAAGATGTGGTCAAAATCTTTGGCAGCACACTAGAGTGTCTGCATGATGTTTGACAGATGCCGTTTAAATAGTTTGTGGCTTAAGCGCAAAATTGCAAGCAACATATTTTTTTCTGAGAAAAGTAAGTTGAGAAGACAACTTCTGTTATGTTGAGATCACACAAAAAATCCTGTAGCTTAAACAGTAGTGCATGGTTAAGCAATAGCAAGGTTATGGGTTTGATCCCTGGCAATGCATGAACTGATAAAAGTATATTTTTTGTTGCTTTGGATAATAGTATCTGCTAAATGCATAAATATAAAATTAAGGTGTGATAATGGGAAAAGAGGACAGGAAAAAAATGCATTGCCTTTCAGAGCTTCCATTCTAACATGCATGCATATTTCACACATACTATACAACCCAAAGTAAAGAATTTCACCTGTATTTCATTGAAACGTGGGCGTCATGAGAATTTAAAGGGCACGATGACATCTAAACAAACCACTGGTACGGAGGACACATTTCAAGGTAGGAAGGCATCAAGGCACGTCCGAATCTAATGTTAGTTTCACTTCCTGTCTCCTGAGATACCTTCATCTGCAGCATAAATGTATACTTCGCTGCCTTTGACAACCCACAATCCTATGCGTTCTATTCTGTGACAGTTGAGCTAGAAAAAAGATGGCATCCGAAAGTTGCGTTTGCTGGTCAGTTAATGTGTAAATGTACATTTTTGACCATCATTTTCCACTTCTGATGTAATTTATAGCGAGAAATTACTAATGTAGTAATTAAATATATGTTTAGTTCCCACCAAAGCTCTCGCTATTTTGCTATTTCGTGAGGTGCCTTCATGCACAAACGCTGCCTTACAAGTCATTGTCGGATAAGGCAGCGAGGTAACAAGTCAGCTGCCTAGGTTTTCGGACGCAGCCTCTGTCTTCAGGATCGCTTGAAAAAAAATCACAGACCAGGTGAGCTGAAGCAGGTTGGAAATAAATTTAGCAAGACAGTAATGCTGTGTCCCAATTTTCATACTATCCTTCCTACCCTACGTCTACATTAATCCGAATACATTTGAAAATGGTTTTTGTATCAAAACACTCTCCGTCCACACTAGTATTTTTTTAACGTTTTTCAAAAGTTTCTCGTCCACACTAAAACATCAGAAAATGCTAAATTCAACTTACTGCACAAACCCTCATAAAAGCTTACTGAGATGATACAGACGGATCAAGACGTAATAAAGCTATCATGCAATTCTTCTGGCAGGATCATTTTATTTAGCAAAATATTTCACCATTGACTGATGCGTCTAGGTCGCACTCAGTAGGTCACCATTATATGTCTTGTATAAAATGCAACTGCTCTCATGTTTTGCCGCAGGACAGCAATTGCAAGTACATTTTGTGTCATCTTTGACACAATTTTAGCAACTGTGTGAAAGTGAATAGCACATAACAGGCACAATACCGGTATAAACATGAACATCTATCGGTACAATATGCGTCACATGACTAAACATGCGTCATCGTTTTTACAATCCAAACTACAATGTCAAAAAACAACGTTTTCAAATTTATCCACTTTGGAGAACGTTTTCAAAAAGCTTCGTTTTCATTAATAAAAACACCGTCTCATTGTGGACGGAAGGCCAAAACAGAGAGAAAAAGATGCATTTTCAAACAAAAACGTATTAGTGTGGACAAGGCCCTAAATAGTATTCGAAATTAGAATCAGTGTGTCCCAAATCGTAGTATGTTGAAATGAATATTCCAAAGATACCTGGATGGTCTACTTCTTCCGGTTAGAATCCGAAGTACAGATTTGTGCACACTCTAATGGCTAATATTGCCCACAACCCATTGCGAGTTGGACGAGGATTCAATTACAACTACAAACACCAATAAAAAGTGTTAAAAAACGACAAACATGCCAGATGTGTTAACATTATAACAAGTGTTTGCATGTCTTGATGCAGTTAACCTCTAGACAGCACTGGGAGATCCAGAGAGAGCCCATTTGAATTTGCTGCAGTATTAATATGAATGTAGTATATAATTTAACATCGGGAATGACGGCTACATTCGTATAGTGTTTGCGTGTCTCGACAGTTACAAATAAAGCCACAATAAGCTTATGGAGCGAACTTGACAATCATCTTGATGGATGACACAGAGGAAACTCTGACCTATAAGAGGACAGTTGTACTCGCATGTGACTTGCATGAACACATTTTGGTATGCTTTGAAAGGTTGTCTTGTGAAAGCGAACCGAACCAAGAAGAAAATGCAACATTGTAACAAATTAAGTCCCTGTTTTGGAACAAAACAAACGATTTAAAAGTGTGAAAACGCTCTAAGAAATACAAGGTTCTTTTACGAACTGTTGACTGAAAGGTTCTTTAGGGAACCGGAAATGGTTCTTCTATGGCACTGATGCTAAAACACCCATTTGTGTGTCTATGTCTATTCGGACAAGAGCTTGCTTGTCCAGGTCATCACCTAGAGGTTAATGGCGCATTAGTACAGAACTTTTATTTTTATTATAATGATAGTTCATTTTAATAAATGTATAATTTTATGTTTAGAATTAAAAATTTGAATTTATCAAATAATATCAACATAAACCTTAGCTTAACTATCAAGACTTCCTTGATTGATCAATGTCACCAGAAAGACCATGATGGTCAACCAGTTTCACCAGCTATATTGTTACACCATCTAAACAAGCACTAAACCAGCCTCAACCAGTTTTTGTTTTTCTGTGCACAGTCAAATCTTCCACTGATAAACAACTCATTGATGTATTGCAGAATGGAATCTACTAATCATGGAAAATGATCTCAGCACTATTTGATGCAAATGTGATAAATGCATTTGTAGGTTTAGTGGACGAACGTTATGACAAGTCCAGTGACTCATGGAAACTTCAGACCTAAATTCAGTAGTGCTCAAACCAGTTTATTCACATTTATTCTGTAGAAACAGTCAAAAGAGGCAGTGAGTCATGACTTAAATTTGTCTTTCAAATATTAAAAAATAAATAAAATAAAATTCCACACAAATATGATAAACCCACACACATACGCAGAGATCCTAATACTAGGGGTGCCAAATGAATGTATACTTCTGTACCAAGTCGAGATCTGAATCTGAATGTGCATGGTCAAGCCAGCAATTAAAATATTGGTGCGCTCCTATAACAAAATGATGTGCATATGTGAATGCCTTACTTAAAAGAAAAAAAACTTTCTTTGATGATTAAATCAGCAGCACAGATGACCCTTCATGCATTTAATGCATAAAAATAGATGTCAAGTTATCTATTACAGTGGTCAAACAATAAAATGTAAACCTCTACCATAAATTGCATACATTTTATTTTATTTTTTATGAACATTTAGATTATTTTGTGCTCTCAGGAGCACAACAAATTAAAATTGACACAAACCATGTTTATCTTTGGTGCGAGGGTAAATACTGAAACGAGGGGCAATCAGAGGACTGTAAACACCCAATGAGACACCTGATGACTGATGCCCGTGTGATCTGGATGAAATTGAGAGGGTCTTTATCCGATCTCAGTCACAGTTCCTGTTTTTAAATGTGCAGACAGATTTCACGGATGATTCTGCAAAAAATAAGAAGCACAACAATACACATTTTATAAGATGTTCAGACAGTGTGTGTGAGCGTGTGGCCTGTGACATGCCGCAGCAGAAGTGAGAAACAGTTTACCGTTGCAATAGTGCTGCTTCCGGTCTGAATGGGGGAAACTAAGAGCGTCTGGCTGCCCGACTGTCACGCAAAGGCCCGGCTAATCATCACAGCACCGTTGGGCCCTCAGATGCAGAAACAGGAAGTGAGCAGGCGACAGAGGAAGTTGTTGGTTTTTTGATGGCCATTGCCGTGGTTTTCAGACTTCTCTCACAAAAGGGGGGGGGGGCAGTCAGATGTTCGGCGTGGGAAAGGACAAGACGGCCCTATTGATCCTTGGAGAATGTGTTTTTTACATGTCAACAGAGAACAAGTAGACCTCATCCAAGCGTTTCCTGCTCTCTCCAGCAATATATATATATATATATATATATATATATATATATATATATATATATATATATATATAATTAATTGAGCATGATAATTTAAAGAGACAATCTGCAAGCATTATGCACAGTGAGTTTATATTGACAGATAGATTTAATTGACTTGTCAGGCCCTCTTGAAAGCCTTAATATGATGTTTATTTTCTTGTAGATGTGGTCAAAAACATTTTACAGTTGTTCAGCCAAATGAAACTTCTGTCATTATCATGTTATTCCGTGTTGAAATGACAGTGAAGGTGAAGAGCAGGATTCTCATAATCACTGATCTGGAAATACCAGGCCTGGAAGTTAGGGAAGTTAATAAAATATTGAAATTCATAAAGATTTCTATAGTGAATATGCATTAGTTATGCTCTGCTGTAAAACATGTAATTGCTGAGATGTATTAACACATTTGTTTTCTCTCGCATTGACTTTTGCAATGCGCTTCTGGGGTTTCTAAACATACTTTAAATAAGTTACAGTACGTTCAAAATTCTGAAGCTAGAATTTGAACTAGGACCAAAGCTCGAGATTATATTACTCCCGTCCTGAAGTCACTACACTGGATAGCAGTTAAGTATAGAGTTGATTTTAAAGTTCTCATGCTCACATACAAAGCTCTCCACGGTCTGGCTTCAGAGTATTTATCTCAACTTATCTCAACTCCTTATATTCCAAAATGTAGCCTGCATTCTTCTCAGCAGGGTTTGTTGGTTGTCCAGCAATCTTGGTTGCGCTCCATGGGTGGCAGAGCTTTTTCTAGAGCTGCCCCCAGGTTGTGGAACCAACTTCCAGTGGAAATTTGGGAAGCTCAGTCTCTTGGAACTTTTAAAACGCAGTTAAAAACTCTTTACTCTGCGATGCTGTAGATTCTAGAGAGCATTGGCGGAAGTGAGAGACTGTAAGTTTTGAATGCTTATATCTTCTGAATACGAATTTTGTCATTGTTTTGGAGCACACTAGCTTATAGATAACAGTAAGGCTAACATATTCATACTAAAAGCCAAAAAAATTCAATTTTGAGTTCATGGCGACTTTAAAGTGGCACACTTAGAATAAGCAGAGCATTATCATTCATTTGTGTGGACACTAATATAGTAAAAAACATAGTAAAAAACTAAATTAAAGCTTAAAATATTTTTTATAGGATCATGCAAAAGCGATACAGAATCACACTGTGTGATGCTATTATTAATACTAAAGTAGATGAATGTCATCTGAAGAAACCAGAACTCCCACCACAGACCAGTCACCTTCCTGCCCTGTGATACCACACCTCACCGTCGACAGGACAGGGCTAAACATTTGCATATTAGTTATGACTCAAGTCTATATGAAACTAAGATAGAATGAACCATAATCGCAAAATGAAAAATAAAGTAAAATTAAAGTCAGTTTCTTACAGAGCGTTTGTATGACATGGTAGGCCAGCTTGACTATGGAGTAAATAATTTCAGTCTGAGTTTCTGTTGTGGCCAAACACTGAATTGCTGACTTGTGCTGGAAAGTCCTGAGAACTTCCATCTCTGCTTTCTTGTATATTCTCAAGAAACTGATAATTCTGAGATGGTGAGGTGTTTTCCTTTTCAGGTGCTTTAGAGCACCTTTATAGATCTATTTGAGGATACATATACAGTCACTCTCTACAGTAAAGAAGTATATATGAATGCATTCAAAGTCTTCTGAAGACATTCAATAGTTATACAACTAAATAAAAGTATTAATTCCTTAAAAAAAATAATGCTGACCCCAAACTTCTTAAAAGTTATTAATGTAAAACTTAGCACAGCGGTTCTCGATGCAGCTTAAACTGATTGACATTTGAGTGCTACAGTTGAGGTGAAGAGAGAGAAGAGTTTTAACACCAGAGCTGAGGTCATGTCTAGGTGTTTTCAGACAGACAGTATTGAGAAACAGGTACTGTAATTTCACAAGTGGCAAGATGGTATCAATGATATCACCCACAATGACCCGATCCCAGCATTATGAATCAACAGCTGTTTGCCACACGTTCAGGCAGGCTGTGGTGACCCTTCGACAGACTCAAGACCATGTAGTGGCTGTATTCGGGTTGTTAGAAACCACTCTCCTCTCTGCGATTTCGTTCGCCATATGAGAAAGAAAGAGAGGCCCTTTACTTCATCTTTGTGATGAGGTTTCAGTGTGTTTACAGAGATGTGGAAAGCCTGCTGTTACTGAGGGTAACTGCCACAAACCAAGGTGAGGCAGGTTCTTGAACACTCGGAGATAAGAGTAACAGGGATTGCATTTGCTAACCATAAAAGACTTACGATATGACATAAAAATAACCACTGAACACAATGAGAAGTAAGTGTAGAGCCGGTTTGGCCTGCATCCCTTCCCCTGTTAACCAGCAAAGAGAAATAGCAAAAGCATCCTATTCCTTAACTGTGTTCTGGATATTAGATTCAGATGAAATGCCTGCAGATCGCCCACGAGTGGTTCACGGATTGTCTGATCGCACATGGCAAGGTCTGATCTGATAGGCTGACTTTCAGGAGTCGAGATCCACAGGATTTTAATCAGCCCATTGGGAAACAAAGGCTGTCTCCAATCCAACCTAACCTCAAAAAGCTGCAATAATTTGGTCAAAATCACGAAAAGGAGAAATCATATGAGATGAGTCATACACAAATCAACAATTTAAACCTAAACCTAACCATAAAGTCTAACCCCTTAGCCAAACCTGACCATGACTGTAATACAGACTCTACATGACTTTAAATTGTTTAAAATGTCTAGAAAAAGCTGGATATATGAGGTAAACTTATTTTAGAAGTTTGATTACACCTGGAAAAGTCATGTAAAACAATATAATCTTCATGGGAATTTTATTAATATATCAAGCTCTTTTCTATACCAAGCTCTAAAAAAATCATTATCCAGTAAATCAAGAACAACTGGAGAAGTCATGCAGCCTTCAAATATTGTTGTGGACAATGAGGGGACTTGAGTCAAAATGGTCGAGAACCTGCTGTAATAGGAAAAAAGAGTTGTATGATTTTTCCATTTTGTACAAATTATTATGTTAATATGATTGTGTTTGTCCAAACCTGCTTGCTTTTCAGGCAGCATGCATCGGTAGGAAAACATGAAGACATATCTGAATTCATTGTTTGCATAACATCCTGTCTACAAAGATGTCTTCATCTGGTTGTTTTTAAAGACAGTGTTGCATCCTTCATGCCTGTGATATCTCACGGTCTGTAACTTGCCTGTTGTTAGAAGAAAAAAAAGCATCTAATGAAACTAAAAGAAAAACATTTTCTGCATTTTATTTGAGGAGGGAGGGGGTGACTTGTACTAACCTTTGTGAACAAGAAGAATCATCAGTGTTTTTAGTCTGGTATCCTGGAATTTACTGCTAGTGTAAAAAAAATTTGGCATACACTTTTTTTGGCAAGTCACCTTCATTTATATAGCGCTTTTTGCAACACAGATTGCTTCAAAGCAGCTTCACAGTGATAATAGGGAATTCATTTTGTTTTTAAAGAAAAGTTTTTGATTAATTTCTGTTGTAAAAACTGATTAGTTATTTATTTAATTATTTATTTAATTAAAAATAATCCCCTTTTGCCTTTCAGACGCGGCTCATGTTTACAACAATAATCCTGAGGGGTGAACTCATTTAAAGTAATGTAATCGTCAGGTTTTAGCCAGGTTTCTGTCATACACAGCACATCTAGGTTATGGTCTGTAATCATATCATTAACAATAAGCGCTTTTGAGGAAAGGGATCGAATATTCAGAAGCCCGAGCTTTATCATTTGTTCATCTGTATTATATCTGTTTTTTATTTGTTGAACATAAATTACATTTTTACCCTTAAATGGTTTTGAGAGTTTTTTATATTTACTAATTCGGGGAACAGACACAGTCTCTATGTGACAATATCTAGGTGAGAGAGTCTCTATGTGTTGGGATTTATCTGATTTCTGTGACATGAGACAGCTAGCAGACGATCGGTTAAGCCAGTCTGTCTGCTTCCTGACCTGGGCCCCAGTTAGTCAAGGTTCAGCTCTAAGACTATGTGCCAAATTACTAGAGAGAAGAGCGGCACTATTCCAGGAGGGATGAATACCATCTCTTTTTAACAGGTCTGGTCTGCCCCAAAAGCTTTTCCAATTGTCTATGAACCCTATGTTATTCTGCGGACACCACTTAGACAGCCAGCCATTGAGTGATGATAGTCTGCTAAGTATCTCATCACTCCTTCTAACTGGGAGGGGGCCAGAGCAAAAACATTAGCTGCCATCGTACTTGCGAGTTCACACGCCTCTTTAATTAAGTTCATTTTGGTGCTCTCCGACTGGCGAAGTCGAACATCATTAGTGCTGACGTGAATAACAATCTTAGAGAATTTACGATTAGCATTAGCCAGCACTTTTAAATTTGCTTTGATGTCAGGTGCTCTGGCTCCCGGTAAACATGTGACTATGGTGGCTGGTGTCTCTATTTTCACGTTCCGTGTAATAGAATCGTCAATAACTAGGGTACTTTCAACAGGATTCTCAGTAGGTGCGTCACTGAGTGGGGAGAACCTGTTTGATGTTCTAATCGGAACGGAAGCATACTAGCATACACATGACATCAAAGCTAACAGACCAGTGCTTTTATTGTTAATTAAAACTATTATAAATGAAAATTTTATATTTTGTAAAAAGTGTGGAACCCTGGAGTAAATAATAACATATTTTTTAGTGTGTGATTTATTCCTTTAAATTTAAACAGAGCATAAATTTAAAGAGTAAAGCTTAAAATGTAAATTTTTTTAGGAATGTAACATTTTTAACTTAAACTTATTTCAGTTAGTTGCCAAAGCGGCAACATTTTGCATTTCCATTTAACGTTTTTATGTTGAAATACTAAAATGACTAAAACTGAAATAAAAATTAAGCTAAATCTAATTTTTTTTTTTTTAAACAACAAAACTACAAAAAAATCTAAAATGAAATTAATATTTAATATTAATAGTAACAGGGCCGTGCACAGAGGGGTTTGGCCCGGTGGCTAGAGCCACTGCCCCTCTGCCCTCATTGGCTGAGGTGCCCCTTTTTTGTGGTTGTGCGGAGACGATAGTTCCAGAATGTCGTCCCATTAACAGGTAGATTATAAACTACAATCCACATTACAGACAGTGGTTGATCCGTGGAATTAGTAATTTGGTAGTTTGTTTTTGTATTTCTGTCGGTAATGTTTTGCTCCTGGTCTTCTAATAGTTCTAATAACTTGTGTACAAAATGTTCACGTTCTTGGAAGATAATTAATTGTCTAATCAATTTATTATACCTGATCCGAGCTAAATAACACCAAATTTGCTGTTGTCGGCATACTTTGTAGACAAAAACTTCACAAAAAAGAAGACAGTGAGAAAGAGCAAAGGGAGGCTAAAGTCAGTTCAACATCGCAAATATGGATTCAAAGCTCCAGCATATCAGCGGGTAAATCATCATATAGAATATTTAGCAGACAGTTTGTCACACTTTAACTCCAGTAAAGTACATTTCTCATTATAATCAATTGTGAGTTATTACTAGTATCTATAACATACATAAAATGTATAATGTTTTATTAAGACCATATTAATAGTAGCCTATACACAATTTAAAAAAAACCAATATATACTATAAATGTTCTAAATGAGTTGTATCTTAGCATAGTAGGGCTTAGGGCTTAAAATATATATGTTTGTATTAAACATTGCTAAAATAAATCATAAAAATTGTTTGTTTGTTTGTTTAAAAATCGTATAAATGTATGAGGTGGCGTTTTATTCCACAGACACACAGGGTCAAACCAGCATGGGGCAAAAGACACAGTATTGATACAAATAGGCTAAAATAATGTTTTAATCTTAGTTAATACTTGTTCAAAACAATCACTTTAGCAAAGTATTTACTATTTTCTGTTTATTTTAATAAATAAAATAATGTATTATTGTTCAATAAATATACTGTCATTAAAATATGTTAGTACAAAAATATATTTTAAAAATACAGAAACAAAAATTATTTTAAAAAGTAAAGATTCTGAAAGCATTGAAAGATAATTCAATTAAATATGTAATAATAATTTTTTTTAAAAGCTTAACAAATAATAGTAGTAGTAGTAACAAATAATTAAAATATGATATTTTATTATTTGATATGATTAATGTCATGTTTTTTAATATGATGGTTTCATTACAAATATGGTGATTATCTCTAAGGTGGACACCCAACTTAATATATGATATTTCCTATCTGAATCTAACCATGTCATGTCAACAAATGGAAAAGTCAGCTAACTATTTATTATCATGTTAATTATTGTGCTTTTTACCCCAAATACCATACTCTTACATAGTCTTCTGTTATTGAAACTGTTGCTTTAATTACCTTGAACAAAACGGAAAATCATTAACAAGACCTTTGTTTCAAACTATATTTAATAGTTTTAGCGATTCTCATTTGCAACATGAATCTACAACATTTTAAAAAACATTAAATATGAGAACAAATTAGCGCAGAATCAACTTTTTGGAGTAGTAATTACAACAACATAAATTGAATTAGCACTAAAACCTAACAACTGTTTTTACAATATGATTGTAAAAGGTTTGTTATTCATTCTCTATATTAAGATGATACTCAACCCCCTTATAGTGCCCCTTTTTTGGTTTGGGCCACTCCCCCTCAAAATGTCTGTGCACGGCCCTGAATAGCAATATATAAATAGTAAAATAACAAACATGAACTAAAAGGTGTTCTATTACAGTGTAATTCTGACTACATAGAAATATATCACATAACTAACATCAGAATTAACGTCATGCTAACACAGAGGTTTCGGTATGAGAGGCTACATATAAATATGAACCACCATCGAGGTTTTAATGGCTTTGACCTGCTGATAGTGAGCTCAAGCTGAGGTTTCCAGAGTCTGGGCTCAGTTTCCCGAGTTAGGAGAAACTAATGACAATTGATCTTTATCAAATTTTAAAACAGAGGGAGAGAGAGGGTTATCCTGCCCGCGGCCTGACCACTGCGGCCTGGCTGGAGGTAGTCTGCATCGGGCAGAGTTTCATAGACTCAATGTATATTAAACCTGAGATGGAATTTCATACACAGATGATGCCTGTCTTCTGTCCTTCCAGCGAAACCAAAAGAAGTGTCTCTACTTTCACGTTATGTCTCTTCCCCTTTGTTATCTCTCTCACTCTCTCTTTCTCTCTCACACCATCCATCTGTCCTTTACAGTCCATCTCACGTCTTCTGTCATGTCTCCGGTTTGGTAGTAAAAATATCCTGCTCTGAAATCAGCAAGCGATCACTGCATGGTTTATGTTTCAAGACATACAGTACATTATATGCATTAAATATTGCTGTATGGTACATTATTTGTACTTGAAGCCGTGACCTGTTTGTTAAATAAAACTGAAACAAAATCTAATGCATTGGAACAAGGTAAGAAATACTTAACAAATATATATATATATATATATATATATATATATACACTCACCTAAAGGATTATTAGGAACACCATACTAATACTGTGTTTGACCCCCTTTCGCCTTCAGAACTGCCTTAATTCTACGTGGCATTGATTCAACAAGGTGCTGAAAGCATTCTTTAGAAATGTTGGCCCATATTGATAGGATAGCATCTTGCAGTTGATGGAGGTTTGTGGGATGCACATCCAGGGCACGAAGCTCCCGTTCCACCACATCCCAAAGATGCTCTATTGGGTTGAGATCTGGTGACTGTGGGGGCCATTTTAGTACAGTGCACTCATTGTCATGTTCAAGAAACCAATTTGAAATGATTCGAGCTTTGTGACATGGTGCATTATCCTGCTGGAAGTAGCCATCAGAGGATGGGTACATGCTGGTCATAAAGGGATGGACATGGTCAGAAACAATGCTCAGGTAGGCCGTGGCATTTAAACGATGCCCAACTGGCACTAAGGGGCCTAAAGTGTGCCAAGAAAACATCTCCCACACCATTACACCACCACCACCAGCCTGCACAGTGGTAACAAGGCATGATGGATCCATGTTCTCATTCTATTTACGCCAAATTCTGACTCTACCATCAGAATGTCTCAACAGAAATCGACTCCTCAGACCAGGCAACATTTTTCCAGTGTTCAACCGTCCACATTTGGTGAGCTCGTGCAAATTGTAGCCTCTTTTTCCTATTTGTAGTGGAGATGAGTGGTACCCAGTGGGGTCTTCTGCTGTTGTAGCCCATCCGCCTCAAGGTTGTGCGTGTTGTGGCTTCACAAATGCTTTGCTGCATACCTCGGTTGTAACGAGTGGTTATTTCAGTCAAAGTGGCTCTTCTATCAGCTTGAATCAGTCGGCCCATTCTCCTCTAGCATCAACAAGGCATTTTCGCCCACAGGACTGCCGCATACTGGATGTTTTTCCCTTTTCACACCATTCTTTGTAAACTCTAGAAATGGTTGTGCGTGAAAATCCCAGTAACTGAGCAGATTGTGAAATACTCAGACCGGCCCGTCTGGCACCAACAACCATGCCACGCTCAAAATTGCTTAAATCACCTTTCTTTCCCATTCTGACATTCAGTTTGGAATTCAGGAGATTGTCTTGACCAGGACCACACCCCTAAATGCATTGAAGCAACTGCCATGTGATTGGTTGATTAGATAATTGCATTAATGAGAAATTGAACAGTTGTTCCTAATAATCCTTTAGATGAGTGTATATATATATATATATATATATATATATATATATGCAAAGCATCTATAAAATAGTTCCGTCTAATTACAAATTAACTATTTAAATCAATATTTATCTGTCTCTGTGTTAGCTTAGAGACATACCAATGTGAAACTATTAAAGTTGTCGATTGTCTTTTCTTGCCTATCGTGATGTAAATCCCTAAAAAACGAAGAAGAAAAACGTGTAGGGTGGAACGTGATCTAAAAAAAATAATGATGTGCACTGATAAATCATTTATAATACATTTACATTTATTTACATTTATTCATTTTATCCTAAGCAACTTACAAATGAGGAATACAGGAAGCGATTCGTCATGAAGAATAAACACAAAAAGTCCTCAAAATACAAAGTTTCAGACATTGCTTAGAGTAGCATAAGCTAGAATAGGGAGGGAATTTTTTTTTTGTTGACATTTTATGATGATGATGATGAGGTGGTTAAGTGCATAACATACATCATTGTGATTTTGAGATTCTCACTCACAGCCTGTTTCTGGCCTCCTTTTGAAAATCCTCAAAGATCTTTAAGATTGTAAATCAGTTTTACCTGCAGAGGGTTCGCTAGTCCCCCAGCTTAGCCAGTCTGGTTTTAAGTGCTGCTGGTCAGACTGGGAGACCAACTAAACCAGCTTAGACCAGCTGGGGTTTTTTCAGCTGAGATGTTTAACTCTTTCCCCACCATTGACAGAATTTTATGGCAATCCATGTTTTTAATCTTATACAATAGGGGGCGCTATTATGCATCTTCTAAAAGAGTACTGAATCTCCGGATCAAAATACGGGCGAAGAAGAAGCAGAAACAAGTGACAGAAGCATTGCTTATGCACATGTAAGCTAACGTGATCATCAACATTAAACAGCATATAAATCAAAACTGCCTAACGTTACCGAATTAAATCGACCCAAGACGAGCTACAGGACTGTGAAGCTTTTGGGGGTGTTGATGGATTCAATTTACTCCATCTATGTTTTAATTATCTTTCTGAATCTGATCCGGATGTAGTCTTTGACAAAAACATGATCTTTTTGTTTAAAATGTTGCTTTTTTTTATGAAATTTACCCACACCAGGTGCTGGTTATATAATTAGAATATCATCAAAAAGTTGATTTATTTCACTAATTCCATTCAAAAAGTGAAACTTATATATTATATTCATTCATTACACACAGAGTGATATATTTCAAATGTTTATTTCTTTTCATTTTGATGATTTTAACTGACAACTAAGGAAAATCCCAAATTCAGTATCTCAGAAAATTAGAATATTGTGAAAAGGTTCAATATTGAAGACACCTGGTGCCACACTCTAATGAGCTAATTAACTCAAAACACCTGCAAAGGCCTTTAAATGGTCTCTCAGTCTAGTTCTGTAGGTTACACAATCATGAGGAAGACTGCTGACTTGACAGTTGTCCAAAAGACGACCATTGACACCTTGCACAAGGAGGGCAAGACACAAAAGGTCATTGAAAAAGAGGCTGGCTGTTCACAGAGCTCTGTGTCCAAGCACATTAACAGAGAGGCGAAGGGAAAGAAAAGATGTGGTAGAAAAAAGTGTACAAGCAATAGGGATAACCGCACCCTGGAGAGCATTGTGAAACAAAACCCATTCAAAAATGTGGGGGAGATTCACAAAGAGTGGACTGCAGCTGAAGTCAGTGCTTCAAGAACCACTACGCACAGACCTACGCAAGACATGGGTTTCAGCTGTCGCATTCCTTGTGTCAAGCCACTCTTGAACAACAGACAGCGTCAGAAGCGTCTCGCCTGGGCTAAAGACAAAAAGGACTGGACTGCTGCTGAGTGGTCCAAAGTTATGTTCTCTGATGAAAGTAAATTTTGCATTTCCTTTGGAAATCAGGGTCCCAGAGTCTGGTGGAAGAGAGGAGAGGCACACAATCCACGTTGCTTGAGGTCCAGTGTAAAATTTCCACTGTCAGTGATGGTTTGGGGTGCCATGTCATCTGCTGGTGTTGGTCCACTGTGTTTTCTAAGGTCCAAGGTCAACGCAGCCGTATACCAGGAAGTTTTAGAGCACTTCATTCTTCCTGCTGCTGACCAACTTTATGGAGATGCAGATTTCATTTTCCAACAGGACTTGGCACCTGCACACAGTGCCAAAGCAACCAGTACCTGGTTTAAGGACCATGGTATCCCTGTTCTTAATTGGCCAGCAAACTCGCCTGACCTTAACTCCATAGAAAATCTATGGAGTATTGTGAAGAGGAAGATGTGATATGCCAGACCCAACAATGCAGAAGAGGTGAAGGACACTATCAGAGCAACCTGGGCTCTCATAACACCTGAGCAGTGCCACAGACTGATCGACTCCATGCCACGCCACATTGCTGCAGTAATTCAGGCAAAAGGAGCCCCAACGAAGTATTGAGTGCTGTACATGCTCATACTTTTCATGTTCATACTTTTCAGTTGGCCAAGATTTCTAAAAATCCTTTCTTTGTATTGGTCTTAAGTAATATTCTAATTTTCTGAGATACTGAATTTGGGATTTTCCTTAGTTGTCAGTTATAATCATCAAAATGAAAAGAAATAAACATTTTAAAATATATCAGTCTGTGTAATGAATGAATATAATATACAAGTTTCACTTTTTGAAAGGAATTAGTGAAATAAATCAACTTTTTGATGATATTCTAATTATATGACCAGCACCTGTACAAGTGTTGATAAAAAAGTGATGCATGAAGCCAGAATAAAGCTGTTCTCTGTTCTTTCTTGTGATATATTGCATGTTCAGATATTCATACAACAACATATTCTGGGGGCCAGAATGCTGGCCACTTTAAAAAAAAATGTTGGTGGGGAAAGAGTTGAAATTTAACTTTAAAAACCACGATGAGAGACATTACTCATTTAACACATCTGAATCCTGAGAGGCAAGCTTTTAAGCCTTGTGTTACAGTCAACAGTCCTCTGGTGGCTTTAGAGTGAAAATATCAGCCTGAGATGTTTAAACACCATTTTCTATAGATCTCCGGCTGGTGTGCTGTGTGTGGCGAGGTGGAGTATGTGATAATGGCAGTGTGGTGTGCAGCCTGCAGTTTCCCTCTCCACAACGCTGCTGAGGCCACACCTGCCACAACTGGTGCAGGCTGAGCCAGCATGGCTGACCGAGCATGCCATCAGGGTCTGGCTGCGTACGGGCGGATCCAGCGGTGTGACGCCTGAGAGCCCTACAGATATGATTTGAGGCCTGAAGTGAAAGAACAGAAACCACTGCCTACATCCCAGTGATAGCCTTGGCCATGCACAGATCAGAGGAAGAGAAGGGGAGAGATAGAATGAATGGGCCAGAGAAGAACAGAATGAATGAATGAATGAATTGGCCAGAGAAGAACAGAATGATTGAATGAATTAATTCATTAATCGGCCAGAGAAGAACAGAATAAATGAATGAATTGGCCAGAGAATAACAGAATGAATGAATGGGCCAGAGAAGAACAGAATGAATGAATTGGCCAGAGAAGAGCAGAAGGGTTTAATTAATTAATTCATTCATTAATTAATAGGCCAGAGAATAACAGAATGAATGAATAAATGGATGAATGGGCCAGAGAAGAACAGAATGAATGAATGAATGAATAAATGGATAAATGGGCCAGAGAAGAACAGAATGAATGAATGGATGAATGGGCCAGAGAAGAACAGAATGAATGAATGGATGAATGGGCCAGAGAAGAACAGAATGAATGAATGGATGAATGGGCCAGAGAAGAACAGAATGAATGAATGGATGAATGGGCCAGAGAAGAACAGAATGAATGAATTAATGGATGAATGGGCCAGAGAAGAACTGAATGAATGAATAAATGGATGAATGGGCCAGAGAAGAACAGAATGAATGAATGGATGAATGGGCCAGAGAAGAACAGAATGAATGAATGGGCCAGAGAAGAACAGAATGAATGAATGAATGAATAAATGGATGAATGGGCCAGAGAAGAACAGAATGAATGAATGAATGGATGAATGGGCCAGAGAAGAACAGAATGAATTAATGGATGAATGAATGGATGAATGGATGGATGAATGGATGAATGGGCCAGAGAAGAACAGAATGAATGGATGAATGGATGAATGGGCCAGAGAAGAACAGAATGAATGAATGAATGAATGAATAAATGGATGAATGGGCCAGAGAAGAACAGAATGAATGAATGGATGAATGGGCCAGAGAAGAACAGAATGAATGAATGAATGAATGGATGAATGGGCCAGAGAAGAACAGAATGAATGAATGGATGAATGAGCCAGAGAAGAACAGAATGAATGAATGGATGAATGGGCCAGAGAAGAACAGAATGAATGAATGAATGAATGGATGAATGAATGGGCCAGAGAAGAACAGAATGAATGAATGGATGAATGGATGAATGGGCCAGAGAAGAACAGAATGAATGAATGAATGAATGAATGGATGAATGGGCCAGAGAAGAACAGAATGAATGAATGGATGAATGGATGAATGGGCCAGAGAAGAACAGAATGAATGAATGGATGAATGGGCCAGAGAAGAACAGAATGAATGAATGGATGAATGAATGGATGAATGGGCCAGAGAAGAACAGAATGAATGAATGAAAATCTGATTTTGGCAATTTCAGGGAAGACATGGATGGCTTATGATAGCAACAAAAATAAATAAATAAATAACAACACGAATATGTGTAAATAAGACTAAACTTTCACTTGTCAGTGCACTATTGCTTTAAAAAGAGCACATTATGACATTAGACATTATTCAAAATGCACTGAAAAAAAAAGGTGTAGGATTTCCTTTGAAACAGGTTTCACTCAGAAATTGCTAGTAAATTTCACAAAGAATTACAGAGGAACAGCTAGTAACACATTGGATTAAACCTGAAATTCTGAAATAGTATGTTCTCGTAAAACATACTCCAATAATCTTTGTTTCATTTACAACTTTGAAAAAATCATTTTTACAGTACTTATTACGCCAAACTCCAACATGCACTTATCAGTAACGACCCCAGTTCTTCTGACGTTCTACAGACCACACAGACTGACTTCCATTTTCACTCATCATTGCGTTCCCATCAGCAGCAGTCGAATGTCACACTGAGCGGCCTCCTATAAAGGTCAGCCTGCTCTCATGTGACCTGTGGTTTAGCAGCACTTTAGCTGGAAAAACCCAGAGAGAGCAGCACGCTCACAGAAGGGGTCGGGGGACCTTCTGAAGCGTGCTGCACTCTGAAAGCAAATCTAGATATGAATCACAGAGTAGCAGCATGACATATAAAAAGAATGACAGGTAAAGGAAACTCATTTGAGGTACGTGCCTACAGGAATGTCCCACATCAGCAGGATTCTTTATTTGCTTGTGACTAGCTTGTGACTTTTCATTTGCAACCTAACAACACAGATTTACACCACCAGTCAAAAAGCTGGACACACCTACAAATTTTAGAAAAATAGCTAACTACATTCATTAATTTTTTTAGTCTTCTAAAGAAATGTCTACATAAGCAAAATTTATATTTGTCTAAAAAACATTTCAGCATAAGCTTTTAAATCAAAATTTTAAGATTAAAAGAAACACAAATTCAGTCAAGTGTGTTCAGACTTTGGACACATGAAACAAATAAAATATTTTAGACATTTGCAAAAACCACAAGCTCTCTGAATATGAATAAACAATAGTTAGTTCAGCAATTTATTCCACTGAATCAATTTGATACTTCTGACTGCAGTGAACATTACTTCTGACTGCAACAATCATTACTTCTGACTGCAGTGACCATTACTTCTGACTGCAACAATCATTACTTCTGACTGCAGTGACCGTTACTTCTGACTGCAACAATCATTACTTCTGACTGCAGTGACCGTTATTTCTGACTGCAGTGACCATTATTTCTGACTGCAGTGACCGTTTCTTCTGACTGCAGTGACCGTTACTTCTGACTGCAGTGATCATTACTTCTGACTGCAGTGACCATTACTTCTGACTGCAGTGATCATTACTTCTGACTGCAACAATCATTACTTCTGACTGCAGTGACCGTTACTTCTGACTGCAACAATCATTACTTCTGACTGCAGTGACCGTTATTTCTGACTGCAACAATCATTACTTTTGACTGCAGTGACCGTTATTTCTGACTGCAGTGACCATTACTTCTGACTGCAGTGACCGTTTCTTCTGACTGCAGTGACCGTTACTTCTGACTGCAACAATCATTACTTCTGACTGCAGTGACCGTTATTTCTGACTGCAGTGACCATTATTTCTGACTGCAGTGACCGTTTCTTCTGACTGCAGTGACCATTACTTCTGACTGCAGTGACCATTACTTCTGACTGCAGGGACCGTTACTTCTGACTGCAGTGATCATTACTTCAGACTGCAGTGACCGTTACTTCTGACTGCAGTGACCGTTACTTCTGACTGCAACAATCATTACTTCTGACTGCAGTGACCATTACTTCTGACTGCTGTGACCGTTACTTCTGACTGCAACAATCATTACTTCTGACTGCAGTGACCATTACTTCTGACTGCTGTGACCATTACTTCTGACTGCAGTGACCGTTACTTCTGACTGCAGTGACCATTACTTCTGACTGCAGTGACCATTACTTCTGACTGCAGTGACCGTTACTTCTGACTGCAGTGACCATTACTTCTGACTGCAGTGACCGTTACTTCTGACTGCAACAATCATTACTTCTGACTGCAGTGACCGTTACTTCTGACTGCAACAATCATTACTTCTGACTGCAGTGACCGTTACTTCTGACTGCAACAATCATTACTTCTGACTGCAGGGACCATTACTTCAGACTGCAGTGACCGTTACTTCTGACTGCAACAATCATTACTTCTGACTGCAGTGACCGTTACTTCTGACTGCAGTGACCATTACTTCTGACTGCAGTGACCGTCTCTTCTGACTGCAGTGACCATTACTTCTGACTGCAGTGATCATTACTTCTGACTGCAGGGACCGTTACTTCTGACTGCAGTGATCATTACTTCAGACTGCAGTGACCGTTACTTCTGACTGCAGTGACCGTTACTTCTGACTGCAACAATCATTACTTCTGACTGCAGTAACCATTACTTCTGACTGCAGTGACCGTTACTTCTGACTGCAGTGACCATTACTTCTGACTGCAGTGACCGTTACTTCTGACTGCAGTGACCGTTACTTCTGACTGCAGTGACCATTACTTCTGACTGCAGTGACCGTTACTTCTGTCTGCAGTGACCATTACTTCTGATTACAGTGACCGATACTTCTGACTGCAACAATCATTACTTCTGACTGCAGTGACCATTACTTTTGACTGCAGTGACCATTACTTCTGACTGCAACAATCATTACTTTTGACTGCAACAATCATTACTTCTGACTGCAGTGACCGTTACTTCTGACTGCAGTGACCGTTACTTCTAACTGCAGTGACCATTACTTCTGACTGCAACAATCATTACTTCTGACTGCAACAATCATTACTTCTGATTGCAGTGACCGTTACTTTTTACTGCAGTGACCGTTACTTCTGACTGCAGTGACTGTTACTTCTGACTGCAACAATCATTACTTCTGACTTCAGTGACCATTACTTCTGACTGCAGTGACCGTTACTTCTGATTACAGTGACCGTTACTTCTGACTTCAGTGACCATTACTTCTGACTGCAGTGACCGTTACTTCTGACTGCAGTGACCGTTACTTCTGATTACAGTGACCGTTACTTCTGACTGCAGTGACCGTTACTTCTGATTACAGTGACCGTTACTTCTGACTTCAGTGACCATTTTTTCTGACTGCAGTGATCATTACTTCTGACTGTAGTGACTGTTACGTCTGACTGAAGTGATTATTATATCTAATTGCAGTAATTTTTTTTCCTGCTGACTACAGTGATCATTACTTGTGATTGCAGTGATCATTATTCCTGACTGCAGTGATCATTACATCGAAGTGCAGTGATCATTACTCCAGGCTGCACTAATACCTCAGCGACCGAGTTTTAGAGGCCTGGTTAAAAGACATAAAACCAGTCCGAGCTTTTAGACCTGGCCAAAGGAAAACCACCACTTCTAAGCGATGAATATTTTACCCTCTCGATCGCTCAGAGTGACCACAGGCTGCGTTAAGAGTTATTGGCCAGAGGCAAAGAGGGCACTTAACAAATGATAATGCCCATTTCTATCAGGTAGAAGAGACACGGCCTACAGCTGAGAGCCACCATGGTCAAACCCAAACCACTGAGTCCAGCGCTGACCACACACTCCATAGAATCATCAAGAACACACACGCGCACGCGCACGCGCACACACTAAACACACACACCATAAGAAAAGCATCTATAAGCATGATGTATATAGATAGGGGTGTGTATATTTGTGCAGATCCACTCACATTAATAGATAAACTCTGAATAACTATGTTATTCATCTTGCACGTATCCATTTATCACATACAAATGTTACCACATTATTAACATTACCGATCGCCCTCATTCCAGGAAACGCACCATAGACATCAATCACACATAATGATAGCTGCCAATCCCATTTGTGACTTAGCACACACAGTCTTACGACCACCATATTGACCACTTCCTCCATCATCATGCCAAAAATGACCATTCACTGCCCACAAATGCACCGCACCAAGGAAATCCTGAGATAAAAAAGTGCACATTTACACATCATTCATTTTACATGAACGTTGTACATGCACTCCATTAAATCTGTAAAAGAAGCACAAGAAATGTTAGAAGTCATTCAACAATTTCCCCATAATTTGCTAGCTTTAGATGTTCTGAACCATCAACTAAACTTGTTCTCCTGTCTTTAGCAGTTCATCATGATCTCTAGATAATTTTGCAGCTCTTTTTCTCTTACACTAATCTAAAGATTTCATTGGCCCGTCTGAGGAACTCATAAGACATTTTGGAGTTCCACGGCCGCCTGTAGACATATTCAGATATTGATCAACCGGGTAAGAGATCTGATTCTTAGAGAGGTCGGCACAGTAATCTGGTTTACAGCTCTGTAGTTTGGAGACAGGGCTGGCAATGATAGCCCTGCCTGATTAAATTTGCAACTCAAGGGGGATTTTTTAACGTGAGGTAATTGCTGACAGGCAGTGGGTCAGACAGCCCTCGGCCCAATCAAGTGGTATCAGATGTCACGGTAACATTTCATGGCCCCAGAGAGGAAAAGAGAGCGAGAGAGTTATACAAATAACTGCCTTATCTAACTCTCTCTCACACATACTACATGCTCACATAATGTATCATCTGTGCTGTGCATTTAAATTCTTTAACTATGAGTATCAGAGGTCATAGGTCAGATGTCACCATCAACTAAACCACAGCAAGCAGGGGGTCGAGGTTTGGCTAGTTAGCTTCGCCAATTCAATTGCTGTTTTTCAATTACAGTAGGTTTCATTAATAAGCATGTTTATTGTAAAATCTTGTCCCAGTTTAGTTTACTGCAGCTAGTGAAATTCAAAACTAAGTGATTTCAAAACTAAACATTATTTGCATTTACAAATAGCAATACTAAAATTAATTTGCATTTCTCAGCTGAACTATTTTGCATGACTTAACTCTTTCCCCACCAACGTTTTTTTTTTTTTTAAGTTGCCAGCCAGCGCCAGCATTTTTGATCATTTTCATAAAAATTCATGACGCCCAGAATATTTTGTTGTATGAATTTACCTAAACATGCAGTATATCAAAAGAAAGATAAGAACTTCTGCTTTAAAAAAAATATTCTATCTTCATGCATTCTTTTTTTATTTTTTTTTATCAACACTTGAATGTAGGTAAGTTGAGAAAATCATGTTTTTGTCAGAGACTATGTTCGGATCGACAGATGGAGTAGATTGAGTACATCAACACCCCCAAAGCTTCACAGTCGTTTCCTCTTCATGGGTTCAACATTTCATTCAGTAACTTTAGGTAGTTTTGATTTATATGCTGTTTAATGTTTGATGATCATGTTATTTTACCTGTGCGTAAGCAATGTTTTATCGCTTGTTTCTGCTTCTTCTTCATCTGTGTTATGATGCAGAGATTCTGCGTAATAGCGCCCCTACCGCATAACAGTGAAAACATGGATTGCCGGAAAAGTCTGTCAATGACGGGGAAGCGTTGAGTCATAAATGACGGAAAATTCTGTCAATGGCAGGGAAAGAATTAATAAATGCTATTTATTAAAACAAACTACTTTCACACAGTCAAGTAGTCCAGTACATTTCATTTGTAACATTTTCTTGGCTATTAAACATTCTTGAATCATTCAGACCATTTTGTGAACTTCAATGAATGTTAATTCAATTAAATAATGAAATAAATATAAATATTACATAACAAGGTAATAAAATATAATATATAAATAAATATAATAATAATATTTCTAATGAATTAATTGATGAATTATTAAATCACAAAACACTACTGAATGGCGATTCATAAATATTTTACAGTAGTACATTAGAGAAACTTAATTTTTCCAAATGGTAACACTATTTTGATGGTCCCTTTTGTACATTCTGTTGACTATAAGTAACTTTGCAACTATATGTCAACTAACTCTCATTAGAGTTTAGTAGACTGTCTGCTTAATATCTGCTAACTGTAACGGTTTTCAGGTTCACTGACTCTCTCTCTCTCTCTCTCTCACTCACTCTCTCTCTCTGTGTGCGTGCGAGCATTGATTGATTCATCTGAATCACCTGATCCTAATCAGCGCAACACTACTTAACCTGTGCCTTTTCTGTTCTGTGTTGTCAGAAGTTTGGTGTTTGTTGTGCTGTGTGTTCCTGCCCTCAGTTATGCTTCAGTCTTGTTCCTGCCTGGGTTACCTGCTCTGACCATTTGGGATCTTGCCTATGGACTGTGTGTTTGTGGCACTTGGCGTTGCCTGGATACCCTTGATTTCTGCAGCATAGATTCTTTGGCTTGCCCTATTGTTCCCACCAGCAAACTCTAATAAATTCTTCACTGCCTATTGCAAATGCATCTGTCTCATTCATCCCTGACAGAAACTCTTTATTGTGATGGTCCTCAACAGACACTCTACTGACTATAAGTAACTTTGCAAGTACATGTCAACTTATTCTAACCCTACCAGTCTGCTAATATTCTAATGAGAGTTAGTAGACATGTAGGTGCAACGTTACATATAGTCAACAGAATGTTCAAAAAGGACCATCAAAATAAAGTGAAACCCTGCAAATTATTGCAAATCAATTATTAATTACATAAATACATGCCAATAATCACTAAGCATTACTGCAAATAAATAAACAAATACTTTTAATTATTCAAATAAATAATTATCAATAATTGCAAATACATTTTTTCCTGATATGTACAATACACACTGATATTTGTCTAAATTACATTTAAAACAATTAACAGATCTAACAAAAAGACTTTAATTTTGCCTCACAGCTGCAATCTTGGACTAAACAAAGAGTGAAAACCGCTGAGGATGACCATACAGCAGAGCTGTGCCCCAGTGGATACCACCACTGTCCTGTCATTTAAAGACAAAAGCCATTAATACAATATAAGAAAAACATTTCTGTTTGCAGACAAATATAGGCCTATGTGTGTGTGTGCCTGTTGGGGCCCATTTCTAACCGGTGCTAAATGGCTTCAAGAGTGTTTGAGCACATTAGTGTTAAAGGTCATATGTTTGCTATGCTAACCTGTGACCTCTGATCTATTACAGCAGTGCTCAGAGAGACAGAGATGCACACAAGGTGTGTGACATCTCTAATGGACATGTGCTCAGAAAGGGACCGTCCCAGGACAAGTGAATTATTAAACAAGGCAAAACAGTGATCACACACACCCCTCATTAATGTACACACACACACGCTCTCATAATGGAGACTGACTTGCACACATTTTCTGTCCCTTAACTAAACATTTCTGCATGTTTATATTATCCTCAAGACATTATTTCATACGTTTCTCACCTAAAGTCTGCTTCTCTCATTTTTTCTTTCACTCTTCATTCTGTCTCTATTTATTCTCTAAGATTTCCCCTAAGAAGCCAGACAGTTCCTTATTCTGAGTCATTTTTAAGCATGTTAATATTATCAGTCACACATTGTTATCAGACATATTTAAGAGTCTGAAACCACATGCAACATTTAGCAACGATTCGTTAATTTCTCACACTTCTGCTTCCTGGACGTAAGCCGCAAAACAGACAGACAGCCCATATTGTCTAGAGCAGCCTACTGTGAGACCCAGAACTAGTTTGTGTGATGAAGATGATAATGATGTATGTGTGTGTGTTTATAGTGGATCGTAAGCCCCTAGAGGGCCGAAGGCAGGGAAATGGCTGTCATGTACAGATCTGAGAGTGTTATGAACTTGCTTACTCTCACAAATCCTCTATCAATCCTGGGTCATGTTACTTTATCTAACAAAAATGCTCACACACATTTACCCAGCTATCCTCAAAGGAAAACGTTATTGCTCAGAAATTGCCATTTCGAAGCTTAAGAGACTTAATGGAGTTGGAGATGGAGAAAATGAAAAAAAAATAAAATAAAAAATAGAAGCAGAAGACCTCAGCAAAAAGTCTCCATTTGCTCTTCATTTAATGTAAAATATTTTACATTTCTCAGCTGAATAAATATTTGCATGGATTCATTTAATAAAACCAACTGCTTTCTATGTGCTGCTTCGATAAATTGTCAAGTATCCCCGTAAATCTCATTTTGGCTATTTTGCTATTAAACCTCCCTTAAAGGGATAGTTCACCCAAAAATGAAAATTATCCCATAATTTACTCACCCTCAAGGCGGACAGCATTCCGTATTCAACTTACGAAGAAAGTGTTGCACCTCTTGCAGTTCAAAACGCTTACGCTATGCTACGCCAGTTGCGGAACAAGGTCCACCGAAAACGAGATATTTTACATTATAACGTGTTAAATATGGATATTTTTCTCACATAAACCCATCGATTTGCTTTAGAAGGGCTTTATTATCCCACTGGAGCTGTGTGGAGCACTTTTATAATGGATGGATACACTTTTTTGACTTCAAATTTTGGGCTGCCATTATAAAGCTTGGATTAGCCAGGACATTTTTTAATATAACTCCTGATTGTATTCGTCTGAAAGAAGAATGTCGTATACACCTAGGATGGCTTGAGGGTGAGTAAATCACCCTCAGGGTGGGGTAATTATATTTTTGGGTTTCACAAAACACTACTTAAACACTCATTTTAATTAATAGGAGAAACAATTGAGATATAGAAATCCATAAATGAGAACATACATTAGAAGTAAACCGTCTTTTTAGAATATTTAAAGGCTTTCTTCTTTTAGATATATCATGCATTTGTGAAGGCAGGTTTTGTCAGAGTCTGAGATAATTTTGACGGCAAAATAAGCCCACACTCTAACAGATACATCAACTTTTAGAAGATATATGCATCAGTGCAAACTTTAGTCTGCACCTTTATGTGCATGCATGAATTCTGTGCTTTACAATTTGCATGCTCCAATTTTAATAAAGCAATAAAACACTTTATAAAAAACAAATACTTGTACACAATTACCCAACTGCTGGTAGATAGTGTTGATTTAAAGCCTGTTGAAGGTTAAATAGGCCGAATACCTCAGAGAGAGAAAGAGAGAGAGAGAGAGAGAGAGAGAAGGACGTGCGATATCACAGGGGAGGGTGTTATGGAGACACGGGGTTCCATCTGCTGGCAGACACAAATCAAACTGATGCTTCTGTATATGAATCAGATTTGACAGCATGTAAACCATTAGGAGTAACTGACTCCATTCATCTGAGTTTACTTACATGAACATGTGAGTCCATGCATGTACAGTGAGTTAATTAATTAGCCAATATCGTGCATTTGATAGATGGTTGCGTGCAGAACATATATAAATCACGTTGAGCTCATTTAATCTCCTATTAATATGAAATTAAATAATGAAATTATTTATAAAAATGGAAATATTAACATTAAAATGCATTTCACACACACAATCTCTGCTATGAGGAAAACATTAGGTGCATCCATATATTTGCATACAGTGATTATGCACTATTCTATGCCATTTTGCACATCCGAATACTGTAAAAAGTGCACTTCAAATACTGAAAAAACTAAGTGTAAAATGTTGGACATTTCATGCTCTCAGCTGTCGCAGATTTATAAAATAAAATATAAATAAATAAATAAATAAGTGAATAATAAATAAACAAATAACAATAAATAAATACATAAATACATACGTCAAGGTAGTGAAACAAAAATGGTGAAGGAGTGTTGAACTTTGTCCGCCAAGTCACTGTGATGTAACCAACATGTAGGAAGTCACATTGTTGTCATGTCATAATAAAACCATAGAACAGGAAATTACATCACAAAGAGGACCCTCGTACACCCTCACAACTGTGTCAAGGTCACTACGTTTTTTTATAAAACAAAGTTAGTTTAGGTTGTAGAATAATAAAACATGATGAATTAGACTACATGATGTTTAATGATTTGACGAAATGAATTAAAAAAATTCAGAATATTAGTACAAAATTAAATATTGCATTGCATTTTTACTTGATTGTTACACCACTTTACATTTTTTAGAGTTATTAAATCAAAGGTTTTCAAATGTGTATGAATGAAACATGAATACATCAAATGCTTTTCTAAGATTTTGCCACATGCATTGTGAATTTTTTTTTATCTTCGACCCACATACAGGTCATACCAGCACATGTGATGTTGCACTATATGACTGAGTGCTTTGTGTTTGTGCATGTTTACAGAGACATTTGACATCACTAATAGCTGTGTGTCTATTAGACTATTTGAGATGTGTCACTAATGGCTCATGGAGTCCCCCCTCACCCAATGACCCATCACGTCCCTGAACAAACATCATCTGTCACTTTTCCCCCTCTATCTCTCCCCTTCTCTCTCTCTCTCTCCTCCTGCGGGAGTTGTGCTGCAGTTCTGTCGGTAACCTCTGGGGTCAGATTGAATATATACTCTCATAAACAACATCTATTATTCACCAGCTGACACTGATCCTCAGCCTCGTCTCCGGGAATGGCAGTCCGTCAAAGCATGAAATATATCCATCTATCCGTCCGCAGTCTTTCATTAGGCATATCAATAAAAATCTGCCTCTGTTCTATTTAACCGAGCGCACACATCCCGTCTCAATGTTATGGAAATGATGCATTTCTTCCTGCATATGACTTTCTGAAGTCATTTTTATCATTCTTCGAAGCCAGCGAATTTATGCGCAGACAAAATAAAAATAAAAAACAAAGAAGAGGATGCGAAAAAAGAGTGTGTAGTTTTTAAATATTTATGATACAAGCTGTTATGATTTACTTGTATATAGAGCGGTCACTGTAATACTTCTGATACATCTCTGTCCTTCACTGACTACCTTTCGCAACTGTCTTGATAACTTCAGGTTTATAAAATCTTTGAAGTGGCTCCTATGAGCGCAGAATTATGACAAATGTTGCTCTAGAGGGCCGGATGGGAAAAAATGTAACCATGTGCGGGCCAAATTACTTTTTCTTTTAAACCTTGCACAGACAGTTACATTACTAATATTAACCATACAAACTACAAAATAATTCGCAAGAAAACTAGAAAAACACACTGCTTTTTGAAAACTGCATTTGTTTTTACAGCAAAAAGACTTCATTAGATTTTTAAAATAGTGTTTTATTTATATTTTTTTAATGGCCAATTCCAATTCCAAATGGACCAATTCTGATACTAGTTGTAGATTTTCTTTAAGCAAATTTATTTATTGTTTATTTGTACTATAACAGGCCAAACTGGCCTTAAACAAAAATGTGTGTAGCCATCACAATCCAAACAAAGCTACACACATGAGCATGAGCATGAGCAGTTGATTTTTTTATTTAAATTAGATATAATTTCAAGATTTACAGCTTGTGCTTTGTGAAATGATGCTACATAAGACACACCTGTCCTGCACTAATTTTTTATTATTTTTCAAATCATGCCCTGGGTCGGATTGAACACCTTTTTGGGCCGTATTTGGCCCGCCTGCCGTATGTTTGACACCCCTTCTCTAGAGTGACATAAACGTTGCATGAATTCCAGGCAACATATGGAAGTGGCCCAAATCAGAATAGAAAAGATCAGATTCCATGTGGTTTGTGCTGTTCACACTGTCATGAAAAAAACAGCTCTGAGTCACATCTGAACAAAAAAATCTAATTTGCCTGCAGTCTGAACATATACTATATTGCCAAAAGTATTGGGACACTCCTCCAAATCACTGAATTCAGGTGTTCCAATCACTTCCATGGCCAAAGGTGTATAAAATCAAGCACCTAGGCATGCAGATGCTTCTACAAACATTTGTGAAAGAATGGGTCGCTCCCAGGAGCTCAGTGAATTCAAGCGTGGTACCGTGATAGGTTGCCACCTGTGCAATAAGTCCATTCGTGAAATTTCCTCACTACTAAATATTCCACGGTCAACTGTTAGTGGTATTATAACAAAGTGGAAGCAATTGGGAACAACAGCAACTCAGCCACAAAGTGGTAGTCCACGTAAAATCACAGAGCGGGGTCAGTGCATGCTGAGGGTCACAGTGCGCAGAAGTCGCCAACTTTCTGCAGAATCAATAGCTACAGACCTCCAAACTTTGTGTGGCCTTCAGATTAGCTCAAGAACAGTGCATAGAGAGCTTCATGGAATGTGTTTCTGTGACCGAGCAGCTGCATCCAAGCCTTACATCACCAAGTGCAATGCAAAGCGTCGGATGCAGTGGTGTAAAGCACGCCGCCACTGGACTCTAGAGCTGTAGAGACATGTTCTCTGGAGTGACGAAGCACGCTTCTCTGTCTGGCAATCCAATGGACGAGTCTGGGTTTGGCGGTTGCCAGGAGAACGGTACTCGCCTGACTGCATTGTGCCAAGTGTAAAGTTTGGTGGAGGGGGGATTATGGTGTGGGGCTGTTTTTCAGGGGTTGGGCTTGGCCCCTTAGTTCCAGTGAAAGGAAATCTTAATGCTTCAGCATACCAAGACATTTTGGACAATTTCATGCTCCCAACCTTTTGGGAACAGTTTGGGGATGGCCCCTTCCTGTACCAATATGACTGCGCACCAGTGCACAAAGCAAGGTCCATAAAGACATGGATGAGCGAGTTTGGTGTGGAGGAACTTGACTGGCCTGCACAGAGTCCTGACCTCAACCCGTTAGAACACCTTTGGGATGAATTAGAGCGGAGACTGTGAGCCAGGCCTTCTTGTCCAACATCAGTGCCTGACTTCACAAATGCGCTTCTAGAAGAATGGGTTAAAGATTTGAAGCTGTTATAGCTGCAAAGGGTGGGCCAACTCCATATTAAACCCTACGGATTAAGAATGGGATGTCATTAAAGTTCATGTGCATGTAAAGGCAGGCGTCCCAAAACTTTTGGCAATATAGTGTACTTTAGCTGTTGCTTTTGGATGCTGGTGTCTTTTCTGGGCTTCCTTAACTACCCATGCAGATTGACCACAGTAAGATTTACTTTAAAACTATTTTTGAAAAATGATTTATTTCCAGTGCATGAATAGCCCCAAATATGCATTGATACTGGAACCTGAAAAGAAATCAACAGATCTTTTAGAAGAATTTTTCACCTGTCCCACATTTGGTGCAAAAACTAAAACATATTATGTGTTACTTGTTTTATGTGTAGCCTATCTTTTGAACTAATCACATGAGTTTATGACATTCTTTTTCCTTCCTTAGGGGAAATTATTTCATGTATCCCCATTAAATACATTCTCCACGGCTCGTGTTTTCATATTCTGAGAGAAATCCCCCCTAAACAACACCCAATACATTATTTACTCACCCAACTCTACTTTATTCACCAGAACCTTCATTAGACAAGGCTAATGTCACTACACAATGCTGGTCTTTCTGGCCCTGCTCTTTGTACAGGTCTTCATGTGTTTGGCCCATAATCCATTAGATCCCTCTGAGGGCTTATTACGCACAACTCTAATGCACATGCACATGGCTTACAGATGAGGAGGGCCTGTCTGTGCTTCTCAGGGGCTTTCCCATCATTTTCTTTGGGGAAAAGATGAAATGAGGAAAGAAAGGGTTTGTGTGAGAAAGAGATGGCATAAAGTGTAGGCTTGGATCAAGATAAGGAGAAATTAAGCTTCCAGCAAACAGTTTTGTATATATGTTTTTGGTTAAGTAAGACTTTTTGAAAGAAATTAATACTTTATTCAATAAGGATGCAATTAAATGATCAAAAGTGGCAGTATAATGTTAAAATGATCTTTTTCAAATAAATGCTATTATTTTGAACTTTATATTCATCAAAGAATCCTGAAAAAAACCACAACAGTTTTCAACATTGATAATAATAAGAAATGTGTCTTGAGCAGCAAATCAGCATATTAGAATGATTTCTGAAGGATCATGTGACACTGAAGACTGATGCTGAAAATTCAGCGTTGATCACAGGAATAAATTACATTTTAAAAAAATATAAAAAAATATTAAAACAGAAAACAGTTACTTTAAACTGCAATAATAATTCACAATATTACTGTTATTACTGTATTTTTGATTAAATAAATGCAGCCTTACTAAAAATCTTAATGAACCCCAATTTATAAATAATAATTTTATTTTGTGTATATAATAATGTATTTTTTTTATTATTCTAAGCCCATTTACACCCAAATTATCAATACTACATTGCATCATTGTGTCTGGACATTAAAAATAAAAAATCCCATTTTTCTTATGTTTTTTTCTGATGACTGTACTATACAGTATTTTTATGAATTACATAAAATAAAGCATAAATACTTATATCTGCATTACAGTAATGAAAATCTGTGCTGAACGCAATTTTCATGACACATGATTGTGGCACCTGAAACAACCCTTTAAAATGCCAGTGCATAGCATCAGGACTGTGGGTATTTAATACTCCACCTAAACCGAGACCAAGTTGAGACCAAGACCAGTGTGTGTTGAGACCAAGACCAAGGCAGGGCGAGACCGAGTCAAGACCAAGACCAGACCAGCACTCCTTAAATTCATCTAAAAGATCAACATTTACTGGCTGAGAAATGTCTTATATTTAATCAATAAATACAATTAGGATAATAAGACACTATATAGAGCTGTTACCAATCACTAACAACAAAATTCATCTTTGCACAGCAGCAGTGCCACAAAATTTGCATCTGAATTGGTACAATAATGTTGAGATTAATGTTTTAAAAATAAAAATTTGTTCATTGAACGTTTGTATAAAATCAATATCACGTTTGCTTATTTGTGAAAACAACTCTCTTGCTCTTGTGATATTGCTTAATTATAGCATACACCGATCAGGCATAACATTATGGTAAGTGAATAACACTGATTATCTCTTCATCATGGCACCTGGGTGGGACTAGTGGGTCAGTCTCTATCAAAAGTGGTTCAAGGAAGGAACAGTGGTGAACCGGCGACAGGATCATGGGCGGCCAAGGCTCATTGATGCACGTGGGGAGCGAAGGCTGGCCCGTGTGGTCCGATCAAACAGACGAGCTACTGTAGCTCAAATTGCTCAAGAAGTTAATGCTGGTTTTGATATAAAGGTGTCAGAATACACAGTGCATCTTGAATCTTGGGCATTTGTATTAATTTTGGAAACATTTTTGACAATCCCTCATTGATTTCTGACCCGGCACAATAGTAACAAAAGAAATCAAATTAGAAATAAGTTAATGATTGCATTTGAAGCAGGAAGTTTTACATTTAATCATCAATTAATGACACACTGTACGGATCTAATACGGTTAGATACGACATGTATGCAGACTATGATGATGATACCTATTAAATTGTAGGCTACGACGCAAGTTAAACAGAAGAATAAAATGTCATCAGCTAGTGGTAAACAAATATGAAAAAATGAATCGCACTTTGGTTGTGGTTTTTATGTGCGCCGAAAAACGACGAGGAAGCGAAAGAGGAGAATATGGACACGGTCATGGCTAGGGAAAAGAGGCCAACTTGGCATGCCAATTTATCGCAGGCTATCTTTGTTCTCCAGACTGAACGGCCGCCGTTGAACCTCCCTCACTGTACGACGTAGGATCACCATTTAGGAGCCACAACCACAGAAATCGCCACGATTGGTCATCTTTCGTCTGGGACAGCCCAAAATCGTACAATGTGTACCAGACATTAGTCTGAGATAGAGACAAGGCCAAGTACAAATGGTCTTGAGAACAAGATTGGAATACTAGCATTTAGTGAATATATAACAATATTATTTGGGCTGAAATACCTTCAGTGAATCTGCCCCTCTGAGGCCTCCATTACACACTGCTCTCTTGGGCAGCTTACACTGATACTGCTGAGACACACCCGGGGCTTTCTGGTCCTCACGCTTACTGTCGGCAGCATGAGATTCGGCAATCACTTCCACATGTGACAGCCATCAAAAGCCACGAGAGCAGCCCTTCTCCAATTGGATCTCATTAAGAGCGGAAGCCAAAGCTGGCGTGGGGGTACGAGCCTTACATAAGCGAGACCTGGAAGTTGGAGCGAACATCACTCTTTGGTTAAAGGGTGGAGAGCAATTGCACACGTTTGAGAAACTGCTGTTTCTACTCTGCAAGTCATTGTGACATGAACCTGTACAAACATACATTTACAAAGAGCAAAACCTTGACCCGCGAAGAACGGTGGCTAATGCAGAGCAGATGGGAGCTTGTCTTTCTCTCTCTCTCTTGTTTACACTCACACACACACACACACACCTTTCAGTATGTTTCTATCTCTCTTTTATGTGATCCATCAACACCTGTTGCTATAAAGCAACAGCATTTTGTGGTTCGCGGAGTGAACTGCTGCGCGTAACTCAGTCCAGAACAGAGTAGCGGACTCATAAATCAATTCCCCTGCATGAAACACATCCTAAGAGAGGAATAATGGGTACAGCATGGATGGTGTTAAAGAAAAATAAATCACGCCGTTATAAAGTTATGAAATTCAGCTGATAAATGTATGCAATGGTGGGACAGTTGCTGTTTCCATTTGATATATTAAGTACTGGCTGGTCTTGCGCAGCTTTGTTAAGACGAACAGCTATTCTGGATTTGTTCTCATAAAATAGAGAGATAGAAAGAGAATGAGACAGCACTAGAGTCATACTCAGCCCTTGGTACTTGATATCATATATGGAAGATGCATTTACTGTACTTCTGGAGGTCACAGACTGGCTGTATTGTTTGTTGTATATTGCATTCGCAATGTGCAGAAATCGCCAACTCAAATTCCCATACAAACTAAAACATACGCTTTGTCCGAATTCACATATACTGTCTGAGTAGGTGCTACACTTGATTTGAATTTAATTTGTGACCATTAAAAAGTATGTTCTGTTTAATATAAATATGGGTAGTATGAAGAAATGTAGATATTACGGTCACGTGACTTACCAGCATCGGTTGTGTCACTTCACTGCCATTCATAAATCCTCTCCCGTGGCCTAATGGGACAGTAAAGTGCCCATCAAATGCACACTTCAGAATCTTGCCAGAAGTCATCCGGGGACTTTTTGCATACTGTTTTTCGATTACTGATGTTGAATTCAGAATCGCATACTAGCATACTTCTCTTACTATGTCTGTAGTATGTAGTATGAGTAGTATACTATTATGCGGTCCCAAATTCAGCATATGTATTCGGACACACTACTCTTTTGGCGCACTGTTTTTTGCATAATGAGATATTCGATTTCAAATGCAGCGATAGTTTTACATAGTAAGATGTTTGACTATCAGCATGAATTCTGGTCCAGTTTGCAGTCTCACCCAAAAAGTCCCAATGAACGACATGAAAAGCAACCAATAACAATTTTTTTTTAAGGTTTCGCCTAGGGGTGGGGTTTATCTGAATTACTTGACACAACATTTATAGAATAACATTGAAACAATCTAGTTTTTCCTCGGAAGTGCTCACTGTATCAAGGTAGCTTGTAAGCACGACTTTGTATTGAGGTGAACTAATGAACATCTAGCCAAACTGATTGGATCTGATGAATTTCAGTCAGTGCATGCCACTTTTGTGTGCATCAATCAGCGATTGGGCTGTGGGTGGTCCGAGGATGTGCCATTTGTTTCTGAGACTAAAAGAGCCCCTAGATGTAAACACAATTACACCTAATTATTAAAGCTATTTTTTGCAGCTCACATTATTCTCGATGGTGATTCTAATTATTGTAATACTGTATTGTTATTACATTACATAAACATAACATTATAAAAAATACTATTTTAATTATTTTTTGTAATTTTATTGAATTACATAAAAAAAAAATTTTTTTTATAAAAAAATAAAAAATAAAAAAATATATAAAAAAAATAAAATAAATAAATAAATATATATATATATATATATATATATATATATATATATATATATATATATATATATATATATATATATATATATATATATATATATATATATATATATGTATATATATAAAAAGGTTAAACTCGATTCCGATGGTCCACTTTAAACATTCTAAGTAACTTTGCAACTACATGTCAACTAACTCTCTTTTAGAGTATTAGTAGAATGTTAGTTTTGGGTTAGGTGTTAGGGTTTGGGTTAGTAGAATAAGTTGCAAAGTTACTTATAGTAAGTAGAATGTGTGTTAAGGCCCGTTCACACCAAGAACGCTAACTATAAAGATAACTATATTAAAATTCACACCAGTGGACAGTATTGTTCTGTTTATTCTAAGTGTAGCAGGTGTGCATTAATATTATTTCGTGATTCCACTTGCTATGACCATTTTTGGGGTTTCCTCCATCTTTCAGGCTGCCATGCTGATTTGGGGGGTGGGCACACTTTGTTTCTTCCCAGTCTGCATGAGATTTCACAGCGGTAGGTCACACAAGTTTACGTAGTGATTAAAAAAGGGCCATATTTTGGACCCTCTGTGATGTACACACATATGTTTCATTGATTATTTTCTTTCTTTAAGTGGTTTTCTTTATGTCAATCTTATCTTTATCTTTCTCAGCAACGTGCATCTCAGCAACTGCCACACGCTGCTCTAATTGCTGCACGAGTCCTCAGATATCTGTTTTTGTTGCTCAGATTCAATAAACGATGACTTGATGGGATTCATTTCAGCGTTTTGAGAGTGATTTTGACACAACACAACGCAGCTTACATGCCTCTACATAAGTGTGTGTTGTCAATCGTTCATAAGCTGGATAAAATTGTTCTGAAAGTAATTCCAACGATATTTTTTCTCTGTGCCGTTATAGTTGTGGTGTGACCTCTGCTATTCTTTAATATTGAGAAAGATTTTTAGAACTATCGTTATCTTTATAGTTATCGTCCTTGGTGTGAACGGGCCTTTAGGGAGCATCAAAATAAAGTGTTAGCAGATATTAAGCAAACAGTCTATTAATATTCTAGTTGACATGTAGTTACAATGTTACTTATAGTTAGTAGAATGTCTAAAGTGGACCATCAAAATAAAGCGTTGCCTTTTAAAAAACTGTATTATAAGGTGCAAAATGCAAGACTGGCCACCAGTGTTGGGGAAAGTTACTTTTTAAGAAAAGTAATTCATTATGTTACTTTTGCATTACTTTTTCTCATCTGGGCTGGGCTGTTTTTATATAACAAATAGTTCTATTTTTTGGCAAATTTAAAGGTCCTTTCACACCAAAATTGAAGGCTGAATTGAGGCTGAATAAAAATTCAAGTTCCTGCATGTACAGTAGAGGGCGCAGCTCAAACAAACCTTTCAGCTGTGCTGCCATGCTGGATTGCAGAAGAATAGGATGCAGGGGAAGAAAGAAAAAAAACACTTACTTCACCAATAAAAACAAAAAATCTAAAGTAATTTTTCCTTATGGTTTAACTGGATCATCGAAGGTCAGCAGCAAGTACACTGGTCAATAAAGTTAGATTAAATGCATACAAATAGTTTTTTTATTTAACATTTAATTATTGAAGGTTTGCATAGTATTCAGATTTTGCATTTCACTGATTTTATTCATTTTGAGAAATACTGAATCTTTTTTTGTGTAACAAAATGTTCACATTTAGTCAAGAACTACAATAACCCTCATGTTTACACACCGCACACAACGCCTCTGTACTTACTCACGATTTCTCTTAACATGGGGACGAGAGAGCTGTCAGTCAATAAATGGGAAAACAAAGTAACTTGTAATGCGTTACTTTACTAGTTACTTGGAAAAAGTAATCTGATTACATAACTCGAGATATTTGTAATGCGTTACCCCCAACTCTGATGACCACCATGGCATCACTTGGTAGAAATATGTCAAAATGTTTGCTACTGAATGTCTTGCGATAGTGAAATAGTCCAAGTTCCAATTTGGGTTCAACACATTTCCATTAAGGAAACGTCACTCTGCTGTCTTATTCGGTTTGTTTCTTAGGATTTTACCAGAACTTTTCCCAGGACTAAACCCGAAGCTAAGCTTTTGCAAGTGGACATGCTTTTCATGCAATTCTACTTGAGCGCAATTCTACTTGAAGACTTGAAGTCTTCTGAAGCCGTACAATAGTTCACAATGTGTAAGTGTACGGCACATGGGATCATTGGATAGGAGGGTCACTAGCACTCATGATCTAGTCATTTAACCTCACTCTGTCATGACAAGTAAATGGGTGTGTTTGTAATATTTTGGCTTGGTGGACGGATGGGTTGCCAGAACCACAGGAATGGGACCACCCAGATTACTGGCAGGACATTGGCTGAAGATCAGGAGAGCTGAGGGCAAGCTGTACCCGGGGCGGAGCTGTGTGAGTGTGTGTTCGCTCGCACGTTTACAGTATGTGGTGTTTAGAAGTGTGTGTGAATGGATGTTCCATTTGTGGAGAGGAGATATTTTTAGTCAGTGGTTCTCCTCAGATATGTGTGATTTCACCACTGGGTGAAACAAAACACATTTAGTGAAAAATCTAAAGGGGTCATTGAAGGAAAGGGCTGTTCATTTCAATTTGTACATACACTGAAATAAAATTTGGTGTAGAAACAATTTTCACTTGAAATAAACTTGAAAAATTTTGGGCAACTTATTTTTTACAGTGTGTTTGTTTTACCACATTACATACTGTATTTTAACCTTTTCCCCGCCAAACACAGAATTTTCCGTTATTTGTGAGAAAAGCTTCCCTGCCAAACACGGAATTTTCCGGGTTTCCGTGTTTTCACTGTTAGGTGCTAGGGGGCGCTATTACGCATCTTCTGAATGAGTACAGAATCTCCTGATCAAAACACAGGCGAAGAAGACGCAAAAAAACAAGCGATCGTATGTAAGCAGATGCATATGTAAAATAACGTGATCATCAACATTAAACATCATATAAATCAAAACTATCTAATGTTACTGAATGAAATGTCGACCCAGGACGAGCTATAGGACTGTGCAAGCATTAGGGGTGTTGATGGACTCGATCTACTCCATCTGTGTTTGATCATCGTTCTGAATCTGATCTGGATGTAGTCTTTGACAAAAACGTGATTTTCTCAGCTTTTTGTTCAAAATGTTGCTTTTTTTATGAAACTTACCCATATTCAAGTGTTGATAAAAATAGAATGCATGAAGCTAGAATAAAATGTTTTTTTTTGTGTTTAAAAACAGAGGGTCTGCTCTTTCTTTTGATATATTGCATGCTCAGATATTCATACAACAAATATTCTGTGGGCCATAATTTTTTTGTGAAAATGATAAAAAACCCTGGCGGTGGATGGCAACTTTTTTTAAAAACCTTGGTGGGGAAAGAGTTAAAGACCCCCTATGGAGAAACTCAAGTTTTTAATGTTGATTATATGTCTATGTGGTGTTTTTAATATGCTTTAAAGGGTTAGTTCACCCAAAAATTAAAATTTTGTCATCATTTACTTCATATTTCTTCTGTTGAACACAAAAGAAGATATTTTAAAGAATGTTGGTAATCATTGGATAGGAGGGTCACTAGCACTCATGATCTAGTCTTCTTTCGAATAATCCGATCTAATATTACTTCTGACCTATAAGGCTGCCAAAATAATAAACATACACTGTTTGTTAATTGGCCAGAGGAGAACTGGCACCCCGACTGAGCCTGGTTTCTCCCAAGGTTTATTTTTCTCCATTAGGACACCTGATGGAGTTTTGGTTCCTTGCCACTGTCGCCTCTGGCTTGCTCAGTTGGGGACACAACATTTTCAAATAAATATCCAAATAAATTTAATTACTAAACTAAATTATATCAACTACATTACTTGAATATATATGATAATTGAAATGAGCTGATGACATCACCGTTTTCTCCAGAGCGGCTGTACAGCCGAATCAAATTCGGTTGCATTATTTTCCTGTTTAACACTGTGAAGCTGCTTGGAAACAATCTGCATTGTAAAAAGCACTATATAAATAAAGTTGACTTGACTTGACTTGACTAATCAGACAATTGCTGGGCCCCATTGACTTCCATAGTATTTTTTTCCTACTATGGAAGTGCCGTCAACTGTCTGATTACCAACATTCTTTACAATATCTTCTTTTGTGTTCAACAGTAGAAAGAAACTCATACAGGTTTGGAACAACCTGAGGGTGAATAAGTGATAAGAACATATTTGGGTGAACTATCCCTTTAAGATAAACCATGTGCGAATTCAACACCATTGAGTATTTTCTCCTTAAAACTGCAGTGAACCAAAGACAGTCTCAAAGATGGCGAATGTGAGCATAATTTATGTAACATTAGCAACACATTATTAGCTGTTTGATGAAGTAGTTAGGCCAAAGGCTTATCATATCTATTATGGTTATGTGTCTAACGTTGTAAAGGGCGCTGTATAATTCACTCTTCCTCTTTTTATCCTGAATCAGTTTCTGGTTGAAACATACAGTGTATGGCTGAATTAAATCAATATTTCCACTTCCCATTGTGTAGCGTTTACTACAGTTGATTGGTGTGATTGAGTGGAGGCGGGAAATAAAAAGCATAAAGGTTCCACATATACTAAATGAAGCAAGAGTGTTGAGTTGCATTCAAGCTTTACAGTGTGCCATAAGTAAAAATGGTACACAAAAACAGATTACATACAAGCTTCAGAATAATGAATATGAGTGACTGACTTGAATGTAGTCCTGTTCCTTGTACAAATGTATTGAATGGCTTCAGAAATCTCACGCATAAGCCATATGACCTACTTTTATTGTGATTTTTGGCACCCCTGTTCAATATGAATACCGGTTTTCTATACATTTTTTGAGTAGTGTGCTACTGATAGCCTAGCTAATTACTTTTTCAAAGGATTTCAAATGAACTTCACCAACTTGATGAACTCTCCAGGCTTTATATTACCCAGAAAAAGGATGCAGTCAGGACACAGATCCGTCAATGCTAACCTCCAGAGGCGTGTATACAGTTTTCCTGTGTGTCTCCTGTGTGCTGCTAGTTGTTCCACTCTGAAAGAGAATAAGAGAGTTTATCTTTCTGTTTGTCTCCTTTGAGAGAGCATTCACTTCATCTCAGCACTTACAGCTTATAAACTTACCCGGTAATCACGTTAGCTTTCAGCTTCCCCCGACACGGGCGGCCGTCTCTGGGCTAAAGAGACCTTTATAGCCTATAATTGACTCTCTTTCTGAGCCCGAAGAGAGAGACAAAAACAGAAAACAGTGAAGCCGGGTAGACGGAAGACAGGAAAAGACAAATAAATGCTTAAATGGAGGGAAGCAAAACTTAAAGAGCAAATGCTGAAAGAATAATTTAATGCCAACTTAGTAATGAAAACACATATTGGTTTATTTTGTTTTGAACTCTCTTACTATATGAATATGGGGTTGTGTTGTAATTTAAGGAAGTCAAGAGTAGACCACATCTTCAGAAATGTGCCCTGGTCAAGCTCAGGCACTTGATTTGTCTTTATACACAACAGCAAGAAAATAAGAAGAAAATTAGAGCTAAGTTAGTTATTGCTCAGTAAATAATTGACAGGTAGCTTACATGAGGGTGTCAAAATAAAGTTTACATTAATATTTTAATGAATCCTATCGGTTTTTACTTAATTGTGAAATATTTTTAACGCCTTTGAGAGAAGTCTCTTTCGCTCACAAAGACTGCATTTATTTGATCAAAATACAGTAAAAGTAGTAATATTGTGAAATATTATTACAATTCAAAATAACTGGTTTCTATTGTATTATATTATAATATATTATAAAATGTAATTTATTCCTGTGATGCAAAGCTGAATTTTCAGCATCATTACTCATTACATAAATCATTCTAATATGCTGATTTGTTGCTCAAGAAACATTTCAGATTATTATCAATGTTGAATGTTGATTCTTTGATTAATAGGACGTTCTAATGAACAGCATTTATTTATAATAGAAATAAAATTCTTTACTTTTTGAAAGTTTTTGATTAATCCTTGCTGAATGAAAGTATTAATTACTTTAAAAAAAACTTACTGACCCCACATTTTTGAATGGTCATGTAAATGTTCATCAGAAAATTAAATGACAAAAATGTATAATTTTTATTACCATAAAAACCTAAACGTTTTTAGGTTTCAATAATAAAATCATAAAATCTAAGACGAACAGGGGGGAAAATGACATTTAAACACAGTTACTGTGTTATACTGCTTTTTTTTTGTACATTTACATTAAATAAAGAAAAACATCTCACATGCTTTGTGGTGTAATGTTTATTTTCTTCTCTTTTTTGTACTCTCCATACATTTTTCATCCTCTCTCCCTCCCTCCCTGTCTTTCCCTTGAGGCCTCTGAGCTGAAGGTTAAGATTTGATTCAATTCCACCCCTATAAAACGCTCACTAACACTGAAAAATATTTGCTGTCAACATTTATCATATGATGCTTGTGTTATTTACAGAATGAAGAATAGAGCACCCTTCTGTTCTGAGAAGATCTGTGGAAGAATATTCTCCCTTCTAATTCTACATGCAATATTACTGGGGGAAAAATGTATGCTTTATTTTAGGGTCCAGTTCTCACTATTAACTAGTTGCTTATTAGCATGCATATTACTAGGATATTGGCTGTTTATTAGTACTTATAAAGCACATATTAATGCCTGATTCTCTATGACCATATTCTACATCCCTTAAAGGGATAATTCACCCAAAAATGAAAATTTTATGTTTATCTGCTTACCCCCAGGGCATCCAAGATGTAGGTGTCTTTGTTTCTTCAGTAGAACACAAATGAAGATTTTTAACTCCAGCCGTTGCAGTCTGCCAGTCGTATAATGCATGTCAATGGCAACATTTTAGAGTATGAGAGCTATGAGAGTAAAAAAACATACATATACGAATCCATATTAAACCCTACGGCTTAGAGCCGTAGGGTTTATCTGCTTACCTGGGGGTAAGCAGATAAACATCAAATTTTCATTTTTAGGTGAACTATCCCTTTAATCCCACCCAATACCTAAACTTAACAATTACTTTACTAACTATTAAGCAGTAAACTAGGAGTTTATTAAGGCAAAAGTCATAGTTAATAGTGAATATGTGTTCCCCATACTAAAGCTTTACCGAAAAAAAACCTGCAGTAATTTGCAGATTTGAGTTTATAATATATATATATATATATAAAATATAAAAGTATCATAAAAAATATGGGTAGTGATTAACAAGCTGACTCCTAGTCCAATTGTGCTTTCAGAAGTTGTTCAAAAGCTTGATTTTCCTGCTTACATTTTCCTCACCCTCAAAGCTCAATTTACGCATTCCTATCCATCAAACACTCGTTCAGAACTTCCTAACCGACACGTTGAATGATTTGGATGCATTATACAGTCACAGTTTAATTTGATTTCATTGGCCATGTCTATATTAACAGTGTTGTAATACTCTTAAATTGCACTCTAAATGCAAAAATTATATAGGTAAAAAATATATAATGTTCTTTATTGCCATCTGTGGTTCCTTGAAGAACTTTTTAACAGCCATGGAATCTTTCAATCACTAAAGGTTCTTTATAGTGGAAAAGGGTTATTCAGATTATTAAAATGTTCTTCACACAATTGGGACACCAATTGGTTCTTCTATAGCATAACTGTGGTTCCTTTGGAACCTTTATTTTTAAGAGTGGCAAATTATTAGATTATTAAACTGTTATACTTCTTTAAAAAAGGTTATTTATTGGTATGGTTCCATGAAGATCCTTTAACATTGCACAAAAGTTCTTTATAGTGGAAAAAGGTTTTTTTTATGTTCTGCTCACTGAGAAAAAAAGTGGTTATTTTAAGAACTGTTCACTCAAACGTTCTTTGGGGACCCAAACATGGTTCTTCTATGGCATCGCTGTGAAAACCTCCCTTATTTTTGAAAGCTGAAACAAAGGTTCATCATGTGTACATCAGTCAGTTGTTGTAGTTTACGGCCCTCAGGGGATGGACGATCTGTGAGTGGATTCTGGGAGCCCATACGAGCACTGGCACAGGTGTCTACCCGATCACACCGGGCGTTCTCTCTCACCTCCTCCATCACTGTCACCCCACACTAGCCCACCCGGAGCCAGCACCACATCTAACCAGCACCAGACCGCCGTCTCTAGCCGTCCGTCAGTCTCCCCCACCCCTACGCTACATTTGCAAATCATTTATTTTGCTTTGGTTTCCTGTACTCTTCTGGTTTCCCCCCTACTCTTCCTCCTCTTGATCAGGAGTCGGAGACATCTGGAAGTCATTTTAACGCGTTAGTGGTATTGTGTGGCTGCCTATCGGCGACGCTTTTCACATTCACGCTCTGTATTACTGAAAAAAAGCTGTACATGAGAGACACAGAGGGAGGTAGAGAAGGGGATATTCAGTGAAAGCCTGCAAAATGATGCTCTTTAAACTGTATGCAAGTAAAAATGGAACAAACTGGCTTGACAGAGCCTTGTCTGAAAGTTTAAAACAGCAGCTTATATAAGTTTTGTGTGGTTCATAGTTACTAAAGTGTTCATAGTGGCTGCCGGGCAGTTGCTAGGACAATGATACACTGTCGTTCAAAAGTTTGGGGTTGCTACATTTTTGTGATGTTTTTGAAAGTATCTTATACTCACCAAGGCTGCATTTATTTGATCAAAAGTACAGTAAAACAGAAATATTGGGAAATATTATTACAGTAAATAACTGTTTTAACGGGATTTTAAAATCCTGTGATGCAAAGCTGAATTTTCAGCATCATTACTCCAGTCTTCAGTGTCACACGATCCTTCAGAAATCATTCTAATATGCTGATCTGCTGCTCAAGAAACATTTCTGATTATTATCAAGGTTGAAAGCTTCATATTTTTGTAAAAACTTTCTTTTGATTCTTTTGATGAATTGAAGGTTTAAATCTGTAACACTTAACATTAAGTTTGTTAACATTAGTTAATGCATTAATTAACACAAACTAACAGTGAACAATATATTCTTACAGCATTTATTAACCTTTCTTACTGGTAGTTAAAATGTTCATGTTCACAGTGCATTAACTAATGTTAACAGATACAACTGATCTTAAGAAATGTATTAGTAAATGTTGAGATTAACATTAACTAAGATGAATAAATGCTGTAGAAGTATTGTTCATTGTTAGTTCATGATCACTAATGTAGTTCCAACAAGTTGGAAAAAATAAAGCATAAAAATGAAAAACAGTCTCCTCCTAATCTCCATATTGTTTTAAAATACAGCATTCTGTGCAAAATTCAAATGGATCTGATACGTTTTCTGGTCTGCGTCAACTCGCTTATATGATCCGCTCTGTGCTGTTGTGTCTCTGGACCGGAGCAGACTGGAGTGGTTCACGTGACACTAACATGAAACCAGACTTCATTCGCCCCAATGGAAAGCATATTTACACTGTCTGGGATTCTCTGTGCCATTCACCATGTAGAAAACAGTAAATGTGTGAACACGTGACCTATTTTCGCCCCCAGCTTCAGCGTCTATTTATAATGTAGGGGGCGGGACGCTTTGATTGGACAGAAAATCTGATGAGAAGCTGAAGTGCAGATGTCATCAATATCATTGATCATTATCTTCTAAATGTGAATTTTGTCATTGTTTTAGAGCACACTATCTTATAGATAACAATAAGGTTAACATATTCATACTAAAAACCAAAAAAACTAAATAACATTAACAGTACCTTTGTCAAGAATCTTTTTAATTAATGTGCTGTCGTAATCTTTAATCAAAATAACTTCCCCTCAGTTGCAGGGGAGCTTTTACAGCGACATCTCTTCTCTGATGATGTTTACTGGCATGAGAGCAGGGCAACCTGTCTCTCACATGAGATCCACCAATAGCAAACCACACCATCTAATTAATTTCCCATGGACAAAACTAAGTTTCGCCCCACATCTTTTCTTGTTCGAGAAGCCGTTTCACTCAGATATACATCGAATTCATGCTGACTTTAACAAGACAAAAACAAAGACATCAAATAAAAGCCCCTCGCAGACACTGCTGTAACTCAGCGCACAGTAGACAGTGAGTTTATTATTCAGCACGCTCAGCAGAAACAGATCTCAATGCTGTACTTAAGTCACTGGTAAAGATTTTACATTAGGACTTTAACTCTCTCTAAATGCTCTGTCTATTTTTAATGAGCTGCAGTCCAGAGTTCTGCATCAGAGAATGAATGTCAATGTTAAGCTGCTATTGACTAGACAAAAAAGCTTGTTCCAGCAGCAAAAATAAAAAAATAAGAAAGTGTACCGATTATCCATGGATTAGAATATTCTTTTATACAAATTAGTCAGAAAAAAATTCCAAAGGAATGCTAATGGAATTTTGATTATAATTTGGAACCAATCTGGAGAGATAAATTCCACTACTGGATAAACTAAATGTTTGGTTTATAAAAGAGTGATTTATACACCCAGAACATCCTAATATTGTGAAGACAACCTTACTTACATTTTCTTTGGAAAACTATAATAGTATATAAATAATCCTTAAAACAGGTAATTGTACTCATTTTGTACTGGATTATGTCAGTACATAATTAGTACATTAATTATGTTAATTTTTAAATGTAATTCCCAAGGAACATCATTAGGTCAGTTTCCATGGAACCTTTCTGTTTTCTAAATATTTATTAGTTTTATCTCACACGTATTTTACAATCACCCAGATATGATACATATTCTGATACCTTCTGGATATAATTGTTCTTCTGGCCCATGTTTCTGTTTTCCAGTGCAGGTCTATTGATGAAAGCTGTTTTTCTTTGACAGTAGTGGAAACCCTTCTCCTGCTTGAGTTTACCCTCAGCGGTGTGGGACTATATATCATCCAGCACAATCAATCAAACCAACTCAAACTGTTAATTATGACATCCCAGGACCTTACAAACACACAGATTTGCGTGTTTGTAACTTTGAAACTGAAAACTTTCTGAACTGAAACTTTGCTGTCTTTAAAGCCGCAATATGTAATGTTTCGCCACTAGAGGTCGCTTATTCAAAACAAAGGCGTAGCTTGATGACGCCTGAACTTTAATTATGCCGCAGACGACAGTTTCCGCTTTTTCCGGTCAAGCGTATGTGGGGTGACGCAGCGCTGTTTTATCATATTAGATACATTTGAGTGTGTTGAAAGTTATGTTATAATGCTACTCTGTGCGTTTGCTCGGCAGCTACTATAAGACATCATAAGATAAGATAGCATAAGCTAGATCAATATTAGGGTAATGGTAAAACATGGTACTCACGGTAAATAAAAAAAAAAAACAGATTTTTTCTGTCAATTAATGTATCCAAACAGTTGCTCACCTGTCTAATAAAACACATAATATATTAAAGTGTCTTTCCATGGTTTCTACAAAATAAAACCAGAAATCGAGGGTAAGTCCGTGTCACGGTCCGTGTCCTAGTTAAAATCGCTTATTTCTCTGAATTTAAACATTCTTGGAAACATTTGAGATAATGTAAGTACACAAGTCAACAAAATATATAACATTGTTCTAGAGGTTTTTGGATATTTTAATCTAAAAATCTTACATATTGAGCCTTTAACCTGTAACACCAAATTCATTCAATCATGTAAAATTATACACTTTTCAAAAGAAAATGTGAGTAGTGTTAACTTGTGCAAAGGTTGTCCTCACAATGTTAGGGTGTTTTGGGTGGATGCATTTGCTAAGGTTTTGTGTGTGTTTACCAGGGTGTTTACCAGGTGTTTCCACCGTTGGGCCAAATCTTTCTCATTGCTTAACCATTCCATTACGTGCCAATCCAACCCAGCCGGTACAGATATGGTTTCATTTTCCACTGTGGGGCTGATAACAGAGCTCTCTGGAATGGAATACAAATGCATCAGTCTTTGTCAAGGTAATGCAACAGTTTACAGACGATATGAGATGTAAATAGTGTTAGATTTATGAAGGATGATCAGATATTTCTTTTAATTTATTATTAAGTTGTGTTTAGCGTGTTTGTCCAGCTACAGAGAAACTGGTAGCCAGGCAACAGACAAGTGACCAATCCTGAGTGGCGACGTCACTACACACATTCTACCAGCACGCTTAGAATTCCAGGCTGAGGTTTGTAATATTCATGGAACCGTTCCTTACCGTTCTAAGAACCGTTCAGCCTGACAGTGGAAAAGCGGCTATAATGCAAGGTGTTTCAAGTGGTTTAAGGTCCTTTATGATATAAATCAAAGGAGCCCATCTTCAAGTTTCTATATGATACTCGGGTCTACACTGTACGTCATTGTAAATCTATGGGATTTCTTTTATCAGTCGCCAGGCAAATATCGTAAGCCTGATGCACTTGGAAAAAAGTATGTATCTTAAAAAAGGAATCATTCATATTCCTAAACAAAACACTGCAGGACAAGCTCCACACTGAAATGTAATACTTAATATTTGGGGTTTGGCAAGCACCATTTGTAGAAAAGTGGAACAGAAACTGAAACTGTAAAAGACAAAAATTATTGCTAGTTCAATTCATTATGTAAAAATAGGACCGGTTACACAGACAGGGCTTAGATTAAAGGGATAGTTCACCCAAAAGTGAAAATTAGCCCATGATTTACTCACCCTCAAGTCATAGGTGTATACGACATTCTTCTTTCAGACGAATGCAATCAGAATTATATTAAAAAATGTCCTGGCTAATCCAAGCTTTATAATGGCAGTAAATGGCAGTACTCCACACGGCTCCAGGGGTTAATAAAGGCCTTCTGAAGTGAATCGATGGGGTTTGTTTAAGAAAAATATCCATATTTAAAACTTTATAAAGTAAAATATCTAGCTTCCGACAGACCGCCTTCTGTATTAAACTTACAAACTCTCCCTTTAATATATGTCAGTGCAAGTTGCTTTCAGACTTAAGCCTTGTATGTGAAACTGGGGGTGTTAAATATAACTCGTGATTGACTTTTATTGACTAGATTCATGTGAATGAAAAGCCAGCAAAATGACTACAGGGATTTTACACAGAACACAAAAATATCCATTCAGAGATTATTTAAATTGCAGCTATTTCTTAAAAAAAAAAAATGCATTAGAGTCACCTAATATATGTAATGTGAGCTTGCCTGTATTTAAACACACATGCATACACACAGGCTGAATGCATGATGATGGCAGTAGTTTAAGTATAGGGTATGTCCTTCAGAGCGAATGCCTGGTGATTCACTTTCTCCATCGCTCTGATCCTGACCAGGATTACTGGTGTTTATGGGCCTGTGGTTTACAGGTTACGCAAGGTTTGCATCTTTGCAAGGTTAGTGTTAGTATAGCCTGACTACAGATCTACAGTGCTTTGCAACTTATTTTGGCCATGAACTGACATATGAACGTTCATTTGATTTTTGTGTGCAATATTGGAAATTCAGCCTAGCATATTTAACTCAGTATGGTCATTTAAAGCATTTCATATATTAAACTCAATGCTGTGTTCAGGCAGAGGGAGAATGGAGTGTGTTTTAGTCTGTCTGTGTGGCCTTCAGTGTAAAACAAGGGCTCACCGACCCGCCCGCAACCAAATAATGTCAAAAAGCAATTAATATCTTAATACCACCATCAGCTGCTGTGGGGCCAAAGCCTCTCCACCTTTCTCTGTCTCTCTCACTCTCTTTATTCCTCCATCAGACCGTGGTTTCCCTGAGGTCCTGGTGGTCAGATGCGGTTTTCGGGGCAAGAGGACTTGGAGTGTGGGCAGCACGGTCCTTCTCCTTTCTGAGGAAAGAAAGAGAGATAGACTCATCTAATGCATCCATCTCTTTTCTCAATCCATTACACTAAGGATGGGGTCACGCTGGGTTTCCACTAATAGTCTGGCTTGTGGACTCTCATTACGATGAAATGCATCTTCAAAAAAATGCAATGCACTATTCTACATTTTTGTTGCATTTTATTTTTCATAGTTCACATATAAGTCTATTTTTTTTGCACAAAAACAGACATTTCAAATTAGGATGGAAATAATCAAAAAAATTATTTTGAATTTTGATAATTTGAACATCAAATTGGAAATTTATAAATTCATAAATTTGGAAATTTAAGTAAACTGACGTATTATACCCAAAAATTCTTCATACAGTGGACTACCAGTAAAATTGATAACAAATTTGGGACCAAAATTATTCAGACACTTTGACCTGACCATGTTTTGCTTAATTGTTTTTTTTTTAATTGCTAATGCGACCTTTTACACTACAGACTGAACAAAATGAAGCATTGCTTGGTCATTGGTTGACCTAAATTGGTATTATCTAATTATGTACTTAAATTTAACAGCTGACAGCTGATTGGTTGATTGTAATCCATTACATACCTTTCTATCAAAGTTATCTGACATTATCAAGATTAATTTGTTCTGACACAGTTTAACTCTGAGTTCTTGTCATATTTTATTACCATTTTCTAAACTATAACGAATAAACTGTGATAATGTGAGAAAATGTTGAAGATGTCTGAATAAATTTTGGTTTGACTGTATTTAAAAAAGCAAAATAAATAGGATTAAAATTGTACTTTTTGTTGATCAAAAGCCAGGTGTCTACATTTATATTTATGCATTTGGCAGATGCTTTTATCTACTTTCAAGGTACACATTTTATCAGTTCTTGAATTCCCTGGGAATCAAACCAATGACCTTAGCGTTGCTAGCTCATTGGTCTACCATTTAATATTTAATACATATATATATATATATATATATATATATATATATATATATATACACTCACCTAAAGGATTATTAGGAACACCATACTAATACTGTGTTTGACCCCCTTTCGCCTTCAGAACTGCCTTAATTCTACGTGGCATTGATTCAACAAGGTGCTGAAAGCATTCTTTAGAAATGTTGGCCCATATTGATAGGATAGCATCTTGCAGTTGATGGAGATTTGTGGGATGCACATCCAGGGCACGAAGCTCCCGTTCCACCACATCCCAAAGATGCTCTATTGGGTTGAGATCTGGTGACTGTGGGGGCCATTTTAGTACAGTGAACTCATTGTCATGTTTAAGAAACCAATTTGAAATGATTCGAGCTTTGTGACATGGTGCATTATCCTGCTGGAAGTAGCCATCAGAGGATGGGTACATGGTGGTCATAAAGGGATGGACATGGTCAGAAACAATGCTCAGGTAGGCCGTGGCATTTAAACGATGCCCAATTGGCACTAAGGGGCCTAAAGTGTGCCAAGAAAACATCCCCCACACCATTACACCACCACCACCAGCCTGCACAGTGGTAACAAGGCATGATGGATCCATGCTCTCATTCTGTTTACGCCAAATTCTGACTCTACTATCTGAATGTTTCAACAGAAATCGAGACTCATCAGACCAGGCAACATTTTTCCAGTCTTCAACTGTCCAATTTTGGTGAGCTCGTGCAAATTGTAGCCTCTTTTTCCTATTTGTAGTGGAGATGAGTGGTACCCGGTGGGGTCTTCTGCTGTTGTAGCCCATCCGCCTCAAGGTTGTGCGTGTTGTGGCTTCACAAATGCTTTGCTGCATACCTTGGTTGTAACGAGTGGTTATTTCAATCAAAGTTGCTCTTCTATCAGCTTGAATCAGTCGGCCCATTCTCCTCTGACCTCTAGCATCAACAAGGCATTTTCGCCCACAGGACTGCCGCATACTGGATGTTTTTCCCTTTTCACACCATTCTTTGTAAACTCTAGAAATGGTTGTGCGTGAAAATCCCAGTAACTGAGCAGATTGTGAAATACTCAGACCGGCTTGTCTGGCACCAACAACCATGCCACGCTCAAAATTGCTTAAATCACCTTTCTTTCCCATTCTGACATTCAGTTTGGAGTTCAGGAGATTGTCTTGACCAGGACCACACCCCTAAATGCATTGAAGCAACTGCCATGTGATTGGTTGATTAGATAATTGCATTAATGAGAAATTGAACAGGTGTTCCTAATAATCCTTTAGGTGAGTGTATATATATATATAAAAATCTATTTATGTGTGTTTGCTGGGAATCAAACCCATGTCCTTGACATTGCTAGCACCATGCTAGTAGAGTTTTTTTTCACTTATGCACAATGAAAAATATTGATACTGTGTTGGGACATACCTTGATGTTCAGTGTTAAATCTGGGTCCTGGTACAAAACCAGCTGAGAACCACTGGGTTAGATTATGTCTACATAGTAGGCCACACAACTCAAAAGAGAAAGGAAATCCATAATATGAGAGTATGAAGAGTATCCATATTCATTAAGAGTATGTAAGAGTGTTCATCATATGCTTTTTTGGGGGGGATGTTGGACATATCAAACTATAAACGATATAAGACATATAGAAGAATGCGTTAAAGGTGCTGTATGTAAGTTTTTCACTGTACTAAAGCATAAAAATACCCTAATATGTTTGCAGATATTTAGGAAACATGCTAAGATCACATACAGTACTGTGCAAAAGTCTTAGGCACGTTGGTATTTTCACATGAAAAATGTTTTTAAGCCAGTTATTTATATCTTTTACTGTAGTGTGTCAGTAGGAAATATCAGTTTACATTTCCAAACATTCATTTTGCAATTAATTGTAATAATCCAGTGAGATTTTTTTTTTTTTTTTTTTTTTATGCACAAGAAGTCTGATAGCAGCCGGTATGATCTGATCTCACCATCATTGAGTCTGTGATTACATGAAGAAACATAAAAAACTGAGATGGACTAAATCCAGAAGAACTGTGGCAACGTCTCCAAGACACTTGAAGAAACCTTCCTGCAAAACTACATGAATAGGTGTAGGAATAGATGCAGGTGACAAAAGCCGTTTTAAACGCAAAGGGTGATCACCCCAAATATCGATTTGATTCATAAATAAAAGCTATTTATGTTATTATTTTTGACAGCATTCTCACTTTAAAGCATTCTGACAAGTGCCTAAACTTTTCACAGTACTGTAGTTTTGCAGGAAGGTTTCCTCAAGTGTCTGGGAGACGTTGCCTTAGTTTTTCTGGATTTAGTCTGTCTCAGTTTTTTCTGTTTCTTCATGTAATCACAGACAGACTCGATGATGGTGAGATCAGATCAGACCGGCTTCTCTTTAATACAGATTAGGCTTGCTGTGATAGTCGGTGTTGCCGGTGTTCAGGCAAAACACTGGTTACATCACTTGCCCACCGTAGATCTACAGTTGTGTTGGGTTTTGCTCAATATGATAAGTGGCAGATCAGAGGGCTTGCTGCAGTCTAAATATCTGAATATCATATTATAAAATACTATGTGGAGGACGCAAGATAATTTGCGTGGTGAACCTTTATCATATTTAAACAACTATCGCTTTGTGTTGTTGGTCAGATAAAATGACAGAGAAAAGATATCCTTACGAAGTACGATTTTGGCTGTATTATTTATGTCCCCTTCAAAAATTGCTCTTGAGGAATGTTATGTTTATTGTCCCCACCAACTCTTAGATGAAATTTACGCCCCTGCCAGTAGCTGTCATTCTTACATACAGCACCTTTAAGAGATAATATAATATAAACAATATAACTCATACATGTATGAACCACCAACAAGTCAAGAGAAATATTTCCTCTATTTTATACTTTCCTTGCTAAACACAAGTGTGTCTAGATGTGAAGCTTCATTATCTCTCTGCATGTGTTCTTTCTCTTACAATGACCTCTCATTTCTGTGATTTCCTAGAAGAAGAAAAATAAAGGAGTACGTGATAGACAAAGAGCTCGAGTGATTCTACTGTACACCCAGGCCCACACACCTCGTCTGTCTGGGCGGCACTGCATGTGGAGTGAATGCTGAGTGTGTTGTGTGGTTTTGGGCAGGCCGCTGGACACCATTAGAAGAGATCTCCCCACCGGCACCAGCATTTCAACACCACCTCACCTACTAAACCAACAGCCAATTACAGCTGAGTCAGTGTAGACATATAGACAAACCACCGGCCATGTGCTACTTTTAGCTTTACGTTTCTAGATGCTCAGCATAGGCTGGGTCGCTCCTTACGAATTTCAATTACTAAAGATTTTTCCATGGACAAATACTTTTTCTTGGCTGGGTGGTCATTTGAGGTTATGCAGTCAGGAAAATAGAGACCGAAAATGACTTCTATTCATTAAAATTACACTGTCATTTTTAACCAGTTTTAACAGACAAATAATATAAAATGCTAAAATAAAACCTGTTAACTGTAAGTTGCTTTATCACATATGGTTAAAATGTATGTTTAGCAAAACAATACTTGTAATTTTACAGTAAAATATTATAATAAATATAGTTTTTTAATTAAAAAATATAATATACATTCTTATATTGCATAATAAAAATCCTACAAATTATATATGTGTAATATTTACAGATTTCAAGTTGAAATACAATTTTTATTAATTAATTTTAATTAATATAATATTTTTAATTAATTTTTATACTTGTATTTTTTAACTGCAACCCTAAGTTACTTTACCATAAAAATGTATGTTTAGCAAAAAATACTTATAATTTTAAAAATATATTTTTAACAAATATATATTAATAAAAATATATTAATAACAAATATTAAATATAACATTTACATATTACAAATATTAAAAATGTAACAATGAAATATCAAAACATATACAAATGATTATATATGTTTACAGATAATATTAGTTTGAGTTGAAATATTATTTTATTTATTATATTTTGTTTATAAGTCTATTATTGTTTATAGAGGTTATAAGTGTAGTGTAAAATAAAAACAAAACTTTATTACATATAATATCTGTAACATTTAGAGAAAACTTTAGTTCAAGTTAGTTGAAATATTAACATTATTTCAATTAAAACCAAAAAGGCTTCAGAGACATAAGTGGAAGAGAATAGAATAAATAATAACGTTACATATGACGGCTGTAGTCCTGCTTTACAGTTTAAATAGCCTAATTTGTAGTTATTTTAGCAGGAAAAATCTAGTAGTTATTTTCTACATTATTTAATGCATGATAATGCCACTGAAGTTAAACTGTAGTTTGCAACCTTACATGCACATCACAGGAGTCTGTGTTATCTCTGTTAAACTGCTGTGAGTGGGCCGCATTCAGCACCAATTGATTTCCTCTCCCCCTCACTGACGGCTCTGATAGAGAGCAGTCATAATTCTCTGCACTCGAGAGATTAAATTCCTGTATCGCTGTCAGCTACATTAACTCACTTCCTGGATCTAAACCCTATTAGCGTAGCAGGCCTCGCTAACATTAATAAATCAATGCTCCTGATGGCAGATGAAGATCCGGCGCTACTGTATGCATCTCTCTCTCTCTCAGCGCTGGTGATGAAGCACAGGAGAGGAGATCACAGGAGAGGAGAGCACAGGAGAGGAGAGGAGAGCACAGGAGAGGAGAGGAGAGCGCAGGAGAGGAGAGGGGAGCACGGGAGATGAGAGGAGAGCGCAGGAGAGAAGAGGGGAGCACATGAGAGGAGAGGAGAGCACAGGAGAGGAGAGGAGAGCGCAGGAGAGGAGAGGGGAGCACGGGAGATGAGAGGAGAGCGCAGGAGAGAAGAGGGGAGCACATGAGAGGAGAGGAGAGCACAGGAGAGGGGAGCACAGGAGAGGAGAGAAGATCACAGGAGAGGAGATGGGAGCACAGGAGAGGAGAGCAGAGCACAGGAAAGGAGAGCAGAGCACAGGAGAGGAGAGCACAGGAGAGGAGAGGAGAGGAGAGGAGAGGAGAGGAGAGGAGAGGAGAGGAGAGGAGAGGAGAGGAGAGGAGAGGAGAGGAGAGGAGAGGAGAGGAGATGAGAGCACAGGAGAGGAGAGGAGATCACAGGAGAGGAGAGGAGAGCACAGGAGAGGAGAGGAGATGAGAGCACATGAGAGGAGAGGAGATGAGAGCACAGGAGAGGAGAGGAGAGCAGAGGAGAGGAGATGAGAGCACATGAAAGGAGAGGAGATGAGAGCACAGGAGAGGAGAGGAGATCACAGGAGAGGAGAGGAGGCACAGGAGAGGAGAAGAGAGGAGAGCACATGAGAGGAGAGCACAGGAGAGGAGAAGAGAGGAGAGCACAGGAGAAGAGAGCAGAGAAGAGGAGAGCACAGGAGAGGAGAGGAGAGCACAGGAGAAGAGAGCACAGGAGAGGAGAGGAGAGGATCTACTCTATGAAGCTCTGGGCCAAATGGAGATTTCCAAAGAAGCCAAAGAGAAATCAACTTACGTCACTGATCTTTTAAGAAGCAGATTTATTTTTGAAGAGCTCTTCTGATGTTCAGGAGCATTCATCTGGACCTGAACTCTCTGGCTTCATTACAGCCATTGTTCTGCAGTGTTTCCACTGATACGAACAGTCATGGGGCTTTAGGTTTATTTCTGTTGATTGCAGAGTCTTTTTCCAGTGGTTGTGCTTTGTTAGAAACTGGTTTGGGTCTTGATTGCGAGCGCTATCCTTTAACTGCCAACGGCTCATTTAGCCCGCCTCAGCAATGAGATAGTTGATATGAGGCATTGATTGCCCTTTTTTTTGCGAACAGAGGAGGTTTGCAGTATGACACCAACGTGCTGGTACAAACTTCAGCAGAAATCTTTCCATATGGATCAGTTTGTGTGTAGACAGACGGAGAGAGGGAGAGAGACTATTGTCCATAGCCACTAAACGTGTCCATGTGGTGATTCTGCTCAGCATCACAGAAGATGAATGTTCTCCAAGCCTGTTGCTCATCTCTCTTCTGTCACTGACACAGATGCAGCAGAAGATCCAGAAAGACCCATTTTTCTGGTGTAGGCTCACCGCAAAACTCTGGAACAAACCCATAGCACATACACAAGAACCTTTGGAACACGAGAAAAGAGAAAGCTGATCAAAACAGGGATAAAACACACTTCCACACAGCCCCAAACTCATCTTCTCTGAGATGCATGTGGTGTAAATTTGATCAAAAGCACTGGCTTTTTTTCTATTGGTGAGGGCATACATGTCAGTGATGTGAAAAATACGTTAGAGCTGTTAAATCTTGAGTAAAACAGCTTCTGGAGACGATTACACCGTCGATACAAACCAGCTGTGGCTCTGGCAGAGGGTACGAGATGATGCCGCTCACTCCGGGTATCAGAAATTAAACCAGAGATGACTGGAGCATGATGGAAAATCCAGAAACAGTGAAGGAATAATTATGAAAAGATTTCACACGTTTATCACTGCACTTTTTAATCCACACTAACAACCTGCCAAACTGAGACGCTACATCTCTGTCCAGGCTTGTGCTGTTCTTGCCAATTCTGGAACTTAGTTTTTCCGCTCTTCTCATGTTACGGTCCTTATGATAAATGGCTTGTATTGTAGAATTCTTCATTTGTGGGTTCTTTTATCTTTATCAGTAATTAGGACTTGTTGATTGGTCAATACTGCTTTCCAGTCATGCTAAAAACAATATAATAGCAACTATGAAATGAAACACCTGTTCTCCAGTTGTGCATATCTCTATTCAGCACTCATATCAGTACATACTCTTGGTTTACATAGTGGAGACTAGCCCTATTAGCACGGGAATGGTTTCCGCAAAAGACATTGGAGAAATTCATGTTTCACAGGTGTGCTATGTGATTTTAATTCCATCCGAATCTGCCATATTTTTCTCACACAACCTCAGTAAAACCTCAAACTCAATGGTCCTCTGAGAAAGTGAATGTCTGTGACTGCTGGTATTGTATTATCCTATCGCTTCTCCTCATGTGTTTTTAGACCTACCTGGGCTATCATTTGCACACCAAAAACATGCTTTCATTTCATCATCATGGATGGTGTCTGATAAAAAAAATAAATTCATAAAACTAATAAATAGTGCCAAATTGTGGAAAAGAGAAAAGATTGCCCATTTTAATATCAGTGTCAGGTAAGAGTAAAATACTTAAAATTTCTCTTTATTATAAACAGCCACTTCTATAAACTTATGTGAAGTTTACTTATAGGGTAAAATTCTATCAATAAATCATAAATTAAAAGACATATACGTCATACGTGATGCATGCAAGCACAGCACAGACCTTCTGTAACTCCAGCGTCTAGAAAACACACATTCCCATAACAATTTATAACAAATATACATTTTCTAGTTAAGTGCTTAAATATTTTATTGGGTAGAAATTGTGAGTGGAGTGATGGGGGATATAAACAGGGGGCAAAAATCAGTGCATTTATATATTAATTACTTATAGACAGGTACATGACAGATATGTGATGTCCTCCTTTTATGTAATACATTATAAAATAAAAAATGTCTTTCGTCAATATCCACTAACATCAGTGTGTGAGAATGTGTGTTGTGTGCTTGTGTAGATGTGCTTTTTGAAATATTAATGCACAAAGAGTGTGATGTTTCTGCAGTGTTCTGTAGGGTCCCATATCATAAGTACTCTCAGAACACTTCATTTCCCATTATAGCCTGTCGTTTAGTGCAACGCCTGAATGGACACTTGGATTTATTTTTCCCTGTTGTCCCTGTAGAGACCATCATAAACACTGGCTGAATACTGACATCCACTAATACTTTGGAAAAAAAAACTGTGTATATTTACAATGACAAACTTCAATCATATAAAAAATTGTATATAGTTTGCCAGGCTCTGCTATACTGAGGCATGGTATTTTTAAAATGAAAGTTCTGTTTAGATTTACTTTGAGGTAACAAAATGCCAGCTCCATATGTGAAAATAAATAAATTAAATAAATTAAAAACATTTAATTTCCTTTCAATTTTATTTACTATTTTTACTATTATTGACCCAATCAAGGCCCTTTAGACAGATTGTATTACCACAAAAGCACTTCAGATTGTTATTCAGAATATTCATTTGATCCCAGCAAAACACACTGTAAATAAAAATTGTGAACAAATCATTTAATTGTTCCTTTTTTACATTAGTAATGTAAAAATTAAATGTAAAATAGTAATGTAAAAATGTTGAAGTATGCTCTCATAAAAACCTCAGTTCTCATAAGTTTAAAGAAATTATGAAGTATAAACCTTCAACTAAAATGAGGCCTAACACTCTTGACACTGGAGTCTCTAACACTTCAAACAGAAGATGAGGGTCAAAGTCATTAAGTGTTTCAATGACAACAGCTACGTTTTAATTAACGGCTGATTGTGGTTCTGGTGTTTGCGCTCTCAGACTACAAAAGACTAGCACTTCACTGAGGAAATGGGGAAAATGAGAGGGGAGGGCAATGTCTGGGACCCCGAGGTCAAGCGGTAGCATCCCTCCACCACGTCCACATCACTTTAGAAACATTAACTTCACGTCACACCTGCCTCTTCAGTCAGACTCTCATCTATTTAGACGAGGCCTCATCTATCAAAACGGCTTCAGAGAGAAAATATATTGGCACCAGACCCTCCTAATCAATGCCATTACAACTACACCCTTTCCTAAACCCAGAGAGGGTCATCTGCGGGGTCACACGGCGGTCAGACCATGCTCAGAAAATGAGGCCAGGCTCAAGTTCAAGGTCGGGGATCAAAGGTCAAGCTTCCAGGGAAATGGGCCCAGCTGTGCAGGGATGTGGTAGCGTACGGGCTGGACGTCAGGTCCGTCTGGACGGGTGACCAGTCGCGACCCCTGCCTTTGTGCTTGTATTGGTGAGTGGCGGTTTCCTTATGGTCTTGCGGTCGGACACGGGGTTCTGCCAAGCTGCTAGAGAAACGAGAGACGCCTATCGGTTTAAAATAGTGGACAGAGGTCAGAAAGAGGCCAAATGAGAGAGTTCACGTCATGGATAAAAGTCTGACAGCCATATGAGGTGGTCAAGATACTGTATTGTTCACAAGCCTTTTATGATCAACAAACAATTATCATATTACCAAAGTCTCCCAGAGCCTGAGTTTTAACTCTTTCACCGCCAGTTTTTGATCATTGTCACAAAATTTTCATGGCCCCCAAAATATTTTGTTGTATGAATTTCTGAACATGCAATACATCACAAGAAAGAACAGACAACAGCTTTATTCCAGCTTCATGCATTCTTTTTTTTTAATCAACACTTTAAGGTGGGTAAGTTTCATTAAAAAGCAACATTTTGAGCAAAAAAGATTCAGAATGATGATCAAAACACAGATGGAGTAGATCGAGTCCATCAACACCCCCAAAGCTTTACAGTCCTGTAGCTCGTCCTGGGTCATTCAGTATTTCATTCAGTATCATTAGGCAGTTTTGATTTATATGCTGTTTAATATTGATAATCGAGTTATTTTACATATGCACATGATTACATATGCTATCACTTGTTTCTGCTTCTTCATCATGTCTTTTGATCCGGAGATTCTGTACTCTTTCAGAAGATGCGTAACAGCGCCCCCTACCGCATAACAGTGAAAACATGGAAAGCCGGAAATTTCCGTCAATGGCGGGGGAAGAGTTAACTGTAATGCATTTCTTGCAGTTTATTCTGCTCAAGAAATGCCTTTTTAGAAAACTGATATGTCAAGTGACCAATCACAGATCATTTTGTTTTTACATGCCATTTAGGGTCAGGAACAGTTCACATTAATTTGAAAATGTTTGAAGATTTGATGATCTGGTGTTTACAGCATCTCCAGGGTACATTTACACGACAACGATGTACTATGTACTATAAACGATGTACTATAAATGGAAAAGTTCAGTTCTACACACCTATATATCTTGCACCAGTGCAAACCTTCTTTTGACGTTAAACAAACAACTGTTAGGATTTACTAAAGACACGCAGTGTCTATTTTTGCGGCTGAATGCATATGCATTTGTAGGAGTTTCCCTTTAATTTATGGGAGGAGAGTATTTAAATGAATCATGCATGGTGATTTACTAAGGCTTAAGCTCGTCAATTTACTGGTGTTTGCTCCATTATTTATGCATGTCTTAAACCAGACGCTAATTTGCGCTGCTCTTGGTAGATTGTGTTGGTCATCATGGAAATGATCCGGCTGCGTCTGTGTTCTTTAATTTGCACGTCGTCAGTAGATCATGGGCAGAACTGTCCACTCCCATCTGTGCTTTTATGGGATTGTGCTCTAATTTGCCCTGTTCTCTGGCCAATAGACTGAACACGTAACATGCATGCGCATGACATCAGCGTTTTCACAAATTTGCATTTTTGTAGTTTACACGGAGATGATAATGGTATCGTTTTCAAAAACTTGCACTTTCAAAACCATTTTCAACAGTTTGTGTTTTCAGGCCCCCAAAATGCTGTTGCCATGTAAATGAACAGCCAAAACGCATAAAAAGTTTCAGTTTTTAGTTGAAAACGGTGTCATGTAAATGGCCCCTAAATATGTATCTATTTACTAGCATGTCATGTGAATAATAACCGACATCAGAGAACCATGAACATGTGAATGCGTCGCTGAATTATTGAAATGTTAACTTATAATCTCAGGGGAATTTAGAGTAAACTTGCACCCAGACCTGAAACATAAAGCCAATCACATCTGTCCCATTCCCCGATCAGACTGGAGCAGACCACCATGATCTGGCAGCGCTGTCCCGTGTGCTGTCCGGTCGTGGGCAGGAGTATTGCGCAGAAAAGAAGCTGTTTATACATGGTGGGTCATAAGTTAAATATTTCCATTCTAAAGTGTTACACTGGGAATATGAGAGCACGCTCTGGTCAGATCTCTGCCAATAACACAAGAGAGGAGAACAAACGCCAGGCAATTCTCTCCAGATGTGTGTGTGCACTGAGGGAAACACGCTTTCTTTTTTTGTGAGGAATTATACAATTATATACGGTTCAGTTTTAGTTCTGGTCTTTAAAAGTTGGGTATTATTCTTGCATTTCAGAAGAGACAGATGAACAGAAAGAGGAGAGACGAAAACATTTTAGTATATGGAAAATGCCATGCAGAGATGTTTTTGACCTTTTTGATTCACTTCAATTAATTAAAATAATTTTTTATATATCATTTTTATATTATTATAAATGTACAAAAAAAAGTCAGTTTATTGTAATCTCATGTTTTTAATTAACTTCCTGTTTCTTCATATTCAAAACATGAATATCATAACATTATTTCGTTGGTTGTCATTTCTGTGTAAATGCATTTGTGCCGCTTCATAGTCATGATTATCAAAACAAGATAGGATTACGAAACTAAGCCAGCTTTATGGTTAAATAAGAGGTGTGTTAAAATCATCTTAATATTTATGATGTTGTGTAACTTAACCTCATCAACAAAATCATCACAAATATATAGTGAATAATGGATATAATCGCCAGCAAACCAGAATAAAAACACAGTGTGTGATGTAATGTTGGCGCTCACTATAGGTAGTTTGTACTCTCACATCTAGTAACATAAAAACACTTGACCTTTGACCTCTGAGCTTCACAGGTGCTCATATGCTCTCAAGTCATCTTAAGAGCAAACTGTGATCTGTCAAGTCATATAATTTAGATTTTTTTTTTTTTGACATTTTTGACCATTTAAAGGGAAGTTCCATATTCAATACAAGTTAAGCTCTATAAACAGCAGTTGTGGCATGAAGTCAATTACCACATAAAACAATTATACGCTGTAAAAAACCTCAACTCGTTGCTTTGAGTTTTACTCCCAAAAGTTGAGATAACTTTTTTATTTTGTCAGTTCAAATACATTAAAAGACAAAGACAATTCAATTGGATAAACACAGTAAATTAAGTTTAGTTTACTAAAATAAAATGATATATATGCATTCACCTAAAGGATTATTAGGAACACCTGTTCAATTTCTCATTAATGCAGTTATCTAATCAACCAATCACATGGCAGTTGCTTCAATGCATTTAGGGGTGTGGTCCTGGTCAAGACAATCTCCTGAACTCCAAACTGAATGCCAGAATGGGAAAGAAAGGTGATTTAAGCAATTTTGAGCGTGGCATGGTTGTTGGTGCCAGACGGGCCGGTCTGAGTATTTCACAATCTGCTCAGTTACTGGGATTTTCACGCACAACCATTTCTAGAGTTTACAAAGAATGGTGTGAAAAGGGAAAAACATCCAGTATGCGGCAGTCCTGTGGGCGAAAATGCCTTGTTGATGCTAGAGGTCAGAGGAGAATGGGCCGACTGATTCAAGCTGATAGAAGAGCAACTTTGACTGAAATAACCACTCGTTACAACCGAGGTATGCAGCAAAGCATTTGTGAAGCCACAACACGCACAACCTTGAGGCGGATGGGCTACAACAGCAGAAGACCCCACCGGGTACCACTCATCTCCACTACAAATAGGAAAAAGAGGCTACAATTTGCACTAGCTCACCAAAATTGGACAGTTGAAGACTGGAAAAATGTTGCCTGGTCTGATGAGTCTCGATTTCTGTTGAGACATTCAGATGGTAGAGTCAGAATTTGGCGTAAACAGAATGAGAACATGGATCCATCATGCCTTGTTACCACTGTGCAGGCTGGTGGTGGTGGTGTAATGGTGTGGGGGATGTTTTCTTGGCACACTTTAGGCCCCTTAGTGCCAATTGGGCATTGTTTAAATGCCACGGCCTACCTGAGCATTGTTTCTGACCATGTCCATCCCTTTATGACCACCATGTACCCATCCTCTGATGGCTACTTCCAGCAGGATAATGCACCATGTCACAAAGCTCGAATCATTTCAAATTGGTTTCTTGAACATGACAATGAGTTCACTGTACTAAAATGGCCCCCACAGTCACCAGATCTCAACCCAATAGAGCATCTTTGGGATGTGGTGGAACGGGAGCTTCGTGCCCTGGATGTGCATCCCACAAATCTCCATCAACTGCAAGATGCTATCCTATCAATATGGGCCAACATTTCTAAAGAATGCTTTCAGCACCTTGTTGAATCAATGCCACGTAGAATTAAGGCAGTTCTGAAGGCGAAAGGGGGTCAAACACAGTATTAGTATGGTGTTCCTAATAATCCTTTAGGTGAGTGTATATATAAAATATTAATTACCATTGAAAAGTTTGGGGTCGGGAAGTTTTTTCTACAAATTATTACTCCAGTCTTCAGCATTACATGATCCTTCAGAAATCATTCTAATATGCTGATTTGCTGCTCAAGAAACATTTCTAATTATTATCAATGTTAAAAACAGTTGTGCTGATTCATATTTTTGCACTTACTATAGTAATAACAATAAATTATGCATAATTACAAGTAACTAACCCTAACCCTAAAGTGTTACTTTTAAACAATTTAATGCATCCTTGCTGAATAAAAGCACTATTTTCTTACTGACCCCAAACGTTTGAACAGTAGTGTATTTCAGTTTTTTGCAGTGTTCATAATAGTGGCAGAAACCATACAGCAGAAAGGGAAAACCAGGGAAAATCTGACATGGAAACACCGCAGAGAGACTAAGAGTGATAGAACATGAAGGGGAAGGAGGGACGTAAACAAAGAGAAAGACAGAGGGAAAGAGGTAGACCACAGATCTTCTAGTTTGGGCCTCTAATGTCTCCACAAGCCCTGATGCTTTACACGAGTGTAAACGTACTCTGTAAGCACAGTATGTGAGGTTTCTCAACCTCTTAAACACTGAAGGAAAATCAGCTGCTAAAGAGAGTTTTTTCATCTTAAAAAAAACACATCTCCAACTATACAGCACTAGATGGGTGGGGAAGGCAATAATTACCAGGCTTGGTTTCATTATTTGTGTTATAATGGAAGTCTAAAATATCACCTTTCTTCCAAACGTCTGCACCATTATGTAAATGATCTTCAATCGCAGGGTCACCGCGCAGTCTTCTACAGACCACCTTTGTCTCCGTTTTTGGACCGCGTGAAACCCGACAGGAATTACAAGCTTTCCTTACCTCTTTTTCACATTCCTTGTCACTTTGGGTTTTCACGTCTCCTTTCTCCTCCACAGACCATTTCTGTCAAAGAAAGAAGCAGTTCACTCTTAGCGACAACACAGAGCTGAATTCAAACCTATAATCTTCTGGAAAACCTATCATTCAAACCAAAGCTATATCCTCAGAAAACCCTTAATCACTTGCCATTCGCTTTTTTTCGGAAGTGCAGAACTGACTTCCTGTTGACCCTGGTCATGTGACTGTAAATAGGAAGTTAATGCTGATGAAAGTGCCAGATTGGTTTGGCCCCCTTTGGCTCTTCATAGACTAAGTGCTGCTGCTATTGTTCCTCTCGGTCACGACGGTTTGATTGAACAACGTCCACCGAACACAGTGTAATTAGAGGATCCGCTCTGGTCAGTCCTGGCACAGATTCTCTTAGTGAGTTTACATAGGAGAGCTGCTATTGTTTATTTGTTGTGAATGTGGAAGGACTTCGATGCTTTGGCTTAGAGAGGAAGTGGTTGTAATTTCTACAGTAGTCCTTTTCCAGGTGGAAGTGGAATGAGATCCTGTCTACCTCCTGTCTGTTCTATGGTTTATTTTCTGTATTTTGCAATTTGCATATCATCTCTGTGAATATATCTGAAAGCATACATCTAGCATGGATGTGTTCAACATGGTTGCTTAAAAGTAGCTATAGGTGATTGATAAGTATAGTTGTTAAAGTGGTTGCTAGCCTCGGGTATGTCTAAGGTGTTCTGGATAGTTGCTAGGCAGATTCTGGGCCATATTTACTTTACTTTTTAAATTGTAATATGCATAAATAACACACCAATTTTGGGGGGAAGTTTTTCCCAAAAGTGAACTTTCATTCATCTTCTGAACACAAATGAAGATGTTTTTGATGAAATCTGAGAGCTTTCTGTCCCTCCATTGACAGCAACACAACTACCACTTTGACGCTTCAAAAAGTTCATAAAGAGATCATGAAACTAATCCATATGAATTAGTTAAAATTTTAGTCCAAATGGTTTAGTCCAAAATTTCTGAAGAGACTCAATCGCTTTATATGATGAACAGATTTAATTTAGGCTTTTAATCACGTATTATCATTGATCATCGAACATAAAGAGAAGATAAACCGAACGTGCTTGATGTGCAAGAATGAACCTCATTGGTTCTTACAGAAGCTCAAACGTGCTGCATAACACGAGAATGAACCTCATTGGTTCTTGCACAAGCTCAAAGGTGATGTGTAACATGAGAATGAACCTCATTGGTTCTTGCTGAAGCTCAAACGTGCTGCGTAACACGAGAATGAACCTCATTGGTTCTTGCTGAAGCTCAAACGTGATGCGTAACACGAGAATGAACCTCATTGGTTCTTGAAGAATCTCAAACGTGCTGTGTAACATGGGAATGAACCTCATTGGTTCTTGCTGAAGCTCAAACGTGATGCGTAACAAGAATGAACCTCATTGGTTCTTGCTGAAGCTCAAACGTGATGTGTAACGAGAATGAACCTCATTGGTTCTTGAAGAAGCTCAAACATGATGTGTAACGAGAATGAACCTCATTGGTTCTTGAAGAAGCTCAAACGTGATGTGTAACACGAGAATGAACCTCATTGGTTCTTGAAGAAGCTTAAACGTGATGTGTAACATGAGAATGAACCTCATTGGTTCTTGAAGAAGCTCAAACATGATGTGTAACGAGAATGAACCTCATTGGTTCTTGAAGAAGTTCAAACGTGATGTGTAACGAGAATGAACCTCATTGGTTCTTGCTCAAGCTCAAACGTGCTGCGTAACATGAGAATGAACCTCATTGGTTCTTGCTCAAGCTTAAACGTGATGCGTAACACGAGAATGAACTGCAATGGTTCTTGAGGAAGCTCAAACGTGATGCGTAACATGAGAATGAACCTCATTGGTTCTTGCTAAAGCTCAAACGTGATGCGTAACACGAGAATGAACCTCATTGGTTCTTGAAGAAGCTTAAACGTCCTGCTTAACATGAGAATGAACCTCATTGGTTCTTGAAGAAGCTTAAATGTCCTGCTTAACATGAGAATGAACCTCATTGGTTCTTGAAGAAGCTTAAACGTCCTGCTTAACATGAGAATGAACCTCATTGGTTCTTGAAGAAGCTTAAACGTCCTGCTTAACATGAGAATGAACCTCATTGGTTCTTTAAGAAGCTTAAATGTCCTGCTTAACATGAGAATGAACCTCATTGGTTCTTGAAAAAGCTTAAACGTCCTGCTTAACATGAGAATGAACCTCATTGGTTCTTGATGAAGCTCAAACGTGATGCGTAACACGAGAATTAACCTCATTGGATCTTGAAGAAGCTCAAATGTGATGCGTAACACGAGAATGAACCTCATTGGTTCTTGCTCAAGCTCAAACGTGCTGCGTAACATGAGAATGAACCTCATTGGTTCTTGCTCAAGCTTAAACGTGATGTGTAACACGAGAATGAACCGCATTGGTTCTTGAAGAAGCTTAAATGTCCTGCTTAACATGAGAATGAACCTCATTGGTTCTTGAAAAAGCTTAAACGTCCTGCGTAACACGAGAATGAACCTCATTGGTTCTTGAAGAAGCTTAAATGTCCTGCTTAACATGAGAATGAACCTCATTGGTTCTTGAAGAAGCTTAAATGTCCTGCTTAACATGAGAATGTACCTCATTGGTTCTTAAAAAAGCTTAAACGTCCTGCGTAACATGAGAATGAACCTCATTGGTTCTTGAAAAAGCTTAAACGTCCTGCTTAACATGAGAATGAACCTCATTGGTTCTTGATGAAGCTCAAACGTGATGCGTAACACGAGAATTAACCTCATTGGATCTTGATGAAGCTCAAACGTGATGCGTAACACGAGAATTAACCTCATTGGATCTTGAAGAAGCTCAAATGTGATGCGTAACATGAGAATGAACCTCATTGGTTCTTGAAGAATCTCAAACGTGCTGTGTAACATGGGAATGAACCTCATTGGTTCTTGAAGAATCTCAAACGTGCTGTGTAACATGAGAATGAACCTCATTGGTTCTTGAAGAATCTCAAACGTGCTGTGTAACATGGGAATGAACCTCATTGGTTCTTGAAGAATCTCAAACGTGCTGTGTAACACGAGAATGAACCTCATTGGTTCTTGAAGAATCTCAAACGTGCTGTGTAACATGGGAATGAACCTCATTGGTTCTTGCTGAAGATCAAATGTGATGCGTAACAAGAATGAACCTCATTGGTTCTTGCTGAAGCTCAAACGTGATGTGTAACAAGAATGAACCTCATTGGTTCTTGAAGAAGCTCAAACATGATGTGTAACGAGAATGAACCTCATTGGTTCTTGAAGAAGCTCAAACGTGATGTGTAACACGAGAATGAACCTCATTGGTTCTTGAAGAAGCTCAAACATGATGTGTAACTTGAGAATGAACCTCATTGGTTCTTGAAGAAGCTTAAACGTGATGTGTAACATCAGAATGAACCTCATTGGTTCTTGAAGAAGCTCAAACATGATGTGTAACGAGAATGAACCTCATTGGTTCTTGAAGAAGTTCAAACGTGATGTGTAATGAGAATGAACCTCATTGGTTCTTGCTCAAGCTCAAACGTGCTGCGTAACATGAGAATGAACCTCATTGGTTCTTGCTCAAGCTTAAACGTGATGTGTAACACGAGAATGAACCGCATTGGTTCTTGAGGAAGCTCAAACGTCCTGCGTAACACAAGAATGAACCTCATTGGTTCTTGAAGAAGCTTAAACGTCCTGCTTAACATGAGAATGAACCTCATTGGTTCTTGAAGAAGCTTAAATGTCCTGCTTAACATGAGAATGAACGTCATTGGTTCTTGAAGAAGCTTACACGTCTTGCTTAACATGAGAATGAACCTCATTGGTTCTTGAAAAAGCTTAAACGTCCTGCGTAACACGAGAATGAACCTCATTGGTTCTTGAAAAAGCTTAAACGTCCTGCTTAACATGAGAATGAACCTCATTGGTTCTTGAGGAAGCTCAAACGTGATGCATAACACAAGAATGAACCTCATTGGTTCTTGATGAAGCTCAAACGTGCTGCGTAACACGAGAATTAACCTCATTGGATCTTGATGAAGCTCAAACGTGATGCGTAACACGAGAATTAACCTCATTGGATCTTGAAGAAGCTCAAATGTGATGCGTAACACGAGAATGAACCTCATTGGTTCTTGCACGTTAAGTGAACATGCTTGAGTTTACCACAACTGATGTGTGAATTGATGAATGTTTATGTGAATAAAAGCCTAAATTCAATCTGTTTATCAAGTGTCATCAAGGTATGTCAAACATCAAAGTGTCAGTTGCGTAGCTGTCAATGGAGGGACAGAAATCTCTCAGATTTAAAAAAAGATCTTCATTTGTGTTCTAAAGATTAACAAAAGTCTTGCGGGTTTGGAACATGAAGGTGAGTAATTAATGACAGATTTTTGGATAAACTATATCTTTAATAAGATTGAACTATTTTTGATGCTATATGGTACTGAATAAAAGTGTAAGTAGGACTGTATTTATAATTGACATTTCTCTCAATTTTCTGCAAATGATACGTGCCATGCTGTCTTAGACTTTGGTCAAAACGAGATATAATTGTTTATTATGGTATCATGTTGCATAATTTTATATCACTCGCAAATTATAACATTAATATTTGATATACACTAGCGGTCTGTAAGATTTTCAAACATTTTTGAAAGACCACTTTTTAATCAAAACTATTTTAGCACTTTTCAAATGTAATTTATTCCTGTGATCAAAGCTGAATTTTCAGCATCATTACTCCAGTCTTCAGTGCCACAATGTCCTTCAGAAATCATTCTAATATGCTGATTTGCTGCTCAAGAAACGTGATCATTTTTTTTATTTGACTCTTTGATGAATTTAATGCATCCTTGCTGAATAAAGTAATCATTTCATTAAAAAACATATAGACAGCAATTTTTTTAATAGTAGCATAGCTATAAGCAGCCCCAGTTCCTGTGTGTTTCTTTGAAATGCTACAATACTTTTTATGTGTTTTAAATAGTTATTCACTGGCTTTAGGTAATGCCCTGACCATTTCCCCATCATTAACTGCCTGTAGAGCATATCCAACTTCAGCACATACAGTATTAACACAAGTGTTGTTCTGTCCTGTAAGCGCTGTTGGTTTCCCGTCTCTTGTGGTCTAGTGCTTAGATCCAGCAGCACATGGACTGTGGAAAAAATCTGGCCTATCAAAGACTTTGTGATAAAGATCTCTGGAAGCTTCAGCTAGTAAACAGCACCATAAAAGTGGCTTTTGGGGTGGAGCGCAAGAGAGAAACTTGAAGCACTGCCCATCACCAATGAAGCCACAACTTCTACAACAGCTCTCCCCTCCTGTCTCACTCTCTATTTACTGTTCACGTGACTCTTTCATTCTCTTTGCACACCAATTTTCAGTCCTTACACTACCGGTTTAGAGGCGGGAATCCTTACTGTAAAATAGCGTGTGGAAAAGTGCCAGTCGTTGTAAGGAAGGCATCCATGATGGCTGAACTATAGGCACACCAGCACTTCCATAATGCCATAAAGAAACCTCAGGGCCTCTGTCGGTGATATTGAGCTCTCCACAGTTTGAGCACTTTCATATTGGAGCGATGAAACATACTGGCAGCTGTATGAAGCCAGACTCAATAGCGCCCCCTAGTGTCTGCCTGTAAAACACAAACACTTTTAGACTGTGAAAAATGTGCTTTATTCATTTGGATATAGACTGGAGGAGCAACCTACAATGCAACAGTTTTGCACACACAAGAAAGAACCACAAAATCTAGTTGGATATGTTTTGACATACCGTTTTGAATTAAATTCGTTGTTTAATTTGATATTGCAGACTTAAAAGCAATAAAGTGCACTTTCTGTTCATTTGCACAGCTTTAATTCTTTCCCTCATAATCCGATTCTGAAATGTCACGCAAATTAGAGACAGAACAAAAAATATTGTGCAGAAATTAAAGTATTTGTGGAAAGAGTTTTATAGAAATCTCAGGAAAAGGCCATCTTGCCATAATTAGAGGCCTTTATTGCGTCCGCCCGCAAATAATACAGAGAACACTTGATTAATTCCTGTCTTTTTCCACTCATCTTTTCTTATTTAAAGAAGCAACTCGACCGTTTCATCATTTTGTTTATTTACACGCAGCATCATGTTATGGTTATGATTGGCGATTGAGATTTTGTTTTGCATTAAATTTGATTAAATAATGAGAGGAAATTGAAATGGAAGGTCCCATCTTGACGTGCAGATTAAAATCATAAATACAGCAACACATGGACTACGTTTGACCGAAACCATTGACAACTTAATTTTTTGAAGCAATCCAATAGAATTCTAGAAGTCATCAAGTCTCTGTACTTCATTGATTCACATAAATTAGTCATTCATTATTTAATAGAACGTCTTTGTTGTTCTGGGTGGTTGCCAGGGCGTTGCTATGCAAAATGCTAAGGTGTTCTGAGTGGATTTTAGAATGTTGCTATGTGCATAAGTACTAGTAAAGAAATTGGCACTTTTTAGCCTTAAAATTAGTATAATTGTAACACACATTTCAACAAAGCTCAGTAGATTTATACTCAATGAATGGAACTAAATGTTAAAACTCATCTTGATTCAGTGTAACCACATCAGTTTCATTTGATTTAAAACAGAACATTCTGAGAAAAACAAAAACATACCAAATAAGAAAGTGATCATCCAAAAAATATTGCCATGCAATTATGCTGCATGCAATCAACCAGTATCAACAGAAAATAAATGCAGACATATTTCTTTTGTCACATTAGAATTTCAAAGCTTATTTTATCTAATCTAACAACAGTTTCTTGTATAACAGCTATGTTTCCAACAGATATGCATAACAGAAGACAATGCAACACAGTAATGAGGACAATGTTTTAGTCAAGGGTTTGTACCTTTGTTGAAAGACTGTGTCCATGAGTGCAAATAACATGGCCACAAAAACCCATTACCATCACCATCTGTCTTTCCATCACTGTCCTGTGCCTGTGACAAGTGATTCATGAGTTATTTATAGTATAACTACGCTTTACTGTAAGGATGAAGGATGTACAATATAAAAATATGAAAGTGAACTACATGATGATACACTGACATTTGATTATCTTGTATTCCTGACAAAAATGCATGCTTTCTTAGTCTTTATTTCTTGTCTTGAACTGATATCAAATGAATAAGCTCTCTGCCAAGTTCAACATCTTAATACTGTGAAAGTGTGCATATCAAGCAAAGCTGTGCATTAACGTCTTGTTTTTAAAGTTACCTTCAACTGTAAGGCCCTTTGGAGGTCATTGCAGTTTCAGAAGTCATACCTTGTGCATCTGCACTGAAAGACAAAAAAAAAAAATGTTTGTGAACCTCACTATCCAGACAGTCCCAACCAATGGATGGTGTTCACTGAGCATGACGCATGTGATGCATTTACTTCAAATAGTCTAAAATGCACCAGGAACAAAAACCAGAACAAATAAAGCTCAGTGTCAAAATTGCATTATTTCTACAAATTTAGGCAGAAGAATCATGCCATTATTTTAACTTATTCCACTTGTATTGGCGGCCTTGGCTTGATGTACTTCCCTTACATCTGGGTATCTCTGTTTTATGGTACAATATATTTCCTTGTTCAAAACTTCCACTGGAACTGATTCCACTTCCACTGACACATTTGTTACTTCTTCAAGCTGGATGAACACACATTTTTAACAATACTTTGCTTCTTTTTTTTAACTGCTTTGCTTCAAATCTTGTTCAAGGAATGCTGTAGACTTTATTAACTGTAGGCAAAATTAACTGGAGCAATATATTCAGCAAGGATGCATTACATTGATTAAAAGTGACAGTAAAGACATTTATAATGTTGCAGAAGATTTCTTTTTCAAATAAATGCTGTTCTTTTGAACTTTCTATTCATTAAAGAATCCTGTGGAAAAATGTATCTCAGTTTCCACAAAAAAGTTTTCAACATTGAAAATAATCATAAATGTTTCTTGAGCAGCATATTAGAATGATTTCTGAAGGATCATGTGACACTAAAGACTGGAGTAATAATGCTGAAAATTCATTACATTTTAAAATATATTCAAATAGAAAACAGTTATTTTAAATTGTAATATTTCATTATATTCGCAGCGTTATGAGCATAAATAAGGCTTCTTTCAAAAGCATTTGGACATTTCATTCCTCTTAAATTGGGCCATGTGACAATCAAAAAAGTTGTTTGGGAATATTTTTAAACAAAACCAATCCTTTCTCTCTGTTATTAGCACAATAAAACAAGGATTTTGATGATCCAGTCAGTTATTCCTCCAGTCCTGCATATCCTCTAGTGCGCAAATTGTAACAACATCTCCTGTCATCACAGCATCCACAACGGATTCACTTGATTAAAAGCATATCATTTGCTTTCTTCAGCAGAAATGAATTGAGTCGTTTTCAATTCCCATGAATGAAGGTCAGACCAATTGATAACTGTGTGTATATATAGTATATATAACTTTTAATTTGTAACAGAATATAAAAGGTCCTAAAACATAAAACACACAATATATATATATATATATATATATATATATATATATATATATATATATACACACACACACACACACACACACACCGATCAGGCATAACATTATGACCACTGTGTTGGTCCCCCTTTTGCTGCCAGAACAGCCCTGACCGTCAAGGCATGGACTCCACTAGACCCCTGAAGGTGTGCTGTGATATCTGGCACCAAGATGTTAGCAGCAGATCCTTTAAGTCCTGTAAGTTGCGAGGTGGGGCCTCCATGGATTGGACTTGTTTGTTCAGCACATCCCACAGATACTCGATTGGACTGAGATCTGGGGAATTTAGAGGCCAAGTCAACACCTCAGACTCGTAGTTGTGCTCCTCAAACCATTCCTGAACCATTTTTGCTTTGTGGCAGGGTGCATTATCCTGCTGAAAGAGACCACAGCCACCAGGGAATACCGTTTCCATGAAAGGGTGTACATGGTCTGCAACAATGCTTAGGTAGGTGGTACGTGTCATAGTAACATCCACATGGATGGCAGGACCCAAGGTTTCCCAGCAGAACATTGCCCAAAGCATCACACTGCCTCTGCCGGCTTGCCTTCTTCCCATAGTGCATCCTGGTGCCATGTGTTCCCCATGTAAGCAATGCAAACGCACCCCGCCATCAACGTGATGTAAAAGAAAACATGATTCATCAGACCAGGCCACCTTTTTCCATTGCTCCGTGGTCCAGTTCTGATGCTCACATGCTTTTGGTGGTGGACAGGGGTCAGCATGGGCACCCTGACTGGTCTGCGGCTATGCAGCTCCATATGCAACAAACTGTGATGCACTGTGTATTCTGAAAGCTTTCTATCAGAACCAGAGCAATCGAGCAATTTGAGCTACAGTAGCCTGTCTGTTTGATCAGACCACACCATATACACTCACCTAAAGGATTATTAGGAACACCTGTTCAATTTCTCATTATTGCAATTATCTAATCAACCAATCATATGGCAGTTGCTTCAATGCATTTAGGGGTGTGGTCCTGGTCAAGACAATCTCCTAAACTCCAAACTGAATGTCAGAATGGGAAAGAAAGGTGATTTAAGCAATTTTGAGCGTGGCATGGTTGATGGTGCCAGACGTGCCGGTCCGAGTATTTCACAATCTGCTCAGTTACTGGGATTTTCACGCACAACCATTTCTAGAGTTTACAAAAAATGGTGTGAAAAGGGAAAAACATCCAGTATGCAGCAGTCCTGTGGGCGAAAATGCCTTGTTGATGCTAGAGGTCAGAGGAGAATGGGCCGACTGATTCAAGCTGATAGAAGAGCAACTTTGACTGAAATAACCACTCGTTACAACCGAGGTATGCAGCAAAGCATTTGTGAAGCCACAACACGCACAACCTTGAGGCGGATGGGCTACAACAGCAGAAGACCCCACCGGGTACCACTCATCTCCACTACAAATAGGAAAAAGAGGCTACAATTTGCACGAGCTCACCAAAATTGGACAGTTGAAGACTGGAAAAATGTTGCCTGGTCTGATGAGTCTCGATTTCTGTTGAGACATTCAGATGGTAGAGTCAGAATTTGGCGTAAACAGAATGAGAACATGGATCCATCATGCCTTGTTACCACTGTGCAGGCTGGTGGTGGTGGTGTAATGGTGTGGGGGATGTTTTCTTGGCACACTTTAGGCCCCTTGGTGCCAATTGGGCATCGTTTAAATGCCACGGCCTACCTGAGCATTGTTTCTGACCATGTCCATCCCTTTATGACCACCATGTACCCATCCTCTGATGGCTACTTCCAGCAGGATAATGCACCATGTCACAAAGCTCGAATCATTTCAAATTGGTTTCTTGAACATGACAATGAGTTCACTGTACTAAAATGGCCCCCACAGTCACCAGATCTCAACCCAATAGAGCATCTTTGGGATGTGGTGGAACGGGAGCTTCGTGCCCTGGATGTGCATCCCACAAATCTCCATCAACTGCAAGATGCTATCCTATCAATATGGGCCAACATTTCTAAAGAATGCTTTCAGCACCTTGTTGAATCAATGCCACGTAGAATTAAGGCAGTTCTGAAGGCGAAAGGGGGGTCAAACACAGTATTAGTATGGTGTTCCTAATAATCCTTTAGGTGAGTGTATATATATATATATACACACACACACATACACACACACACAAACACACTGTGTACACTGCCAGGCCAAAAAAAAACAAAAAAAACAAATCACTATTTGGATTTAAATGCTTAAGAGTCTATGATTGGATCATTATTGCAATGATTATTAGGTTTCTAGCATGTTATATGTTTGGCAACAGTTCTTCCAACCCTAACTGATTTAGTGTGTAGCTTTTCATTTAAACAACCATGTAGGAAGACACATCATGGCCATATTCCAGGATGACAATGTCAAGATTCATCAGGCTCAAACTGGGAAAGAATGGTTGGGAGGGAGAATGAAGGATCATTTTCACACATGAATTGGCACCTCTGAGTCAAGATTTAAATTCATTGAAAGTCTTTAGGATGTGCTGGAGGAGACTTTACAGAGTGCTTGACTCTTGCATTGTCAAAACAAGATCTTGACCAAAAATGTATGTACCTTTTGATGGACATAAATGTAGAATCAATGTGCTGTACGTGAAGAAGAAGGGGAGCGAGAATTACAGGAACACAGACATGTGGATGTTTCAGGTCTCCCCTCCCATCTTCATCCATACAGAAATAGTTATTTCAGTCGGCAGCTCCGGATTTCTGGTTTGCACGTGTAAATTACATGTCGCCAACATTAAATATTAAACCTAATCAGTGCTTAATTATTGATGCCATTGCTTTTTATACAGGAGTGCCATTGGTACTTGAGACATCCAGCAAAGAGCCTTTCTGCATTACTGTATCTTTGAGGTTAAGGTCTCTGGCCACGATTCCCACTCACTTCTCTTTGGTTTTCTTGATTGATGATCACAGGAAGTCTGTAAAAGAGAGAGAAGGAATGGAGAACTAGATCAGGTTGGGCAGTTATGACTGCTCCGAGGAGCTCACAGGACGACTAAGTGCCCGAGTAAACCACAACTGAGTGTTTGATGCACGCGTGTGTGTTAGCAGAGGGTTCACTCTGGACCTGAGCATCTGTAACGATCGCCCAGGAGTGGCTGGTGATGGAGAAGATGGTTACCCACAATGCTCTGCTGCAGTGGCTCAGGTGGAGATGTCTACACTGTGTCCCTGCTTGGTGTTAATCAATACACTCAAATGTTAGCAAGCCAGAAACAGTTATAGACAGTTGGTGGCAAAACTGTAATTTTAATGAAAACATCACAACAGAAAAAGCTAAATATTGACCAATTTATCAGTGGTCTTTTCTAAGGCAAGCATCACTATTACTATTTTTTCATACTAGCAGTTAGTGATTTGAACTGTTTATTTGTGCTACAATCTTAAACATAAGGTTCTTTATTGACATTCTATGGAACCTTTTACATCCATGGAATCTTTCCAATCTAAAAAAAGGTTCTTTATATTGAAAAAAGTTTCTTTAGATTGTAAAACTGTTCTTCACACTAAGAAAAAAAATGGTTATTTTAAATATTGTTCACTAAAAGGTTCTTTAGGGAACCAAAAATGGTTCTTCTATGGCATTATGGTTTCTTTGTAATTATTTGTGAAATTTACTAGCAATTGAGCAATTGTTACGGTGTGTAGTGCAGCAGGGAAGAGAAGATCCAGGGCTTCCACAAAGATGGGTTTTTATTTACCAAGGGATACAGAACACGACACACATAGGCATAACACATAAGAACGGACAAGGAGTGCAGGGAAGTGAGACCAATATAAAGGGAGTGCTAATGACGATGACCAGGTGCAGGGAATCCAGGGAGAGTGGGAGAGATGAGGAGTGAGTGATTTCAGGTGTGAGACAGGAAGGATCATGGGAAATGGAGTTCAGGACAGGCGTGGATTGTAACATTACTTCCCCCTCCCGGTAGGCGCGTCCTCGCGCCTTAGATGAAACACCGGGGAGGGGGGGTGGGCGCCCTGGAGACCTACACGCAGGTGCGGGGGAGGTGCAGACGGGTACAGAGGTCTCCAGGGCGGGACTAGGACATCGGGCGGCCATGGCGGGTCAGGAGCCTCGGGCGGCCACGGCGGATCAGGAGCCGTGGGATGCCATGGTGGATCAGGAGCCCCACCCACATGTGCTCCACCCACATGTTCCCCACCCCCGGGTATATAGCCCCCCCCCAAAACTTTCTTGGGGGAATTCAGGGGTAGTATGGAGGGCACGCGGAATGGGATGAGCTCCTGGGCTGGAGCGGGCTCGAGGAGAGCTGGAGCGGGCTCGAGGAGGGCTGGAGCGGGCTCGAGGAGAGCTGGAGCGGGCTCGAGGAGAGCTGGAGCGGGCTCGAGGAGAGCTGGAGCGGGCTCGAGGAGAGCTGGAGCGGGCTCGAGGAGAGCTGGAGCGGGCTCGAGGAGAGCTGGAGCGGGCTCGAGGAGAGCTGGAGCGGGCTCGAGGAGAGCTGGAGCGGGCTCGAGGAGAGCTGGAGCGGAATCCAGGAGACTCGGAGCGGGAACTGGGAAGCCTGGAGCGGAATCCAGGAGACTCGGAGCGGGAACTGGGAAGCCTGGAGCGGAATCCAGGAGACTCGGAGCGGGAACTGGGAAGCCTGGAGCGGAATCCAGGAGACTCGGAGCGGGAACGGGGAAGCCTGGAGCGGAATCCAGGAGACTCGGAGCGGGAACGGGGAAGCCTGGAGCGGAATCCAGGAGACTCGGAGCGGGAACGGGGAAGCCTGGAGCGGAATCCAGGAGACTCGGAGCGGGAACTTGGAAGTCTGGAGCGGAATCCAGGAGACTCGGAGCGGGAACTTGGAAGCCTGGAGCGGAATCCAGGAGACTCGGAGCGGGAACTGGGAAGCCTGGAGCGGAATCCAGGAGACTCGGAGCGGGAACTTGGAGGCCTGGAGCGGAAACTTGGAGGCCTGGAGCGGAATCCAGGAGACTCGGAGTGGGAACGGGGAAGCCTGGAGCGGAATCCAGGAGACTCGGAGCGGGAACTTGGAGGTTTGGGGTGAACTCGTGGAGAGCTGGGTCGTGGGGAACTAAGGCGGCTTCGCGGAGCATAGGAGCGGGTTCGCGGAGAGCTGGAGTGACTGGTTCACTCCAGAAGTCCATTAGCCACCCGTCTTCTACTGGCTCTGGCGTGGCGGCGGCCATCTTGGCAGGAGACGAGGGCTCGGATACAGTGGTGGACGTAGTCTTTGCTGGTTGGGGCTGTGGGACGAGCAGGACAGAACTGGGAGACCCACTGGAAGGATTGGTGGAGGAAGCTGGCGATGGTGGAACTGACCAGGCTGCCTGCTTCTCTGAGGGGACCGGACGAGGACGACACACCTCGCTCTGAACCTCCTCAATTTCAAAATCAGAACAATTTAAAAATAGGATCACATTAATGGTTTCTACGAGGGAGAAGGAGCAGGCAGGTTCAATGAAGCGAATCGTATCCTCGTCCAGGCCCATCAGAAAACAGGCAGAAAGAGAAGCATCTGGCCAGTTCACCAAATAACAGAGCTCAGCAAATTCCTCCACGTACCTCTCCAGCGGGCGACCGTCCTGCCGAAGCCTCCACAGCCGGTCCACCGCTGAAGTCTCTCTCCTGGGGAGCCTGGGAGAGCTGGGGAAGAGGAAGAGGCCCATCTAGCAAAGTCCTTCTGTTGGGTCCGTTCTTCTGTTGCGGTGTGTAGTGCAGCAGGGAAGAGAAGATCCAGGGCTTCCACAAAGATGGGTTTTTATTTACCAAGGGATACAGAACACGACACACATAGGCATAACACATAAGAACGGACAAGGAGTGCAGGGAAGTGAGACCAATATAAAGGGAGTGCTAATGACGATGACCAGGTGCAGGGAATCCAGGGAGAGTGGGAGAGATGAGGAGTGAGTGATTTCAGGTGTGAGACAGGGAGGATCATGGGAAATGGAGTTCAGGACAGGCGTGGATTGTAACAGCAATACTAGAGTGAAAATTATTTTCAAAATAAAACATACACCAAATGTTCTTTTCTAAGCAACTGCATGGCGGACAAAAAACATAGACTTACATTGAAGAGCCATAGACCAGAGTAAGCTCTTTTGAGAAAGTAGAATCCCTAGAAACCACTCAAAACATCCTAGCAACCCCATAACAACACCCTAGCTTAATCTTGCAATGCATTCAGTCAGAGAAAACATCCACTTCAACTGAAAAAGCATTGCTCACATCTAAGGGATCGCTAGAATTATTATAGTGACTGATTGGTGGAAATTAGTGCAATAGTATAGATATACACCGGCTGCAATGACAGGAAATGGTTGTTTAAAAACTAATAGTAGGTTACTTTGATCAGTCAGATGCAATAGATGCATATATATGTTTTTATGCACATTTTTAGAATGTATGCACATCTTGGCGTTTCCATCCAGCATTTTATTTATACAATATCGATATGATACGATAAAAATAGGTGGATGGAAACATAGCTATTTACAACATACATGCACATTTTTTTTTGTGAGTTGTATTAGTAAAAAACAAGAAATAAATGTTGAGAAAAGTTGAAAATGCAAGGCAGCATGATGCATTCATATTCACTCAAGTTCACTCAACAATAGTCTTAATAATTATCCTAAGTAACAATGCTGTTTTGTCAACTTGAATTTTCAGTTTGAAAAAAATACATTTTGTTAGATATAGTTTTATAGAACACATAATATGTGAAGTGAACTATGCAATGTTCTGAAAAAGCAATAAAGGTTAAAAGCAAAGATATCTAGGATTTGGATTTAAAAGGCATATAGGCCTGAACACTTGACAATACACAAATATTTGCAGATACATCAAAACACTGCGTGCAAACCCTGCAATCAATATATATATATATATATATATATATATATATATAAATATGCGTTGCAGCGATACATCATATCATTAGTCATTTGATTGATGCATCAATCCATATCAATATATTGTTACACCTCTACTGCAATGCATGCTGGAAACTCACAAAACTATTAGCGTTTCATCAGTATTATTCAATATGAAATTCTGGTAACACTTTAGTTTAAGGTCCAATTCTCACTATTACCTAGTTGCTCATTAGCATGGATATTACTAGGATATTGACTGTTTATTAACACTTATAAAGCACATATTAATTCCTTATTCTGGATGACCATATTCTACATCCTTTACTCCTACCCAATACCTAAACTTAACAACTACCCAACTATTAATAAGCAGTCATTAGTTGTTTGTTGAGGCAAAAGTTGTAGTTAATAGTTTTTTTAAGAGTTTGTGATTCAAAGGGTCCAGTAAACTGAAAAATATGTAGTTGAATTTTGAGAAAAAAAGTCACAATTATCTTTTGAAATGTTTTATTCTGTGGTGGAAACAAGCTTCCATAAATCTCAGAAAACATTTACGTAACATAATTTTTTATTCTTGCCAGAGCAAGAAAAAAAAACTCGGAAACATGTCCACATCCCTGTTTAGACTGCCGTCTGTTTCTGTGAGGGGAAAAAAAATGAAGCCAGAAAGGCTTCAAAAAATGTAGGCTGAAAATACCTGAGGTTTCTCCAGGTTTCTGAAGCCGCTCAGTGTCTGACCCCCAACACACACAGACAGAGCCGCATCAGAGAGACACAAATATTAACACAGTTTCTCTGTGTGTGTCAAACCTACTGATTTAGAATCTGGTTATCTGTGTCCCTGTTGTGTGACTGTGTGTTTGTCTCCTCTGTCAGTTTGTGTCTCACGTCCAGGCGATGTAGACCACCCATACAGAGAATCTGAGTGGGCCACTATTCACTTCTACAGCCCAGTCTCACCACGGCGGCGCCCCCAAAACCAGTCCTGACACACAGCTCGCTATATATGTGTGTGTCCACGCTGAGGCCTGAAAAATCACCATTCATGTCTTCCATTTTTAGAACACTGAGGGGTTTTTTCGGTCTTAGATCTACATCAAATTTTTTTTTAAATAGTGATTTTCAAGCAACATAATCACTCCACAATTTGATTCTACCAGTGTTGGGGAGAGTTACTTTAAAAGTAATACATTACAATACTGCATAACTCCCTAAAAAAGTAACTCATTGTGTTACTTGGTTACTTTTTACGGAAAGTAATGTGTTACATTACTTTTGCGTTACTTTTTCTCACCTGGGCTGGGCTTGCTTGTTTGTTTTTTAATAACAAAACAAATAAATTCACATTTATTTGTATAGGGCTTTTCACAATGCATATCGTTTCAAAGCAGCTTTACAGGAAATGCATGCGTCTACATTACAATTTAGAGTGATCTGTTATCAGAGGAGACTGTGTCCAAGTTATGGATTTCAGAAAGGTACATATACAAATCACACAAGCAACAATGTATTAATTTAAGGCAGAAACAATGAGCTCATTGAAGTAAATAATACACGTTGTTAACAAATGATTAGGATATATACAATTTATTTTGCATTGCACTCTTAGCAATAAATATGATGTTTATCTAAAAGTATTTTTTGCTTATTCATATGGTTGAATTGTATCATTGAAAGGCAGCAGCAGACACTGGTTATAAATGTATAATGGTAATAAATTGAGATTAAAAACAAAGTATATGTTATGTTAGTTAAATGTATATTTAACATTGCATAATATTCTGAGTTTGACTGTTTTTCAAATTGTATTCCTTTTGAGGAATAAATCTGTTTTTGCGCACGCGAGATGAGTAAATGAATGCTCACATTTAGTCTAGCACTGTTGATGTTCACTTACTCTTGATTTCTTTTAACGTGTCAGTCAATACATGGCAAAACAAAGTAACTTGCATTACTTAATTAAAAAAGTAACTCAGATATTTTATGGTAAATTTATAAGTAATGTGTTACTTTACTAGTTACTTAGGGGGAAAAGTAATCTGATTACATAACTCACGTTACTTGTAATGTGTTTCCCCCAACACTGGATTCTACTAGAATTACTCGCACTTAGCCAGACTTTTATTACTTTGATTATCAGCTTAAATGTTGTTCCAGCCACTTAGACAGTAAAAGACTGTCTGATGGAAATGCAAAGTGACCAATCACAGTTTTTGTTTTGTTTTAACACACAAACATGGAAGCCTTGGCAAACTGGCAAATCCAGTGACGTATCCAGTGACAGACTTTGAGTAAAGCCTAACCCTAACCCAATCAAAACATCTATCAAACATTTGCAAAGACTTTTAAAAACACTTTTAAATATGCTTGTGTTGTAATTTAATTTCTTCTTTAAAAGGGTAATATGCTCTTGTCAAATTCAGACACTTCAACTTTATGCATTATAACTTATTTATACAATAGTAAAAAAGCATGTGGATGACAACTTCTTAAATGTTGATATTATCATGCACATTTCTGTAATTTTATCTAACTGGATGGAATGTTTTAGAGAGTCGCCAACAAATACCACAAAACATTGCACAATTCATAAAAAACAATTGATACTTATATGATAATATGTTTGTGCTGTTGTTATACCTGCAAAAAGTCACTTCCTGGAGGTCTAATAAGATGGAACATGACATACACAAAATTGATTAGAGAAAAAAAAATAAAGAAAGAATATTTCTAAATATTTTTAAACTCTTAGTTTTTCCCATGTAAAAAGTCAGTGCAGAGACCCATCAGAAAAATGACAACAGCCTCTTTAAAAAAATAACTTTGCACTATATTTTGCACTATAAAAACCTCTATTAGCCAAAATCCCTGTTATCAAGTAGAAATTAAAAAGTAAGGTAATCCAAAACGACTGTATACTACCCTACTATTTTATTTTACTAATGTTATTTTATGTAAGGTAGTTTAAGGCCAAACGAGGGTTCTCCTTTCACACCGGTCTCAGTGTGGCAGATCCATACACACACATACTGAAGTACACAGTGTGGTGTGTTTAGTCCCGGATATTTGTGCTTCTGTGGGTTTAAGTTCTCTGTGGAATAACACTAAGAGTAATGGGCATGCATGCGTGTTTGTGAGTGTAACTTCCTCTCTAGAGCTGGTGACAGAGCAAAACGCTCCATGATGTTCAGTAACTCGTCTAGTGTGTGTGTGAGCCACTTTGTCACACATTACGTCTTCCTGCACATGTGTTTCTACTGACAGTGATTGGAGTCTTTAGGGTCTGGCAAATGTACAGTCGTTCCAGGTTCATAAAACCCCAAACCTGTAAACGTGTGGAGAGAGACCCTAGAGGACCTTTACAGTGTTGCACCGCAGCCTCCTTTGATCGGATGTCATCCGGGTGGTCCCATGGCTTGTGGAACGACATCAACTGTGGCTAATAAAGCTAACATGGGCATATGTTTTGCAAAAAACATAAGTGAGTGTACGAGTGAAGTAATAATCGAAAAGAACATATCTTATGATATACACAACACACTAGGCTCATTTGAAAAACGTGCCTCTGGCAACATTTCTGCAAAATGATATTATGTTGCTTCTTGAATGTTTTGTGGCAGTTCGAAATCAAATGTCCGGTGAGTGGCACTTAAAGCGCATTCACTTTGATCCGAAACACAAGTGCTGCGTCCCAATTCGCCTACTTATACTACGACCTATGTACTCTTTATGTGAAGAAAAAGTACATACTTTTGAGTGTGTAGCAGAAGAGTATGCAAGCTTTGGGATATACTACTTCGTCATCTTTAACCGACTCTGTCGCTTAGTTACGTGCATCCCTTCACCGTTTAAACTGCCCTGTCCACATTCAATTTCATTTCCTACCAATTTGGAAAGAAATGTAGTTAGTAGCACGTTGATCTGATTTGTGGGTCTTTAATGCAGAGACTCTCCTCATGTGTTTGCAATTTAATATAATGATGCATTTAAAAGTTAATGGCCAAACGTATCATTACAAAAGTTCACAATGCTGTTGCAGGTGAAATATAATGTGGATAACATTGAATAAATATCTTTTTGTCAGGTTAAATACTGATAATTGGTCACTCAAGACCCTTTATCTAAACCTCTTTACTTAACCGTCGGACTCGCACATCCGTCATGTTTGTAGTTTTTTAAACATTTTTTATCCGCGTTTGTAGTTCTAATCAAATCCTCGACCAACTTGCAATGGTTTGTGGGCAATATTAGCCGTTAGATCGTGCGTCGATCTCTGCACTTCGAATTCTGACCGGAAATAGTAGACCATCCGGGTATCTTTGGAATACTCTTTTCAACATACTACGATTTGGGACATACTAATTCATGCTAAAGAGTCATTCTTTTTGAATGATGTGACTGCGTGCGTTTTTGCAATAATTACCTGTGACTGTACTTTTATTTGCGTGTTTTATATTGTGTAGAAGTGGGCAGGTTTAGGGTTAGAGTGGGGTTAGTTACTCCAAAATATAAAAGTAGCCTATAAATATTTATAAAACCACTTCTACTTTTACAAATGCAAAGAATTAAATGCGTCTTGATCTGACGCATAGAACAAACGACAATGATGCAGAGGGGTCCTGACCAATCGTTAATATGTGACAAGTTGGGTGTGAGAACGTGTTATAAATAAAGGTAAGGTGCGGTAATGATAATAAGAGGTAAGGTAACACATACCACACCTAAACTAAACCCTGTATAAAGCACTATATAAATAAAAGTGACTTGACTTGACTTTTCAATTGAACAATAGCCGAAATGCATAATTTTCCTGTTATCACTGTAAAGCTGCTATGAAACAATCTGTATTGTATAAAGCGCTATATAAATAAAGGTGACTTGACTTGACATGACTTATCACGGCAGTTCAGTTGGCAGCACTGAAATGTTAATGCTCTTCGCATTTGAAAAAAATACCACCTAAACTAAACCCTAAACATAACCAATAATGTTAACAAAAGCAAACGTCAGATTAAAAAAGCCACCATGCCATTTTAGCTTGCTTCTACAAGTCTTCGAGTTCTTTTATCATGACTCATGTTTCACAGGACCTGAGTGCTCCGCATCGCAAGTGCAATGCTGTACCAGATGAGCTACCGAACAAGTTTACTACATCAGGGGCCGTATTCACGAAACATTTTAGCTTACCACTAAGAGTTCTCCTAAATGGCAGTAAAGGTTCTTAGTTAAGAGTTTTCTCTTAAAACCTATTCACAAAGCTGCTGAGACCAACTAAGGAATAGATAGAAGTCTTAAGCTAAGAGTAAGGGCGAAGTTGACCTTGTTGCTATGGATAATGTCAACACGCTTACTAACTATGCCCACAGTGATTGGCTGATGGGGGAGGAGTCAGTGATTTAATTATAGAAATATTTTGTTGAACAAGGTTTCATGTTGCTATAATTTTTTTTTTATAAATACATTTTTTAAAATAAGAATGTTGCCATCTTCAAATAAAGATTTTAAAAAGTAGGCCAAGTGTCACTAATTAAACAAGTATATGTTCAGCTAATTGTCAGCCTCTTACATGTCTTTATCTCGAGAGATTGCAGAATTCAAGCAAAAATGATGTTTTATAAACAAAGTTTGTGAGGAGCACGTTCAAACTGTCAGCGTGAAAGGGAGGTATATCAGCCGAGAGCCTACTCACCTAGTTATCTCGACAGTTTTCTGCATCCCTCCACCACCCCATTCCTCACTCGCGGTCTGCAATGCGGGGCAGAACTCTGGGTTTGGGCTAAATTCCAAGCTCGGAGCCCTCGATCCCCTCGGACAGTGCGCCTACACTTATATTCTTTTACTCTATTCGATCATTTGTAAGTGTGAACTCACAACAACTGCCACCGGTAATCTGACATTATTTATTTTTTTTTATTAAAGATTTATTTTTTATTATCGGAATATGTATTGCATTTATGAAGAAAAGGTTCAGCACTCAAGGCTGATTTGGTCTTAGTGATTTACACCGTGTCCTAACTACACGCGACGCGATAAGATTCCAGCGACAAGCAACATGTCTGTCCACACCAGACGCGACGCGACTGCGAGATGAATCAAAAACCACATCCAATCAGAACAGCGTGTGGGCGGGCTCTCGCCAATACACAAATATTACACCATTTAAACATTACTAAAAATACATACGGAGTTGCTATTACTCCTAAAGTTTCACAGATTTAGGAGCTAGTTTTAGTGCTAAAATTCTTTGTGAAATACTCTTAGAGCAAAAGTGTAGGAGTCCTAAACTTACACTCACCTAAAGGATTATTAGGAACACCTGTTCAGTTTCTCAATAATGCAATTATCTAATCAACCAATCACATGGCAGTTGCTTCAATGCATTTAGGGGTGTGGTCCTGGTCAAGACAATCTCCTGAACTCCAAACTGAATGTCAGAATGGGAAAGAAAGGTGATTTAAGCAAATTTTAATTCAGATGGTAGAGTCAGAATTTGGCGTAAACAGAATGAAAACATGGATCCATCATGCCTTGTTACCACTGTGCAGGCTGGTGGTGGTGGTGTAATGGTGTGGGGGATGTTTTCTTGGCACAATTTAGGCCCCTTAGTGCCAATTGGGCATCGTTTAAATGCCACGGCCTACCTGAGCATTGTTTCTGACCATGTCCATCCCTTTATGACCACCATGTACCCATCCTCTGATGGCTACTTCCAGCAGGATAATGCACCATGTCACAAAGCTCGAATCATTTGAAATTGGTTTCTTGAGCATGACAATGAGTTCACTGTACTAAAATGGCCCCCACAGTCACCAGATCTCAACCCAATAGAGCATCTTTGGGATGTGGTGGAACGGGAGCTTCGTGCCCTGGATGTGCATCCCACAAATCTCCATCAACTGCAAGATGCTATCCTATCAATATGGGCCAACATTTCTAAAGAATGCTTTCAGCACCTTGTTGAATCAATGCCACGTAGAATTAAGGCCGTTCTGAAGGCGAAAGGGGGTCAAACACAGTATTAGCATGGTGTTCCTAATAATCCTTTAGGTGAGTGTATTCTTAAGAGTTTCTCCTAAATCGGCAAGTTAGGAGCTACTTTTAGCCTTACGATATTTTGTGAATACGGCCCCAGAAGAGCTGGTTAAAGGTGCACTATGTAACATTTTTTCAGTAAAAACCAGTTCCAAAAACCACTAGGCCAGTGTTATATATTTTGTTCAATTGAGTACTTACAATATCCCAGATGTTTCCAACTATTTGTAAATTGTGAGAAAATTGCTATTTTAAACAAGGAACCAGGACGTGTGAGGGAGTCGCCTGTCAATTGCGTCATATCTGCGTTACCCTCGGTTTCCGTTTTTATTTTGCAGAAACGCTTTACTCTAACTGCAGTGTGCAACAAGTGTCATAGCAGCCACCGAGCGAGCGCACAGAGTAACGTCATAACATCATTTTCAAAACACTCAAATGTATCTAATATGATAAACAGAGCTGCATTACCTCATACTCATGACTGGAAAAGCGGAAATGGCGCCAGCGACTGTGGCATAATAAATAAATATAATATAATAAATAAATAATTTAAATAATAATTTTTGCCGTGCTGCTCACGCTGAATTAAAGCCACAGTGGATTGTTCTTGATCAAAACTGACCTGATTAACATGAAAAAAAAACAAGGTTACCATGAAATCATGTAGTGAATTGTTCCGTGTGTTTCACAATCATCATATGACTTCCAACGCTGTGAAAAAAATAAATAAAATAGACAAAAACAACACTGCCAGAAGTTTTTACCCAAACATAAAATGCCCATTTAAATGATAAAAACTAGAGGCATTTCTTAACTTTAAGGTTACTTTTATCATGTAAACTACCTATATATAGCATGTGATATGCACGTGTTTGGGACAGAGGGGAACACCGGAAAAGGTGACAGAATGGACAATATTTGTCTGTATTTGCAATACACAAGCCGCAGTTCAGCTGCGCGAGACAAACACTGCCAGTGTGAAAGCAAAATGGGCACGTGCTGCTCCCGCTCTCCATATGCACTGCTTCTGCGCTGCCACTGCACTGCTTGCGTGTGCAGTGTGAAACCGGCGTTAGAGTGACATCTCTTCTCTGATGACAGATTTTAATCAAAGTCACTTTAAGGCAAGTCATTTCACTCGGCGGCCATCTTTGAAACGCCTCTATTTCAGTCATGCAAGTGCAGGTCCTACTCTTTGAATGAGAAAACATCAAATTCTCTAAGCTGTTCACCAACGATTTGAAATTTCCATTATTTGAAATCAACAATGAAATCTGACAACAACTGACATTTTGTTTCCAAATGCTCAAATCATGACAAAAAAAACGGCATTTTTCAGGCTGGACCAGCCAATGCACATGGGCAGTCATAAGCTTCTAACGGCAGCTGCAGTGACGCAATGACTTTACCTATCTGCAATTGGCTCTATTATTTAGAAGGCGAGACCTATTCTGCCATATTGCGCATTGCACATTCTCCCATTCATAATATAATTGCACCGTCTTATTATATCTAAAGTCTTTGATTTTACTGGAGCTAGGGCAACCCGTCACTCACATACAATTGACCAATAGCAAACCACATCCATCCAACCATCCAATCAATTCCCCATCGACAAAATCAAGTCCCGCCCTACATTTTTTTACACAAATTTAAGTTTGCAACATCCGTTTCATGCTGACTTTAATCGATAATCTACTCCTGTAATCATACATTTTGTTAATTTCAGTTAGAAACTGCAGTGAATGTATAGATACCTTTTGCAGTTTTGCAAAAATGTAGGTACAGACAAGTTTTTTCAATGAGCCTATAGGTTGCAAGAAAAGAGTCTCATTCATTTCCCCTCCCCCCTCCCCCCTCTCTCTCTTTCTTTCTCTCTCTCCTGAGGATGGTTTACTCTGTGACTGGGCCGCCACCATACAAGTGTTAAATTCAAACGGCTAATTAGAGGAGATGTGCGGATCAATGAGATGTATTGTAACTGGAATCTGAAATGAATCTGTTTAGGATCAATGTGAAGTAGTGCAGGAAAAACGGGAAGAGCGGAGAGGACAATAAAGGAGAGTAATGCATATGGGGGGGTTGGGAGTTTGACCTTTTCCATAAGTAAAAAATACAAATGAGTATGCATTTAGCAGCTAATATGTGAGTTGAGAAGCACCGGCTGCAACTGCTGTGCAGGCATCATGAATTAACAATATTGAAAACAAAGGCTCTGTGGCCTGCCTACATTGCTACATAAGTGACCCATCTTTTCCCACTCTGTGACCCACAGTTTAAAAAAAATGGGATTTAAATCTTTCTGAAAGATAGGCCTACATGTGATGCTGTCTTCAATTTGCCCAAAATAAGGTATCACATCATATATTGTGATATTGTGGTGCTTACCTTTTCGAACAGCCTTTGCCCGGAGAGTCTATGATGCCTTTATTCCTGCATAGTCAGTTCACTAGAATGTGAAACATGTAATAGTAAGAACAATACAAAGAGACAACATGGAAAACATGACTGCAGTAGGCCTGATGGCTGCACCATATGCTAGTTATAAGTGTTGCTAATATATTTTTAATGACAGTGAGCTATTTCTTTCTTATTTGCTTGAAATTCCTGTGTTCATATCAATTTGGTGCCTCATGTACATGCCTGCTTCATTTCAGTAGAGTTTGTATGTGTGGTTCTCTCTCTCTCTCTTTTTTATAGTTCATAAAATGAACATATTGAACATGTTAGAGGTTGAGCCCTGTTTTCCTCTAGCCTAAAAAAAGGGTAGTCGACAGACCAAAACATATTTTTGAAATTAAGTGCTAATTATGTGGGTCAGTTCAATATGGCTCTTATTTGAATGAAGAGTTTTGGTTCTTTGGTTTTGTATCATGTGACTCTGAAGACTGCCGTAATGATGCTGAGAATTCAAATGTTTCATCAATAAATTACATTTTAACACATAAATAGAAAATGCCCTAAAACACCCTTTAACACCCTAAAATAGAAATTGTAAAAATATTTCACAATAATACTGTTTTTAATAAATTTTATGACTGCCTGAGGTTAAAGCCATTCACAAACGTAACATTTCTTTACATCCTGCACTATAGCCCGGCACAAATCCAAGCATCAACCGGCCCCTGTAACCATAATGAACCCAAACAGCAAGATGTGGTCGCTTTTTCCCCCCTGCATATCCTTTCATGCTTTAGGTTAACCATGATCTCACATCAGGTTTGTTATTGCAGTCTCAGACCAAAGGCAGGCCAGAAATGAAAGGCTCGTTTGAGATGTGGTGTGATAGTTTAATTGGCTCGGGCTGAATTGTGTTAGCAGGCCTGCAGACCAGAGTGTGGGTATATATAACCAGAGACAATAAATGCCCTTGTTAGGGCAGGGCCACCGGCCACCCAGCCACCACAGACAGGATCCCTTCAGATATGTGAGCACATCTACTGTTGACATACCGTATAGACCAACACACACTCACAGTTTTGCCCTCAATGCACAAGATCATTCTAGAACTACATAGACATTTATTCATACTCAACTATATGCACACAAACCTGTGCTTCTCTGAAATATTTCTGCATGAATAAATGCATATTTTCTAAGCAGAAACACAAAATAAACCCATTTTAGAACTATTACAGTAAGTCGATCCTTCAGAATATCAGCAACGGCTAAAGCTCAACAATGAATCTTGTACATAAGACCAGGAACATCTATTAAGCAATCCTTCCAGGATTTTGTGATTGCAAGAATTAACACCAACCCCTATATTAAAGCTCGCAATTTTGTCTTATTTCCATGCATAAAGCATGAACTTGAAAGCAATATCAGCTAACCAATATCCATTGGTTCTTGCGGCAGCTCAAACGTGATGCGTAACACGAGAATGAACCTCATTTTTTCTTGAGGAAGCTCAAACGTGCTGCGTAACAACCAATGAGATTTGTGATTTCAAGAATTAACACCAACCCCTATGTTAAAGCTCGCAATTTTGTCTTATTTCCATGCATAAAGCATGAACTTGAAAGCAATATCAGCTAATCAATATCCATGAGACCCAGGCCAATCAAATCGATCAACATGCTGTTAATGCTGAACTGATCTCCTGCTATTTTGCTGTGAATTTCATTGGAAACTGAGCATCACTACAGCCTCTACAGCACTGATGTTTGATTGACTTAATCTGAGAAAAACTTTTCCGTAACACGAGAATGAACCTCATTGGTTCTCGCACATCAAGCGATCATGCTTGATCTTCCGTTTACCATACTGATGTGAGTTGATGAATGTTTACATGTGAATAAAAGCCTAAATTAAATCTGTTCATCATATAAAGCAATCAAGTCTCTTTAGAAAATGTGGACTAAACCGCTCAATTCATATGGATTAGTTTTACGATCTCCATTACATTTTTGAAGCGTCAAAGTGGTAGTAGCGTAGTTGTCAATGGAGGGACAGAAAGCTCCCAGATTTCATTAAAAATATATATTTGTGTTTCTAAGATGAACAAAAGTTTTATGAATTTGGAACGACATGAGCGCGAGTAAATGATGACAGAACTTTCATTTTTGGGTGAACTATCCCTTTAAAGTAACTCAACTAAATCTCTTTCAGTTAAATACTAGCTAGCAATGACATGTATCCACGTCAAAAAAATAACTGATATATTGTATGGGATGAGCAGGTTTGACTTGCTCTGACATTAGCACAATAAAACTCCTTTCATCATAGTTGTCATGTAGTCACCCACAACTTAATTATAGCCTAAGCTCAACTCTTCAGCACAAAAACCTCAAACATAACAGAAACTCTTCTAAATCTCCATTACTGCATTAAACACCAACAAGTCTTTCACTTTCAAAAACACATAGAATAACATTTTATTTCAACATTGGTCATCAAAAATGATTTGTGTAATTCAAACACAAAAGGATTTTACTTTAACTTTACTTTACTTTTACTTTAAAGATCACACAAAAAAAGTTTAAAGGCTACATAATGTTACCAACTCTCTCCTAATGATAAACTGTGAGTTTTCACTGCAAAATAACATAAAATTGCATTAAAATGTCATCTGAATATGCAGTCATCTTGGCCCACAATCATCTAGTTCCAAGCTGCTTGTGGGATTGACTGAGTGAGTAAAGAGGGTCAATTTAGATTTTTAAAGCAGCATATTTTATTACTTTTTTTCCAAAGACCAATTTGAAATGAACTTTCCTTCATTTTTCAGATTCACTGATAGAGGCGATTTACTTCTTGTGTGTAATGAAGATAAAATTTTCAAGCTCTAATTTTGTCCATTAATAATTAACTGGCTTTTAGCGTATGTGTGTGTGTGCTTGAAGTATACAGTGACACTGCACGTGGCTGCCTGTCACAGAGCAGAGGATTCTGGCCCATTTTAAGATCCGAGGTGCGGTTTAACCACACATCGTTCCGTAGTCATTTTATCCCGGCCACCTGTAGCCCAGCGAGGGAGCAACAGTAAATCACGTGACCGCTTCCCCGAGACGAAACCCTAATCCCGAGCCTGATCGGGCCGGTCCAGGGATGGAGGGGATGGTGAAACTCGAGGCGACAGCTTCACCAATGAAGAGGCGGAAAAGTGGTCCCTGCGCTCGCCTTGTTGTGTCAGCACGGCCCCATTAATGTCACTTTAGTGCCAGCGGCCCCTCCCTCCGCACGTGCTGTAAGTGTGTGTGAGCGAGAGCACAGGAGCGGGAATGAGCGGGAATGTGGGGTGTGTTCCGGCCCCTGTGGATACTCTACACCCTCTTCACGCCTGACAGGCTGTCAGAGGTTATTAGCATGACCCGGTGGCTATCCTCGGGGAGGATACGAGATCTCGCTGATCCGCACTGGAGGAAGCAGGTGAATAACATGCTTCACCTGCTTATTTACACAAATATATTCATTTGCTCTGTAACAAAAAACCAAGACCTGCTTATGTACATGCATTTTAATGCATCACAGGTTTGAAAGCTACGGCTGTGGAGTGCAACCCAGAATGCATTGTGAGAGACATTTCAATTGTGCATATAGCCCACTGTTCGAAAGTTTAAAGGCAGACTGAAGTGTCTTGAAACACGCAGCATTATTCAATGTATTGACGAAATTTCCACTGAAACAGGAAGACAGGACGGGACATATCAAACAGATCCTCCCCTTTTTAAAAATAGCGTTTAGTTTATATCACAGCTCAGCCAGAGCTGTTGAGCTGCGTAAAGTTGCAGTTTCCTCCTACTTTCTAACCGTTTCTCCTCCTAATCTCCTCTATATCGCTTTAAAATACAGCATTCTGTGCAGAATTCAAACGGGTCCGATACATTTTCTGGTCTGCGCCGACTCACTCATACGATCCGCTCTGTACTGTCGTGTCTCTGGACCGGAGCAGCAGAGGTACTAACACGAAACCAGACTTCATTCGCCCCAATGGAAAGCATATTTACACTGTCTGAATCATTCCCTATCCCCTATATAGAGCACGATGTGCCATTCACCGTGTAGAAACCATTGTAATTGTGTGAACAAGTAACCGATTTTAGCCGCAGCTTCACGCATTAAATTAATCAAATGTGACAGTAAAGACATTTATACTGTTACAAAGATTTTACGTTTCAAATAAATGCCCTTCTTTTGAACTTTCTATTCATCAAACAATCCTGAGGGAAAATATATCCACAAAAACATTAAGCAGCTCAACTGTCTTCAACATTGAGAAATATAATAAATGTTTCTTGAGCAGCACATCAGAATCAAATACAAAAAAGTTATATTAAATTGTAATAATACTTCACAATATTACTGTTTTTACCAATTTTGTATTTTATCAAATAAATACAACCTTGGTGAGAATAAGATACTTCTTTCAAAAAACATTTTTAAAAAATCTTACCATCTTCAAACATTTGAACGGTACTGTATATTTCTTCACAGCAAATTGTTAAAAATTTGTTTAAATAAATAAAAAAATCCTAATATTTTATATATTACAAATAATAATAAATCGCATTCAAAGTTCATATTTGAAAATATTTAAATAACCAAATTTATGCTATTTATGTGGCATTGCTGCCCATTTTATAGTGACACTTTTATATGATATACTATTTTGGTTCAATCACCACTAGGGGCCAGATTTACTAACAGCTTACGCCAGCACAAACCCTCTTTTGGCGTTAAAAACTACTATAAGGATTTACTTAAGACATGCAGTGAAACATTAGTGCTGAAAAGGCGTGGACAGGGTTATTTTTTTTTTGCGGCTGAACTTATTGCATATGCATTTGTAGGAGTTTCCCGTTCAGACGCAAAATTTATAAGTGGAGAGTATTTAAATGAATCACGCAAGGTGATTTACTAAGGTTTGAGCTAGTCAATTTACTGGTGTTTGCACCATTATTCAACGCCCATCAAATTTGGAAATGCTCATTATGGAAATGATCCGGCTGTGTCTGTGTTCTTTAATTTGCATGTCGTCAGTAGATCATGCGCTGAACTTTCCATTCCCAACGCTGCTTTCGTGGAATTGCACTGTCACGCTAATTTGCCCTGTTTAGTAAATCGGGGCCGTATTTATCAAGCCTCTGAGAATTATTCACAAAAACACTGCTAAGAATTGACTTAAGAGTAAAAAAAATTCTTGGCTCAAAGCTGCGCTTAAAAGTTAGTTTTTTTTTTTTCAGCCCAACATAATGATGATGCCTGCTCTGTCCAAATGATACCGTTTGATGAACATTTCAAAAACATTCTTCCTCTCCTGAAAGATTCATCTCTGTCTCCTCAGTGCCATCACAAGCCCCTACTGGCAACTCCTAACCACTTGAGAGACCTCTTGATCTGTCTTAAATAACTGGGAGAGTAAGAGTGATTCTTAGCTTTAAGAAATTTGATAACTTTTTTTTTATACTTAAGTTCGAAAGTAGGAGTAAATGTCATGAATTCTCAGCACTTAAGACTAAAATGGCACTTTAAGAAGCTTGATAAATACGGGCCCTGGTTCTTGAACCAAAACCAGTTAAGAACCACTGCCTTTCAAACCAACACATGAATTTCAGATGTGATTTTTATGTGGTTTATGGTCCCAATGTTTCCCATATGATAAAGTCCCATATGTGCAAATTTCAAGCCGCAAATGCCATTTTCACAAAAAAACACATGCATTTAACATGCACATATATGATTAACGTGTTCACATGTAAAATTCATGTGCATTTTCCACAAGGGTCTGCCACACAAAATACCTTATCATAAACAGCTATATGCGAAAAACCAGACAGTCTCTCTTTGTGTGAGTTAGGGTGGCAGGCCTGTGTTCTGTTGATGTGTGGCCTGGTCAGATGGTCTACCGAGTGCCCACATTTGCCACAGATCTATAGCTTCTCTCCCAGGGCAGAATCACCCCTCACCAGCCTGGTGTACGGCAGCTGATCTCTGACTCTAACCACCAGTTAAACCCCACTCACTGGGGTATTTGAGATCTGGTGAATTACACTCAAGGCATTCTTCTTAGGGTTTGTTCAAAACCTCTAACCCTGAGCATTAAACTTCAGCAATTCATTCAGTCTGAACCGCTTAGAGAATCCATTCAAACCAACAGATGTTTTAATAGCATCTCTGATTTAACCTTCAGCAAAAACAGCCTTGATGTTGGTAAGATTGATTTGCTTCAATTGAATTGTTCATTTGCATAATGACTCAAAGGTGTTCATAAAAGTATCAACATATAGATTCAAATGTTTTTGTAAAAATATATGTACACTACTTTTCAAAAGTTTGTGGGTTTTAAATGTTTTTAAAAGACAACTTTAATGCTCACCAAGGCTGCATTTATTTTATTAAAAATACAGTAAAAACAGTAATAGTAATTTATTCCTATGATCAAAACTGAATTTTCAGCATCATTACTCCTGTCTTCAGTGTAACATGATTCTTCAGAAATCATGCTAATATTCTGATTTGCTGCTTAAGAAACATACAATGTTGAAAACAGTTATGCTGCTTCATATTTTGATGGAAACCGTGATACTTTTTTCAGGATATATGATAAAAAAAATTTTGACTGTTCAAAAGAACAGAATTTATTTACATTATAAATGTCTTTACTGTCACTTTTGATCAATTTAAAGCATTCCTGCAGAATAAAAGTATTTATTTCTTTAAAATAAAAATCATACTGACCCCAAACTTTTGAACGGTGATGTAGGTAGATGATGTTATACTGGTGCAAATGAATTATTAAATTATTCAAAAACATTCTTGTGTTCATTAAGTGAAAAACAGTTAGAACTTTACTGTATTTAGAATCTAATTGGAAACAGTGACTGATTGAAATAATGGTTCCTAGGAAAAGAAATTTAAGAGCAAATGCATAAATACTGAGACATCGGATATCATCAAACGGCTGAAAAATGAGATATATAATTTGCAGCAATGCCATTAAGTATAATTTCCATTATAAAAACACATCTACACAGACACACATTTACACTTATCTATTCATCAGATAAGGTGTGCACACACAGATACAGCTATTCTTTGAATACAAAACACTGGAGGACACTCAAAGTCTCTCTGCCTCCCTCAGTGCATCAATAAATAAAGCAAACAGCATTAAGCATAACTTGAACTATATGACTGAGGCTCTAATTTAATAGCAATAGTATTAGTGTTTTAAGGTTTGGCCATTTAGGTGAAACTCTAAGCCGATGTGGGAGTAATTTGGCCGTAAGAAAATTGATTCTGACCATCAGGCAGTTTCTCATGTTCAAACAGAGACTGCAGTTAAACAGGATCATTGCTGTTAAACACATTACCCAGGTACCCCCTCTGCTCACAGCCAATGATTATATGTCCACGCTGAGGGATTGAAATTCTGCGCAAATATAGAAATGATCACGGAGCATGACTGGAAGGGAGAATTAAAGCCATCCATTACGCCGCAGGAGACTATGACGCAGATGTTTCTTGTTTCGAGGATTATTAATGATGGATCTACACTGTAACATAAGAGTCCATTTTGATGTATGTACACACTTGTCAGCGGACCTCATCATATTTGTTCATGGTGAGAAGGCCTATCTGCTGCCTGTTGCTTTAAGAAAGAAGAACGAGAAACTGCTAGTGGCCTATGACCTTAAAAAACAGGAACGAAGACTTAGGCAGAATGCCCAAGGTTTGCCCCCTATGCAACATGGTTATTTATACTGCCAAGCTCCAGAAAGCACAAAAACACCTTAAAAGCAACACAAATTTCATGACTCATGCACTAGATTTTAGGTCTTTAGAAGACAAACAACAGTTTTGTGTGAGAAAAATTAGACACACAAAGATAAACATCATCAGTATAAGACACTAAAATAACGCAATAAACATTAACTAAATAACATAAAATGTAACAAAACACCCTATTGTGCATTACTGATAGCAAAAAAATAAACAAAACTAAATGAAATATAATCATATATGTGATGTCACACATGTGTCTTTTACTGTTTTTCACTATAAATTAAATGATAATTCCTAGTTTTTACTTGTAAAAAACATGCATTTAACAATATTTTACAGTAAAATTACATATAATGTGATGTTAACTTTTGGTCACACTTTAGATTAGGGTCCAATTCTCACTATTAATAAACTATTAGCTATGGCTTTTGCCTCAATAAACTCCTAATTACTGCTTATTAATAGTTAGTAAGGTAGTTAAATTTAAGGTATTGGGTGGGATTAAGGGATGTAAAATATGGTCATACAGAATAAGGCATTAATAAATAGTCAATATCCTAGTAATATGCATGATAATAAGCAACTAGTTAATAGTGAGAATTGGTACCTAAACTAAAGTGTTACCTAACTTTTTTTTTACCATATAAGGTAACTTACATGTTAATTAACAGGTTTTTACTGTAGCATTTTTACAGTTTTGTTCTGTAAAAATTACACACATTTTATATCTTAAATCTCCTTAAATCTCATTCAGTGAATGATGACATTTGGATTGGTTATCATACAAAATGTATGGCTTCAGAAGACTTATAGTGCATGAGTAATATGAAAACAAACTATGAAATATTGTTATGTAAATCACAAAGGATCAGGGGAAGGTGAGTATCCAATCAAAACAGAGGTCATTTACATACATATAAGGTCTAAATAGTATAATAGTCTTTAAATCTAATGGTCAAAAAGAGGTTGAAAAAAGGTCATATAAAACTGTTTTTGGAGCAAAAACTTTACCAACATTTTAAGTGGACTTCAGGGGAAAAATAAAGTGCTAGAAAAGTATAGAATACTGCTTTTGCTGGGCATGCATACTCTCTTAATGAGACATAACACGTATACATGCTCTGAAATACATCCTCTCTCTAAACCCGATTGAAACACACCTCATCTTGACTTGCACATCTCCAGGGTTTCTGTGGCCAATGCTCCCTGCAGTGTGGCTGCCCAACAGGAGGCATTTACCGTACACTCCACCCTTCCCTAAGTACAAACAATCACAAAAGCACTGATGGCAGTAAACAGAACCAAAGCCACAAACCCACTTCCAGCTTCTTCAGTAATGCAACCGACCACAGTCACAGAAATTCAGAGTGCTCCGGCGTCCCGTGCTGCGTCAGGTACATCTGCACACACAATTCACTTTACAAGCCGAAGGAAAGCTGTATTGCTCAGCGCTTGGTCTTTTTGGCACCTCAGTCGTGTTCAAAGTTATGTGCCATTTCAACTTAGTCTCTAAAATTCCTTTGGAGAAATAAAATGAATGTGATGTGCATAAGAAGAATGCGATAAGAGCTTCTTAAGTTCATATTGAGATCTCTGATTGCAGTTTTTGGTAACATTTGAAATCACTTCTGAAACTCTAAAGGAGACAAATGTGAGATAACTGGGGACTTTTGCTTAGGAAAACATTTGACATGAGGGTAAAGGTCATTTTTGTGTGAACCAATCTTGTAAATTTTAGACTTTTAGGTTGAACAATGACATAAGGCTGTCAAATATAGCACCGATAAATGCATTACCAAAAAAAAACAAAAAAAAAAACAACAACATTTTTTTCTTTTTCAGCTGGTTTGTGACAGCATAAAATCATTACCTTTCAAAAGTTTCGAGATTATTTAATGGCTCTTCTGCTTACCAAGGCTGCATTTATTTGATAAAAAAAATACAGTAAAAACTGTCAAATTGTGAAATATTATTGCAATTTAAAACAACTGTTTTCATTTGAATATTTTTTAAAGTGTAATTTATTCCTGTGATCAAAGCTGAATTTTCAGCATCATTACTCCAGTCTTCAGTGTCACATGATCCTTCAGAAATCATTCTAATATGCTGATTCGCTGCTCAAGAAACATTTCTGATTATTATCAATATTGAAAACAGCTGCTAAATAATTTTGTGGAAACAGTTTTATGTTTTTTTTTCAGGATTCTTTGAGGAATAGAACACTCAAAAGAACAGCAATTATTTGAAATGGGAAACTTTTGTAACATTATAAATGTATTACTGTCACTTTTGATCAATTTAATGCATCTTTGCTGAATAAAACTATTAATTTCTTTTGGGAAAAAAAATCTTACTAACCCCAAACTCTTTTTAGTGTAACTGTGAACCAGTTTTCTCCTACTCGTCTTTTTTGTATTTAGATCTATATTTGAGGAACTCTACTAACACACTCCACTTACCCATTTTCTGTACCTCTCTTTTCCGTTCCTCGAGTCATTCATGGGTAACGTTGGCATCGCAACAGAGGACTGACATTAAAGTGACTGACTGTAATAAGATATAAAGACTGAAATTATTAGATTTTATTGAAACCGCAGTCATTGGCACAGTAACGCAGTGCTATTCAACTGTGAACGCACAAGGAAAGAGCCAAGACGGCAAGAAATGGCCCTGATTATACTGCACCAACCCACCACAAATATATAACATCCCTACACACAGACCTACAGCAATGCCAACAAACTGAGAGGTATGAAGATTTTGAATGCATAAAGTCAAACAGTGCCAGTTACAGGGGGGTCTGAGGCCTCCAAATGAAGGCAAAACAAAAGGATTTCAAATCTTAAAAGGTAAATTTTTTTGGCCCTCTAGCGATAAAAAAAAACTGTATATTGGTATTTTGGCATATTGTATTTGGTGTACTATTGATGAAACCATGCATTAATCAGACATACAGAATATTTAGTTTTCAATAAACACGATGGACAAGCATTTGCTGAATGAATGGAAGTCCTTGTCTCTTCCTGTGTGTTTGTGTGTGGTGTGTGTAGACGGTTTCTCCACCACCTCATTGGCTTTGGGTTTCAAACTCAGTGGCCGCAGCGGTGGTCTGCGCGAGACTCCTTTACCCATCTGGTCTGGAGTGATCTTTAGCTGTGCTCATTGTATCTGGGCAGGAAAATACCACATAAGCCAAGAGTGGCCGCAGTCGTTCAGACCTGCACGAGGTCGCAGCATTAAAATAACCATGACAGAAGGCCACACATGGATCCTCAGGTGGGTATGAGGTTAGGCCATGGTGCTATAGGCTCTATAAACTGTAAAAAAAAAAAAAAAAAAAAAAAAGTGCAATCAGAAGACTTTCAGGCGCTGCCTAGTGGAAATTGCCAAAATGGCTAACATTGTTTACAGCACATTTAATGCTGCCCTTAAAGGTAGGGTAGGCAATTTGTTTTATAAACACTTTTTGTTATACTGGTTGGAACTCTCTTCACATCCTGATAGCAATCAATAGAAGTGGTCTAAATATTAAAATATGTATTGTATACTGTATATACAACGATTGGGCATAACATTATGACAACTGACAGGTGAAGTGAATAACACTGATTATCTCTTCGGCACCTGTTAGTAGGTGGGATATATTAGGCAGCAAGTGAACATTTTGTCCTCAAAGTTGATGTGTTAGAAGCAGGGAAAATGGGCAAGCGTAAGGATTTGAGCGAGTTTGACAAGGGACAAATTGTGATGGCTAGACGACTGGGTCAGAGCATCTCCAAAACTGCAGCTCTTGTGGGGTGTTCCCAGTCTGCAGTGGTCAGTATCTATCAAAAGTGGTCCAAGGAAGGAACAGTGGTGAACCGGCGACAGGGTCATGGGCGGCCAAGGCTCATTGATGCACGTGGGGAGATCAAACAGACAAGCTACTGTAGCTCAGATTGCTCAAGAAGTTAATGCTGGTTCTGACAGAAAGGTGTCAGAATACACAGTGCATCACAGTTTGTTGCGTATGGGGCTACATAGCCGCAGGCCAGTCAGGGTGCCCATGATGACCCCTGTACACTGCCGAAAACACCAACAGTGAGCATGTGAGTATCAGAACTGGACCACGGAGCAATGGAAGAAGGTGGTCTGGTCTGATGAATCACGTTTTCTTTTACATCACGTGGATGTCCGGGTGCGTGTGCATCGCTTACCTGGGAAACACATGGCACCAGGATGCACTATGGGAAGAAGGCAAGCTGGCAGAGGCAGTGTGATGCTTTGGGCAATGTTCTGCTGGGAAACCTTGGGTCCTGCCATCCATGCGGATGTTACTTTGACACGTACCACCTACCTAAGCATTGTTGCAGACTATGTACACCCTTTCATGGAAACGGTATTCCCTGGTGGCTGTGGTCTTTTTCAGCAGGATAATGCGCCCTGCCACAAAGCAAAAATGGTTCAGGAATGGTTTGAGGAGCACGACAACGAGTTTGAGGTGTTGACCTGGCCCTTCAAATTCCCCAGATCTCAATCCAATCGAGCATCTGTGGGATGTGTTAAACAAACAAGTCTGATCCATGGAGGCCCCACCTCGCAACTTAAAGGATCTGCTGCTAACATCTTGGTGCCAGATACCACAGCACACCTTCAGAGGTCTAGTGGAGTCCATGCCTTGATAGGTCAGGGCTGTTTTGGCAGCAAAAGGGGGACCAACACAATATTAGGAAGGTGGTCATAATGTTATGCCTGATTGGTGTATCTTGTGTGGATGTCTCAGGACCAAAAAATGTTCATCCAATCATTGCACTCGGTCCGAATACAATGATTCGATTGTCCTACCTACCTGTCAGTGTATGTATTTCCATACCTCCGTGCACCTGACTCACGCAGACATCACACGTCATCAGTGCATTGTAGACAGTCACTATAGGCGCTATAAACAAACAGCAGTCCTCTTTTACAGTTCCTCCTAAACTTAAACAAGGAGCTTATGCTGCGATCATGCCATGTTGTAACTATAATTATGAGATGGCAACCCGTGACGTTCTACCTGGAGCTGACACTATTTCAATGGCAACTCTAACAACACCGAAATGAATCTGCAGCAGTCAGGTGGTACAACTATAGAGCCCTGTAAGTTGTTTATATTCATTATTATTGAAATATTATGTGCTTTGAAACATGAGGTAATTTAATGCAGTCTCTCATATCATGACACTTTGCAGACTCTGCGGTGTGCGTTCATGTATTTTGAAGGAGGCGTGGCTTTTGGAGACACTCTGAAGGGAGGGTGGGATCTTATGCTTTCAAAGCTAGCTCGCTATTGCTAGCCTCTCTGAAAATTGCCTACCCTACCTTTAAGTCAAATCAAAATTGTCATATTTATGAGGTGAGTTAGTTTAAAGCAGGATTATTATAGTTAACTGAAATTAAGGGCCCGTTTACATTACAATGATGTACTAAAAACTGAAAAGTTTTTCCTTATGTTCTTTACGTACAGATGACAACATTGTCAAAACGATCCCCGTTCACACGGCTCCGCGAAAACAAATACAAACACTGTACCTTGCCAGGCCAGTAGATTGTGATGTCACTTTGTAAAGAAAAACTACACGCCTGTAGACTGAATACATAATATGCATGTGCATGACATCACAGTTTTCACAGTTGAGACAATAATGGTACAGTTTTCAAAAACTTGCACTTTGACACTGGTTTTCAAACGTTTGCATTTTCAGGCCCCCAAAATGATGTTGTCATGTAAATTAACAGCCAAACGCATAAAAAGATTTCAATTTTTTGTTGAAAAATGTGTTAAATGGCCCCCAAAAATAAATTAAATAAATGTTAACTAAAATAAAATATTACCAAAAACTTAAAAATTTTATTTCAGCTGCCAAAGCAACATTTCTTATTTTTATTTAGTATAACGTGATGTACTAAAAATAACTAAGACTAAAACTGAAATTACTTATTTTTTATCAAATTTACAAAAACACTACAAAACGACTAAAATTCATTACTTTAACTTATTTACCATGATTTAACTTATTTTCATTCATTTAAAAATATTTATAAAAACTATAATAGTATCTGAATGATAGTAAAATAACACTGGTTTACAGGTGAGTTTATGAGTTCAAACTGCCAGTTTGTCATTTTTCTTCCATGTTTCTCTCTACAGCAGCCACATTATTTCATGGAAAGAGACTGTAAATAAAAGGTCATAAGTTCTGCCTCTTGTCTAGATTCATCTGGAATGGCAATAAAAAAAAGAAGAAGAGGAAAATACTGGGCAGGGTTTTCTGGATCAGATCAGTGTGTTAGTGGATTTGGAAAGCATGTTACTGCAATAATTCTGCCATGTCATCAGGATTTTGAAGTTTCTTAAAAAACGTTCCGTTACGGAATTCTAGTCAATGATTCAATTTTGCTGTTAAAGATCGAAAGATTTGTCGATTGAAATTATCATCAAAATCATGACACGTTTGTTCAGATTTATAATTCAGTAACATGTTTTTACTTGTGTAATGCAACCATTACATTTTGTCATCAATTCTGATTCATGTCAGAGATTCTAGTGCAGCAATTTCCAACATGATGCCCGTGGGAAACTGGTAGCCCACATGGAGCCTGTGAGTCGCCGGCAGATCACATTCTATAAATAGACTTCATTTGAATTTTCTTTCATTTTCTTTTTTTTCATAATTCTTACATGACATGAAGGATTCCATATATTCTTTCACATAATAATATATGAAAAAAATATTATTATTATTATTATAATAATATAATATAATATAATATATATACACTCACCTAAAGGATTATTAGGAACACCATACTAATACTGTGTTTGACCCCCTTTCGCCTTCAGAACTGCCTTAATTCTACGTGGCATTGATTCAACAAGGTGCTGAAAGCATTCTTTAGAAATGTTGGCCCATATTGATAGGATAGCATCTTGCAGTTGATGGAGATTTGTGGGATGCACATCCAGGGCACGAAGCTCCCGTTCCACCACATCCCAAAGATGCTCTATTGGGTTGAGATCTGGTGACTGTGGGGGCCATTTTAGTACAGTGAACTCATTGTCATGTTCAAGAAACCAATTTGAAATGATTCGAGCTTTGTGACATGGTGCATTATCCTGCTGGAAGTAGCCATCAGAGGATGGGTACATGGTGGTCATAAAGGGATGGACATGGTCAGAAACAATGCTCAGGTAGGCCGTGGCATTTAAACAATGCCCAATTGGCACTAAGGGGCCTAAAGTGGGCCAAGAAAACATCCCCCACACCATTACACCACCACCACCAGCCTGCACAGTGGTAACAAGGCATGATGGATCCATGTTCTCATTCTGTTTATGCCAAATTCTGACTCTACCATCTGAATGTCTCAACAGAAATCGAGACTCATCAGACCAGGCAACATTTTTCCAGTCTTCAACTGTCCAATTTTGGTGAGCTCGTGCAAATTGTAGCCTCTTTTTCCTATTTGTAGTGGAGATGAGTGGTACCCGGTGGGGTCTTCTGCTGTTGTAACCCATCCGCCTCAAGGTTGTGCGTGTTGTGGCTTCACAAATGCTTTGCTGCATACCTCGGTTGTAACGAGTGGTTATTTCAGTCAAAGTTGCTCTTCTATCAGCTTGAATCAGTCGGCCCATTCTCCTCTGACCTCTAGCATCAACAAGGCATTTTCGCCCACAGGACTGCCGCATACTGGATGTTTTTCCCTTTTCACACCATTCTTTGTAAACTCTAGAAATGGTTGTGCGTGAAAATCCCAGTAACTGAGCAGATTGTGAAATACTCAGACCGGCCCGTCTGGCACCAACAACCATGCCACGCTCAAAATTGCTTAAATCACCTTTCTTTCCCATTCTGACATTCAGTTTGGAGTTCAGGAGATTGTCTTGACCAGGACCACACCCCTAAATGCATTGAAGCAACTGCCATGTGATTGGTTGATTAGATAATTGCATTAATGAGAAATTGAACAGGTGTTCCTAATAATCCTTTAGGTGAGTGTATATATATATATATATATATATATATATATATATATTATGTGAAAGAATATATGGAATCCTTCATGTCATGTAAGAATTATGAAAAAAAAGAAAATGGAAGAAAATCCTGCATTTTCATGCACAAAATAATCCAATGTTTATATACACATATACAGGATCATATGACGCTGAAATTCAGCTTGGCATCACAGGAATAAATTGCATTTTAAAATAAATTAAAATATTTTACAATATTACTGTTGTTACTGTATTTTTATCAAATAAATCCAACCTGGGTGAGCATAAGAGACTTCTTTCAAAAACATCTAAAAATTGTATCTATTTTTGTGCATGTAAACGCAGTCTGGAGTCTACAGCTCCAGAGAGAAAAAAAATAATCACAGAAAATGAATGATGTACAGTGTAACCGGAACAGATCTGCACACCCAACATGTGACAGTAAGAGAATATGAGCTGATGAGAAACTAGTGTTGATGATCACTTCTGATGCACTGATCAATAACTGGAATAAATCTGACGTGAGACTGAATATTATTTTCACTGCTTCTAAATCAAAGGATCCTGTCAAAGCTTCTGAACAGGGCACACACACACACACACACACACACACATGCACACAAGCACAGCACAGGGCATGCACACGCACTCATCTTAGTGTTGGCATCAGATGAGAGCTGGTTTGGTTAGCAGGTGTGTGTGAGCCAGACAAAAATCTTCTGGCGCCACTCACGCATTTCCAGTGTGTGACTGCCAACCCCCCCCCTCCCCACTTCCTCTCCTGTCAATCATCAACCACCACACACTAGTACATACTCAAATAGACACACACACTCCAATCCAACAAAAACTCTTCGAGCAGAAGTGTATGTGCATAGGCTGTAGAGCTAGTAAGGCCAGGTATGCATCAAATGTTAGTTATGAAAAAATTAATCAAAACTATCTGCATTGTCTATTTTGCCCTATTGATCCTCTTGTTACAGAAGAGTGTAATTTCGTCAATGTTAAAATACTTTCTCCTATCACAGCTTCATATACGGAGACAATTTGTAGGTTGAGCATCTAACTCACACTCATAGATGAACGGCATTCAGAATTGAGAAAACATGTTCAATTCTAATTAAATTCCTGAATTTGAACTACAGTGCATGCATAATTATTATGCAAGTTGATATTCTGATCATATTTTATTCCAAGAACATTTTACCAACTCCAAACCACATTAATCTTAATAACTACTATTGATTTTGTATTTAATCATTTATAAGTGATATATAATTGTTAAGGCAGGCTGGAAGTGAAGAACGTCTTGTATTCAGGTGTGCATAATAATTAAGCAGGTTTTCCTTTAAAATTGTTAAAATGGGCCAAAAAAGAGATTTAATTTGCACAGAAAAGTAAAAAACCATGAACCAATGAGCATTTTGCTGTCCATTAGTCACGGCTTAATTTTTTTGTAATTTCTAGCATTGCATTAGTATTGCATCCTTTTCATGAGCATTTAATATATTTTTATATGTGAGTTAAATCTTTTTATTGGCCCATTAGAAAACCTGAATATAAAGGCACTTTTCACTTCCAGTCTTCCTTTACAATTATATATCACTCATAAATTATTAAATACAAAATTAATAGTAGTTATTAAGATTAATGTGGTTTGGAATTAGTAAAATGTGCTTGAAAAAAAAAAAAATACTTGCATAATAATTATGCATGCACTGTATATTTGAATTGAGGTAGAAATCAGGATGTAGTAAATGCAGTAGAATGTAGCAAACAGAAAATATGTGAGTTCTGCTGTAATCTAAGAATAATTACAAAACTGAATACAAATCAATTCATATAACGGTAAACTCTGAATCTTGGCGTTGCCTTTAAAGAAAGTTTGAAAAGCCTTTAAGTTTGAGTTTAACTCCACATTGTTGTGGAGATCTTCATATAATAAAAAACCAAAAAGTGTATTTTCTACCAACCAACTGAATTTAAAAAAAAAAAGATAATAGAAGACTGCAGTGGACAGAAGCCATTCAAAAATTGTTACTCATCATGATTACAATTCAAATGCTTTCTGCAGGTCGTGTGTGTGTGTGTGTGTGTGTGTGTGTATAAAGTACTCCATCAATCCATGCGTTAAAAGAGAACAGGAAAAAAAGGGATAGAGGATGGAGAATTTTCTGACCGCATGCAGGCGTCTGGCTTCCTACTTAGACACTGTGTTTAAGCCATCGCTGCATAAAGAACAGAGGCTTTCAAAGTCACTGGCTTCCCATTGGGCCACAAATCGTCACAGCGACCAGTGGCCAATCTTAAACCGCTATGACCGAGCAGGGGAAGTGAGATCATGCACCACGGCTTGGCACAAGGGCGTCCGAATGCCCCTCGCCACGCACATGTGGGCCTGTTAAACATGGTGGGCGGACCACAGCGCTCCTTAATGCATCCCAGAAAGCCCTCAGCCTGTACGAAGCCCTTTAAAAACTCCCGTCTCTTCCAGTTACGGCTGCTTACTTACTGCGGTTAATACTCCCATCCAACTCCAGCAAGCTCTGATTCAGCTCTCAGAAGCTTGATTTTCCGTGCCGCTTCATCCTCTCGGTCGGGCTGATTCAGGATGTTTCCACACAGATGAAAGAGCGTGAGCTTCAGCAGAGATGATATAATCGTTTCCAGCTGCCGCTGGAAGGATATCCTATGATCACACAGACAAAAGGGAGAGAAGGAAGAAAGACATGACAAGTGAGCATTAAGACAAACAGACACATGGTTCATTGGCATGGTGAGCTCCTCTCTGGCAGCGTGCAGTGAGTTTATTCGTTTACATCATCTGAGAAGGTGAAATACTTCCACGTGGCCTTGACCTTTTGGGCAGGCTCAAATTTTTTGAAATATAATGCACACTGTTATAGAGTTCAGAGAGTTGGGTTGAAAGGTCGAATTTGTGTCAGTTTGTCTTACAAAGACAATATCGCTGCAACTGTATGCAATATAAATGTTGCAACCCGAGACTCGACTTACAATTGATTTCAATAGTGTTTGCCAATAATATGTTGCTAATCTAAACCTGTGATACTGTAATAAGCATAAAAATACATAGTATAAAGAAATATAAGTAGAATAGTTCATTTTTAATTATACTATTGGATATTGAATGAATTTTATTTATAAACTACATCTCTTTTGCAAATTGCAAATTGCAATCAACAAGAAAGATACTGCAATGCCTTTTAATAATAATGTCCAGTGCTGTGAACCCAAATAAGTTGGCAAAACTCAAAAAAACCGAGGCAATCGGTTACATCCAAAGTTAAGAAATTCAAAGTTGAATTAAGCAGAACTGGCAGAATTGTATTTTGTACTCATTTTAATTGCTCTTGGCTTGAAATATTTGAGTAAGCAAATTCATACATTTAACTTAAAAATATAATGTAATCTCAACTTAAATATTTTTTGTAGTGGAAACTTGGCTAGCTTTGTTAATTGGTAACACAATGCTTTGATAGCCATAGCATTGCAATTGCTGAATGTAGATAAAATATTTAACATACAACTGTTCTCAAATCAAGCTCATGCTCCACTCGTCACCATGATGGTAACCCCCCGAAAAAAAACCCATAAAACATAAACTGTTCTAAATTAGCATTGCAAAATATTAAACACTAAGTCTCCCACTTAACATTAACATTGCACAAAACCCCCCAAAACGTCTAAAAGGGTTGTACCTAGTCTCTTAATGAGTCATGGGTGTGTTTTAGCGTAACGTGCAATAAACCAATCAGAGTCCCATCTCCCATTCCCTTTAAAAGCTAGTTGCACTTGCACCATGGAGGATTTGCAATTTACGTGGCGAAATTTGCGAGCGGAAAGACCAAACGCTTCTCCAGAGAGGAATCGTATGTTCGTATGTTCAGGGAAGGAGGAGGCGGGAACCGGCAAACATTTAAAGACTTTAATAAAAATAAATAAACACAAACTGAAAGCCCCTCACGGACGACTGCCGCGCGCACACATAACAAAACGTAAACAAAAGCACAACGTAAATCCAGGCCTGGTCCTCTCTCGTCTTGCACTGTCGTCGCTCCTCCTTTTATGCTCCCGTCACTCCTCCGTGAGACGAGACCGGTGTGGCGCGCAGCTGGAGCTCATTATCACTCGCCACCGGCCCGCTCTCACGGTCCCTCGCCTCGCTGCTTGCCACAGAATCCTTTTATTTGTAATATTTAAAAATGTTTGTGTGCTGCTGCGCGTCCCTGTGTGTAATAAGCAGAGTGTACACGCTAAGGATGTAACGATTCACTCAACTCATGATGCGATACGATTCACGATACTAATTTTACAATACGATTTTAAAAAAATGAGATTTAAGACAAATTATAAAATAAAAGTGTCCTTTTATTTCTCAGACAAAATTCTGCATATTTCTTTGTAAAATGTAAATATATATTTGATGTCAAATAATAACTCTGAAATTCCCTTCAAGGAGATCTTCCAATGTTTTCTTGGGAGGAGGTTGTTTCAGCTTCTTCACCCTCATCCTGCACTGAGGAATAGCAGAAATAAAAAAACTACAACAGTGATAGGGGTTTCACATTGTTATAAAGGCAAGATTTCAATTATAATTTGTATCATTACACTTGCAAGAGTTAAAAAAAATAGAACACATTTAGATAATAGCCATAATAATCGACAAATTATTGAAAGTCAAAATGCCGCCACACATTTGAATGAGTCAACGTAAACTACGCGCTTGTGGTCGCCATGCTTCTGTTTGACGCTCGCGCCCAACTTCCATATAAATGAACTGAAAACATTTGTTTATTTCACTCTTCTTCACGCCAGTGTGCACGCACAGTCCTGTAAAGTGAGGTCACAGTTTATGGTTTCAGCGTCCCTGCTGTTTAAAACGTGTATCGCGATTCATTTAACATCTCAACCGACTTGAATCGTCACACATTTGTATCTATTTTTAACCGACTTCGACTGAATCGTTACATCCCTAGTACACACGTTGTGCACCCGCCTATAGGCGCATATTACTAACGCGCCGTTTAAATAACACAAAAAACTTTAGAGCAGGTTTTTGTTGGTCAGTGGCGCAGTCATTTTCAGTTCCTCAAAATAGCAATGCTCCAACAATGCGCCTAAACACACCGCGTTTTCAGACCAGCACGCCCATGGGCGAACAGATGGGTGTGAGTGCATTTGTTATTTAAACAACGTGGTGCTGGACGTGAAAATGATAACTGCGTTGTCCTGAAACTAGCAAAAACACTTGCGTCACGACGCCTGCCGTCGCATTGCGCCGGGCGTATGATAGGGCCCTTCATTTTAGCATTTACTATCCCTTTAGAGTGCAATGGCAAAGCTCTTAAAACTAGTTCATAAAACTCAAAACAATGAAACAATTCAGATTACTTAATGTGTCACTTTTGTGAACTCATGAGAAAAAGAAAGTACTCAAATTAATTTGATTGAACTCATTTTTTTAAATTTAAGTTTACCCTACTTAAACCATTTAATTATTCTGAGCATTAGTTTACAGTGTGATAAAATGTCTATTAGGAAATTGAGCTAGTTAGTATAAGTTGGTTTAGATGGTTAACCTGGTCAAACTTTGTCAAGCTGGTTAATTATGGATGGTAGAACATCTTGGACCAGCAAAAAAACAGCTGATATGACCAGGTTTTTTCTGTGCCCATAAAAGATGGAATATACAAGGCCAGTGTGTTTAAGGGGCCCAAGGCGAGATCATGAAGTTTCTTTATTGTGTGTATAAATGTTAAATAGTGCAAGAGATTCAATAGAAACACACAAAAATCAGGGCAGAACTATGTGCAAAAATGCAGTAGGCCTAAAAGTTTAAACTGGTTTTGTGGCAAAAGTTAGTGAAAGTCAGGTGCAGCAACTTGAAAACAAATGAGAATCTCTATCTATCTCATACTCCATTTGATCCAATATGTGAATCCTTGAGCTAAATGTTGGATCGATAGGGAGGTCTGTTTGCACACAGCTGTGTGTCCAGAGGCTGTTGGCACGACCTAAGAGCCCACAACGACTTATTGTGTAAAAACAGCATTAAAGAAAGGTCAAACAAAGGGAAGATCTTGGGATTTAAGGAGCACATGTTCACCATTGTGATAACGGTGCACGAGTTTAAGTGTGTTTATGAATGATTCTTCAATTAATATTTACACTCAACACTCATTTTTTTTATATTTAAATGTCCTGGAATAAATATTTTAACTCAATCAACCTTTGAAGTTGTAAAGTGTGTCACCAAACGCAACAGCAGAAATCATTATTGCTTTCAAACAGGTTTCCCAAACACTTCTGCCTATGGTTGATGGGGCAGATTTTTATTTTATTTTAAGATATTAATAGTTTTATTCAGCAAGGATTCTTCAAATTAATCAAAGTAACAGATATACATTTATAATGTTACAACAGATTTCTTTTCATTAAAGGATCCTGGAAAAAAGTAGCATGGTTTCCATAAAAATATTAGGCAGCACAACTTATTATTGATAATAATAACAAATGTTTCTTGAGCAGCAAATCATCATATGATTTCTGAAGGATCATGTGACACTGAAGACTGGAGTAATGATGCTGAAAATTCAGCTTTGATCACAGGAATAAAATGTATTTTAAAATGTATTCAACTAAAAAAAATGTTGTTTTATATTTTAATATGTCATTATATTACTGCATGTTTTGATCAAATAAATGCAACCTTGCTGAAGACAAGAGACTTATTTCAAAAACTTTATACCGAGCCCAAACTGGTACTGTGGCCCTTGAGAAGTGTGTTGCTGGCCTTTAGCTGAAGTTAGCTGTATTTGAATATCACCGTCTCAATCTTTGGTGTGTTGTGCACATCTTGAGTTGAAATCTAAGACAGAGCCTCATGCTTCTTTTGTTAAAGATTAAGGGATCTGAGAATGTAAATATTTCCAGCTGATGAGCCGAGCTGAATGAATCAGGCTGAAATCAAAGCCCACGGCAATGCCTTCAACTGTCCTTATGATGGAAAAACAGCAGTAAACACACACACACAGGTTTACTATCTTAAGGACTCTCCATAGACATAATGGTTTTTATACTGTACAAACTGTATATTCTTTCCTCTTACACTAACCCTACCCAACCCTTTCTGCATTTTTACATTTAAAAAAAAACTCATTCTGTATGATTTATAAGCTTGTTTCCTCATGGGGACCTCAATTTAGGTCCCCATGAGTCTGTGAACTCAGGTTGAAGTCCCCACTGGGATAAAAAAAAAAACATGAACACACACACACACACACACACACAATAATGTTTTCATGTTATGGGGACTTTCCATAGACATAATGATATTTATTCTGTACAAACTGTATATTCTATCCCATTACACTAAACCTACCCATCAACGAAAACTCTCTGCATTTTTACATTTTCCAAAAACATCACTTGATTTATTGAATTATTGTATGATTTATGTCCCCACAAGGATTTCGGATATTGCCATCTTTGTGGAGACATTTTGTCCTCATAATGTAGAGTTCACCAGGACATATACACACACACAAACTTTTTCTGTTTGATTCTGCTATTGATGTTACATGGCGCCCCCTATTGACAAGCACCTTAGAGTCATTTTTGAGTGAAAACAGGACATTCCCATAGATCTTTCACAATTATGAGTAAAATCAGGGTCTAAACATCACAGACTGAGCTCTTGCTATAATACAAAAGTGTTGTAAGAAAGTGTAGTTTATATTTATATACATTTATATTGTGTGTGTTATGTGTATGTGCATGTAATTTACTTATATTTCATTTTATTGTACTTTAACATTTTACGATTTGTATTAAATATATTTTGAAAGATTGATATGACATTTTTGTTTGAAAACAAATTATTAAACCCTAGAGACTGACATGACATCATATCCTATTAGGTGCATACTTAAAGCATAGTGTGCCTGCAACTATAGATAGATAGATAGATAGATAGATAGATAGATAAACAGACAGACAGACAGACAGATAGATAGATAGATAGATAGATAGATAAACAGACAGACAGACAGACAGATAGATAGATAGATAGATAGATAGATAGATAGATAGATAGATAGATAGATAGACAGACAGACAGACAGATAGACAGATAGATAGATAGATAGATAGATAGATAGATAGATAGATAGATAGATAGATAGATAGATAAACACAGACAGACAGACAGACAGACCCAGACAGACAGACAGACCGATAGACAGATAGATAGATAGATAGATAGATAGATAGATAGATAGATAGATAGATAGATAGATAGATAGATAGATAGATAGATAGATAGATAGATAGACAGACAGACACAGATAGATAGACAGATAGATAGATAGATAGACAGACAGACAGACAGACAGACAGATAGATAGATAGATAGATAGATAGATAAACACAGACAGACAGACAGATAGACAGATAGATAGATAGATAGATAGACAGACAGACAGACAGACAGACAGATAGATAGATAGATAGATAGATAGATAGATAGATAGATAGATAGATAGAGACAGACAGATGTTCCTCTGGGAGACAGAAAGTCGTTGTTACCCACAATGCTCTAGATCTCTTTTGATGTGTACTGTAATTGCTTTTAATAGGGAATTTATTGAGGACGAGAGCCTGAATATTGATGCTATCAGTGAGCAATCATCTCTGTGGCTTTCTTTTAGAAATATTCAGACACGCTGGTCTTTCATATTAACCTTGGCAACGCAAATATCCCATGTGACAGGGTTGGCGGCACTGTCCATATATTACACTAGTGTTCAAATACAAAAGTGTTTTTGGAGTTACTCATTTTATAGGGATGATTATGAAAATATCCATAAGCCTGTTGTGCTCATGAGTGCCTCTGGGATACAAGTAATGACAGAAGCATTAAATCAGTCCAGAGAATTACATCTGATCAGATAAGTTGCATATGTTTATACTAATGCTCAACATGGCCTTGAGTTACCAGACTGCTGACATGAGATGTGCGTGTGATTCAGATTCTACACGGGTGTGTCACAATATGGAGTGTTTGTTTCCACAGCAGAATTTTCAACTTTCTAAAGAAATTTCCACCTGGAGACATTGATTTTGGCAGAGATGTGGATGTATGCAAAGCAGTAACATGCAACAAAGTTATTCAATTTTGTCATAACACTCTTTATGAAATATTTGCAGAAACGGGTGTGCAAAACAGGGTAAAATGCATTCTGGGACATTCTGGTCTCTTATGCTCACAAACACTACAGTTTTTTTGATCAAACGCTTAGTAAAATGTTGTGAAATATTATTACAATTTAAAATAAAATGTTTTCTATTTAAATATATTTTAAAATGTAATTTATTCCTGTGATCAAAGCTGAATTTTCAGCATCATTACTCCAGTCTTCAGTGTCACATGATCCTTCAGAAATCCTTCTAATATGATGATTTACTGCTCAAGAAATATTTCTTATATTACCAATGTTGAAAATAGTTGTGCTTCATATTTTTGTAGAAACCATGATACATTTTATTCAGGATTCTTAAAAGGATAAATAGGAAGTTCAAAAGAACAGCATTTTTATTTGAAATAGAAATAGTTTGTAACAAATATTTTCACTTTGAATAATTTATTGTGTGCCTTGCTGAATAAAAGTATTAATTTATTTTTAAAAAAGACCAGCCCCAAACGTATGAATGGTAGTGTATATAAAATAAACTAATTTCTATGGGTGCATTTTAAACATATGCATCTATCAGCATATAGATATGTTTCAAAACTTTCAAAAATTCAGTTTATCTGGACAAACTTCATGTTTTTCCAGTTTAAAAAGACAGTTGAATATCTTTGAATTTCCTCACATTCAAATTTGAAATGGAATTCTTCATCCTGTTTGCTACCTCAATTCAAATGAAGGAATTTTAATGGAATTTTAATAAGGCTTTCTTAATTTAGAATAGCATTTTTTTTAAACTTCCAGGGCTAAGGCTGAAAAAGTGAACAGTCACTGTTGAATCCTACTGCAGAAGATTTTTCAGGTATTATTTTCACAAACATGCACAAATCAAGGCATAATCAAAAGTGGTCTGACGCTTGATCCGAAATCACATACTCCCTACTAAACACCGATCAGGCATAACATTATGACCTAATATTGTGTTGGTCCCCCTTTTGCTGCCAAAACAGCCCTGGACTCCACTAGACCCCTGAAGGTGTGCTGTGGTATCTGGCACCAAGATGTTAGCAGCAAATCCTTTAAGTCCTGTAAGTTGCGAGGTGGGGCCTCCATGGATCGGACTTGTTTGTTCAGCACATCCCACAGATGCTCGATTGGATTGAGATCTGGGGAATTTGAAGGCCAAGTCAACACCTCAAACGTGCTCCTCAAACCATTCCTGAACCATTTTTGCTTTGTGGCAGGGCGCATTATCCTGCTAAAAGAGGCCACAACCACCAGGGAATACCGTTTCCATGAAAGAGTATACATGGTCTGCAACAATGCTTAGGTAGGTGGTACATGTCAAAGTAACATCCACATGGATGGCAGGACCCAAGTTTTCCCAGCAGAACATTGCCCAAAGCATCACTCTGCCTCCACCGGCTTGCCTTCTTCCCATAGTGCATCCTAGTGCCATGTGTTCCCCAGGTAAGCGACGCACACGCACCCGGCCATCCACGTGTAAAAAAGCCACCTTCTTCCATTGCGCTGTGGTCCACTTCTGATACTCACGTGCCCACTGTTGGCGCTTTCGGCGGTGGACAGGGGTCAGTATGGGCACCCTGACTGGTCTGCGGCTATGCAGCCCCATACGCAACAAACTGCGATGCACTGTGTATTCTGACACCTTTCTATCAGAACCAGCATTAACTTCTTGAGCAATTTGAGTTACAGTAGCTCGTCTGTTTGATTGGACCACACGGGCCAGCCTTCGCTCCCCACGTGCATCAATGAGCCTTGGCCGCCTGTGACCCTGTCGCTGGTTCACCACTGTTCCTTCCTTGGAGCACTTTTGATAGATACTGATCACTGCAGACCTGGAACACCCCACAAGAGCTGCAGTTTTGGAGATGCTCTGACCCAGTCATCTAGCCATCACAATTTGGCTCTTGTCAAACTCGCTCAAATCCTTATGCTTGCCCATTTTTCCTGCTTCTAACACATAAACTTTAAGGACAAAATGTTCACTTGCTGCCTAATATATCCCACCCACTAACAGGTGCCTTGATGAAGAGATAATCAGTGCTATTCACTTCACCTGTCATAATGTTGTGCCTAATAGGTGTATAGTATAGGCTAAAGACAAAAGAAGCCTGTCTGAATTCACAGTACTCATTAAAGGGTAGGCAAAAGTACCGGTGAGATTCTGAAGAGTGCACTTTATTATCCCATGAGGCCACAGGAGAGGATTTTGTGAATGGCAGTGAAGCGACGCAACTGACGCTGGAAGGTCACATGATAAAGACAAAGCAAATGTAGTACATCCAGATTACATTCATACTACACACATTCATATATATATATAGAGAGAGAGAGAGAGAGAGAGAGAGAACATACTTTTTTAGCCGTTGTGAAGTATTTACTTATTCAAAATAAGTACCTGCTCTATAGAGTATGCGATTTCGAAAGCTCCCTTGGTGGGTAACTGAGCTGGTGCAGTCAAAGCTTTGTTTGGTTTGGCCTGTTCAAGCTCATGGGCAGTGGAAATGAAAGAAATAGTAATTAGGGAAATGGAATGATTTTATTGGCTGTGTTTTCTATACCAAGTTACAACCCAGATGTCAGGCAGCTGAACACACTGGGGCTTGTCTGAGCCATGAAGCAAAATGGAGGATGCATCCATTTATCAAACAACACTACAGTTTATGTAATTTGCTGATGGAATCCAGTTGAATGACCTACCATTGAGAAAACCTGTTCAGCCAGGAATCATAGTTTACTTTCACTTTGAAGTTTAATGGCTAAAGGTTAGCTAGTTGGCTAGTTAGCATGGCTCATTTAGCCCCTGCTGGTAGATTCTGGAACCATTGACTGCCATTCAAAATTAATTGTTTATTTGTTTTCAGCGTATATATATAATTTATTTATTTTTCATTATTAATATGAAATATATAGATTTGCAAGCTCGCCTAGGCTGCATTTATTTAATCAAAAATACAGTAAAAATTTATTCAGTAAAAGTTATTTCCGCTGGATCATGTGACACTGAAAACTGGATTGCCATCACGGGAATATATATATATATATATATATATATATATATATATATTTTTTTTTTTTTTTTTTTTTAATTCAAATAGAAAACACTTATTTTAATTATGCTCAGACTTGGTGAGCATATGAGACATCTTTCAAAAACATTAAAATATCGTAATTAATACAATTATTAAAAATTGTGAATTATTTAACATATGGTACTAAAAAAAACTTCTCATAAATTCCTATCTATGCATAATACTTTTTTAAATGTTTTGTATTGTAGCTTATGTCATTTTGTGTTGTATGTTTCCTCTCTAATGGACCTTGAGTCTGGAAATACAGTTGAATCGAATTGACTCATAAAAATACTGTACTGAATTACATTATTTACCTGATGTGGCAAATATAATAAAATATAAAAAGCTTTCTTCTGGTGTCAAGTCTTGTGTTTCAGGGTGGTTTGGTTTTTGTGCCATCTGGATTGCAGAACGAGCACACCAGTTCATTAGTGTAGCTTCTGATCTAGAGGTTGCTTTAATCTGAAATTGTAAACTCTAGTTAATTACATCCTCTTAAAAAGAACTTAATTATACATAATCAGAGCAGAGGAGCAGTGGAGTTCATGTTAATTGAGCATAGCAGATGAGTCGAGATGAGTCGCCATTGTGTTTGAAGCACATACATATACAGAGAGAGAGAGCGGTGTTTTTATACTTTATTCAAAACCGTGTATATATATATATATATATATATATATATATATATATATATATATATATATATATATATATATATATATATATATATATATATATATATATATATATATATATATATATATATATATCTGTTCTTAAACTATTAGCGGAACTACATATTAAAGCGGAACTACATATTAGATCTTTAGTTCCCAGTCGAACTGAAATGTGACATACTTCCTTTTTGAGTGAAGCAACATGGCCGCTAGCGCAGAGGTAAACAAAACACGTCCGAATACTTTGTGTTAATCTAACAGACGTCTTTATTGTTTGTTTGTTTGTTTGTTTGTATATTCTTGAATAGTTATTATAATTGTTGAATGATCGATCATCTGTTGTCAGAACACTATACTTACAGTTATGGCTAACAATGCTAACATCAGTCTCTGAAATCTAATCATAGAGTTCAGTATCTGAGATTTCAGCGATATTATTAAGCCTTGTATGCGTTACATTGCTATCTTCACCGTGCAGGTTGTTGCTCCCAGCGGTGAAGAGGAATCCGCAGAGACTCCAGCAGCGCTGAAGAGGGAAGAGAGACTCAGAAAGTTCAGAGAGCTTCATTTCAAGAGGGTAGCTATTCCTCTTATCAGTGAAATCCTTAAATCCAGACCATTTATTATAGCTAATTCCCAGTGTAAACCTGGTAAAATACATGAACATCTGTCTTAGGTGATATGATCGAATAACAAGTGGTCAGATTGGTCACCGTTTACACCTGGTAGCAGCATTTGTCTCCTGTAGCCACTTGTTATTGGATTTTAAGGCAAAATAAGTGTTTTTTTCATGCACTGGTTGATTTTGGACTATTTTGCTAGTCTCATTTCAGACTAGCAGAAAGAAAACATCCAAAATACACATTTAAGTGTTTAATTTTTTCACACTTTATGTATTTGCTTCTAAATTACAATGCGAATCTTTAAAGGCAAGTTTTCTCAAAATTAGTTTTTTCATATTTACTTAGAAGTCACAAATCTCCTCTCCAACAGAACTGACTTTTACTAAAATTGTGTTATTTACAATCCCCTGTTGTTAAAAATTGTTTAGATAAAACCAGATAAAAAAAAACAAACAGGCATTTATACCTATAAGCGCCAGCGGGTCAAATTTACCCCTATATATTTCCTTTGTTTTCACGCTGTGTTTGAGCAACGTGTAGGCTTACTGTAGACAGTCACACAACGCACGGTCAAATTAAGATGTTTTAGCCTATTTATAAATGTTCAAACTTTGGATTAATTATACTTTTTTGTTTTGCAATTTTTATCGTGTATTGTTTGGTCCGGTGTTTGCTCCCGTTTCCTGAAAAAGAATATTTCCGATCTATGATGTAATGAATAAAACATTTTTCATGATTACCCCAAGTTTATTGGTGGTGTTCCCTTATTCATATTATAAATGACATAACTAAACAATTTTAATAATTAATTAGGTGAAAATGTGCGTTTGAATTTGTCGTTGCACGTCATACATTGCATGTCATCCTTGTAGTTCGGTGGTTTATTATTGCTCTTTATTGTCTATTCAGGGTATTTTAGTAATTTAAATAACATGGGTTATGTTAATATGTGATTAATGACATTTTATTATAATATTACACCACCCAAATATGTATTTATTTCCTTCTAATTCTCGTTCTCGCCTATATTCACCAAAAAGTGATTAGAATAACCTGCTTAAAAAAGCATAAAACAACAGGACAAAAATATAGTTGATGACTAAAAATAATAATTTCATGACTCTATACATTAATTTATGAAGACAGTGGCATAATACAGTGACATATCAAGTTTTTTATCCGTATCAAAACAGTAATCATGTGCATGGGTAAATTTTACCCGCTGGCGGTTTTAGGTATACAGCGACCCCTGGCGGTTCTAGTGTTAATGTACTGTGAATACCTGAGGTAGTATGGTGAGATCTGTTAGTTAAGATTTTTTACCCTATTCATTTGTGATGTGTTGTCTTAAAGGTGCAGTAAGTGATTTCTGAGAAACACTGTTGATTTTTTTTAAATAAACACAAACACACCGTTCCCTTCATTGCTCCGCCCCTAAAATACACGAATATGCAATGCAAGAATGGATGTCTGTCATAGCTGAAGCGAAGCAAAATAATGCTTCACGAACAAAGTAAAAAGTCTTTTAAAAATGTGACGCTTTGAGCGCTGTTGAGCGGAATTGTAAACGCCTCTGATTGCCCGTTATGCTCACGCACTCATCAAATATGTCTGTGATTGGCTACAATGATCAGCGCTCCAAAAACATGTTGTAAATATACATCAATGACCGAGCGCTTACACAGCTCCCGCTCCCACTTTCAAACGCTCCTGTACACTGATCATTGTAGCCAATCACACACATATCCGATGAGCGTGTGAACACAATGGCCAATCTGAGGTGTTGACGATTCCACTCAAAGCGTCACAGTTTTTTGGAAATGAGCAGTCAGTCCAGTTTACATTATTTAGTAAACTGATTTGCACTTTAATAAATTATATAACAAACACGATTAATGTAACCATTTAAGAAAAAAGGATGTTTTGTTATAGCTTTTGGAGCAAGGCTGCCGCCATCCTGCAATACCACCATGTGTGACGTCACAGAGGTGGTTTGCTCCATTGGCCAGTGAAGTATAAGCATTTCTTTACTTTTTTTAACACACGCTTGTTTTGAAATGGAGAAAGACGAACTTGAAAGGACTGTTGAGCCCATAAAAAGTCAAATTTGCTAATGCAAATCAAAGATGTCCAAGCAGAAACACTGGAGCGTCCTGTTAACAGCAGGTAAGCTAATTGTATTCACAGGTGAACATAAAATATGTTACATACTAGCACTACTGGTGAATGAGCCAGTGTAATGCAAATATGTCTGAAAGGTCTGACATAACAATAAGATGCCACATGAACGACATTGTATGAAGCGTTGCTTGTTTACATCATGTTGCGCCTCGCGTTATGAAAACAATGTTTGGGATACCACGATCAAAACTTTGTGATGTAGACAGTTTAATGTTGGATATTCATTCAAATTATAACAGGACACTCCAGTGTTTACGCTCGGACAAATAGAGAAAGCATTGCCACCTCCAACACATCCACCTCCCAGCATGGCGCTAAAATATACGCACCATGGTGATGCAGGGATGAGCATGTAATACATGGTCCAGATCAGCCTCCTGACAGCAGGCGTACACCAACCACACTTACACCAGGTAAAGTTACCAGCGGGTTCACGACTTCTTCCACCCGTAACAGTAGTACTGCTCGGTCCCCTCGCCGTATCGGCTCAAATGCATAAGCAATTTGACTTATTATGGGCTCAACAGTCCTTTCAAGTTTATCTTCCTCCATTTCAAAACAAGCGTGAGTTAAATAAGTAAAGAAATGCTTATACTTCACTGGCCAAAGGAGCAAACCACCTCCATGACGTCACACGCTGTGGTATTGCAGGATGGCGGCGCCCTTGCTCCAAAAGCTATAACAACACAGTCCTTTTTTTTTTTTTAAATGGTTACATTTTTCATTATATAATTTTTTTTATTAAAGTGGAAATCAGTTTACTAAATGTAAACTTGACTGACTGCTTCATTTCCACTTTTGACAACACTATACAGTACACGAGTATATACAAGCAAAACCAGTGGTACTCAAGTATGGAGCAGAAACAACGCAACCTCTGCATCCATTTTCAGGCCTTCCCACTGAGGTCTCTCCAGGACTGATCATAACCCTTCTCTTTCCAGTGATAATTTTCTCTTTTGTAATGTCTCTTAGCCATCTCTCTCAGTCTTTCTTTAAATCACCCTCTTGCTCACTCTCTCTCCCTCCAATCATGAGTGGACATGCCCCCTACTGCTGATTGGCTACAAGTGTGTTGTGGTGCTCGGTCTGATCCACTTTCAACAGTATTTCTCAGAAATTGCTTACTGCACCTTTTAAGAGGAGAGTCAAAACACCACATGACGCCTGCTTTGTGTGTCTGTGATGCATCCCTGACATAAGGCATGTGAAAGGACCTTTAGTATAGTTGTTATAGATCGAGAGCAAACTCTGTACTGGTGTTGCTTTGGGTGAAAACTATTGACACAGCACAGCATAATGTGCTCTATTAAGATCTGTGTGATTGTGTTCTGTTGGTAGAATGAGGCCCGTAAGCTGAATCATCAGGAGGTGGTGGAGGAGGACAAGAGACTGAAGCTGCCGTCAAACTGGGAGGCCAAGAAAGCTCGTCTAGAGTATGAACTCGTGGTGGACCAAAAGAAGAAGGTACCGCACTTGAGTTCAGACCTGCAATGTGTAGCTTCTGCTTCACCAAACAGAGCTGCAAAAAGGACAACACAAACACTCGCGCTGTCTGCGAATGATCACATATAGTGACCAATCTCACAAAGTTGGTTGAGCCACAGCGCTGTTCATCCAGATTTCAATTGAATCTGCATGTTTCCTGATGTTTTGCGATAAATTAGTTCATTATACTAAGACATACTGTAATCGGAATGATGTCTTAGCAAAAACATGTGTCTGTCTTTGATTTGATTTGAATGTCATCAGCAAGGGTCAGACTATTACTCAGCGTTGGTCCTTAACTGCAATTTTTGAATTTGAATCGTGACTTTTGAAAAAATATAATGTCACATTTCCCCTTTTTTTCTGTACATGCACTGCCATTCAAAGTTTGGAGTCTGTAGGGTTTTTTTTTTATGGAAAAACACAGTAAAAACAGTAATATTGTAAAGTATTATTACAATTTAAAATAACTGTTTTCTATTTTAATATATTCTAAAAGGTAAATTATTCCTGTGATCAAAGCTGAATTTTCAGCATCATTACTCCAGTCTTTAGTGTCACATGATCCTTCAGAAATCATTCTGATATGCTTATAGTATCATTTTCTGATTATCCATGTTAAAACCAGTTGTGCTTTTTGTAAACAGTGATCCCCCCCAAGGATTCTTTGATAAATAAATGTGAATCGAATTTGATGAAAAAAAAATAGAAAGTTCAAAAGAACAGCATTTATTTAAAAATAGAAATCTTTTGTAACATTATAAATGTCTTTACTGTCACTTTTAATCTATTGAATGCATTGTTACTGAAAAAAATGTATTCCATTTGTTTTAATATATATATATATATACACTCCCTATTAATCTCCCTGACCCCAAACTTTTAAACAGTAGTGTATTTGCTGTCATTTTGGCTTCCCTACTCTCCATATGCTGATATCAACCATTAAAAGCTGCATATCAGTCAAGCACTAATTATGAATATGCAGTCTGTGAGGACGAGTGTGTAAAGCTCTGATTTCTGTGTGTGTTTCAGGAGTGTGCGGAGCGCGGCGAGGACTACCACCGTGTGAAGCTCCTGGAGATCAGCGCTGAAGATGCAGAGCGATGGGAGAGAAAGAAAAAGAAGAAAAACCCTGATCCAGGATTCTCAGGTATCAAACACTCATCTCATTTTCATCATGAATAATATTAAGCAGTTTGATTGATTGGCCGAGAGCAAGAGGGAATGTGGCTGCCATGTGTGATGCTAAAAATGTGAAAATGAAAACATGCAGAGCCTGTGTTTCACGCCTGGTTATCGTTGGTTCTGGCAATTATTATCATTTTCCTTCTGCTTCTCCTTGTAAGACCCCTTTTCCAGACCCCCACAGCTGGATGTGTGTTTTTATTTGTGTGTGTGTGTGCGTAGGGTACGCTGAGGCCCAGTTGAGACAGTACCAGAGACTGACGAGGCAGATCAAGCCGGATATGGACAACTATGAGAGACAGAGAGAGGAGTGGTGAGACTTTATTTATTCTCATTCAACCAATGAAATATACACACACTATTGGAATTGGTTGTAATTCAACACTGAAATCGCAATGTGGCTTAGTGCAATTGTAAAATATTATTTATATTTTCTAAATTATAGTCATTTTGATATATGATCACATTTTTTATCATTTTGCAGCCCAGCAAACCTGGAGCTTTTCTTAAAGCCACATTTTAAATAATTATTTATTTGAAAAATCACAAATTGGATTTTTCCTACAAATTTTGCAGCCCTATTCAAGAATATGTATTGACACTGGAATCGACCTCTCACAATATCCTGTATGTGATACAGATATGATATAAGCAATGGGAGTTTTATTTTGTCATTATGACGGTTTTCTGCTTCTAATATAATATAAATTAGGGCAGTGATAATTAATGTTAACACATGCAATTAAACATTTCAGTTTAACACATTAAAAATATTTAACGCAATTATTGCAGCATCAGTTTTTTTCTGTCATCCTTTGGCTGCGCTACAGTATATGATCACACTATCATTCATTCAAGTGCTATTAAACCATTCAAGCGCGATAAGATGCAAAAAATAACTCTTTACTGCATCTATGATGCGGTTCTGTGAACAAACGTCCGAAACACGCACGCAGAATTGAGTTCTCTATCGTGCTTGAACGGACAAAAACACAAAATTATGCCAAATTTCCCGTTCTGTCAGGTACCCTCGTAAGCACAGTCTTAAATGAGTGTTAAATGAACGCAAAGAGTTGTGAAAAATAAGTTGTGTGTCAGATCCGCGTCATGCGCGGCAGGTCTTAAAGTGACAGCAGCCTAATAAACCTGCTGCTGTGATGTCTGTCATTTAATGTTAATCAAAGAACAAAAGACAAAGAGAAAATCACTCACTGCTCTTGACTGAATAATATTGTAGCTTTAATAAGGAATAATTTAGATTTAATTTATAATTTAAGCAGTGAAGACTGTGAAGAACTTTATTCAGTTTCTGTTCCTACCTGTTAGACCTACCTGAAAATCTTAAAGGTTACATGGGTAAAAAAACAACAAAAACAAAAGCTTTTTTGTGCATTTTAGCAGGGCAGGTAAATATCTGAACCATCCCACCTGGGGGAAAAAACTTAGTGTTAAACTCTGATATATTTATGGCACAGTTAAATGTGACATTTATTATAATGGGTTTATGTGAGGATCGTTTTAAATTCACTTAAATTAAATTAAAGTAGTTGTTTTATTTAAAGCCCATTAAATGTTAAAATCGATAGCTTTTAATTGTAATGTAATGTTGAATGGCTATAATTAATGGCTAAAATTCAGAAAAAAATTGCTTAGGAACAAGATGCCATTTAAACAAATATTTAAAATATACTGTCTTTATGTTGTATATTTAAAACAATTTATGTTAGGTGCGACTAATCGCAATAAATTACAGAAAAATGTGTGATTTAATTTGTTCTTTTTATTGTAATGAAAGTAAACAGAGATGGATATTGTCAGCTATATTCTAAGTCTTCTAAAGTCTTTTGGTTACGAGACATTCATACCAATGAATATGACTTTATTGACATCACATCTGGTGTGGCGTGTCTTCGAAAGCAAATTAGCTTTGAAAGCTGTAGTGGAGGAAAAGTCTAATGAATATTAGAAAGTAAGTCCAAGGTCAGATGTTGCCAAATTACACGCTATATATAAAAATAAGAAGGTCAAAAGTCAAATGTTGTGAAATTACATGATGTATATAAAAAAAAATAAGAAGTTCATGATTTGCATGCATTTCATTTGCTCCTAGTGGTGAAGATTTCCACCCCACCTCCAACAGTCTGATTCATGGCACTCACGTTCCCTCTAAAGAGAGCATCGACCGCATGGTGGACGACGTGGAGAAACAGTAAGAATCTGTGTTTGTTTTTACGCATGGAATCTGTTCAATTTCAGGTCTCAAATGCAGCAGAAGCACCTGGTGAGCAGATCTGTTTATACACTTACTTACGCACACCTCAACGCTCCTCCATCAGAGACAGAGCTGATATGTGATGCTGCAGCCAATTTTGGAGCTCTTTGAGAGCTCAGCCTCCTCGTGTGTGTTTGTTCCTCGCTCCAGATGTGTTTGTGCCGTTGCGTGCCTGTCGCACATGCATGTGCGCCGGCGAGGGTTTGTTTATGCGCAAGACGGCATTCTTCTATTTTGGAGGAGCTGCTTTTAGCTTCTGAGAAACATTAGACAGGGCTACGGCTGCCAGATTGTGACGCACAAACACTCTTTGAAGATGTTTGAAGAAATGTCTGTGTGTGCGTGGGGGGCGTGCGAGTCTCTTTGATGGACTTTGAAAACTGACATTGTCTGTTAAAGCATCAAACTTTTAGAAATGAATGGCTAAAGAGTGTAACTGGGTAATTTATCAGATGTGTGGTGATTGTGTAATGATTTTGATGGTGATGTAAAATTGTAATGTGCTTTTTTTTTTTTGACAATAACGCATTAACATTTAAAACAATAGCGACTTTAAAGCAGGGTCTCTTTGACCCTATGAATCACCCGTAGTTTAAGCCAGGGTTGCCAGCTCTGCAGTTTTTCCCTAAACCAAACATTATTTGTAGCACATCTCCTATCCAATTATCTCAAAGATCTTTGAGATAATTGGATGAGAAACAAAGTCACAGCGTTCAAATTCTGTCCATTTTATCACGAAAGTCAAACAATAAATGGCGCTTTGACGCTCTTAAATGTGACGTGACAGATCACTGTAGCGCCTCAGGTCAATAGGCAGCGCAGAGCACAAGTCTTTTTTTCTTTAATACAAGATATAGCACGAAAAAACATGCATGAACATCAACAAGGTATGTTGAAAGATACAGTACAAATGAATCATGTCTTAATCAGTGTTTTAACCACGGAAAGACGTCAATAAAACAGCTTGTGAGCAATGTCACTTAATGTTGCATTTACCTCAGGAAAGTTATCCAATGTTCACAGTTTGTTAGTTAGCTATAAAAAAACCTAATTTACTGTTCATTATATATGTATGTTTGAATAAACTTGCCATTAATGTTTATGAAAACTACCTTATGTGCAACTGAGTTATACAAACATTTCAGTTTTTCTTTGAGTGCTTTTTCTTTGAATTATTATTATTATTGTTATTATTATTATTAGCAGTTGAATATAATAGCTCTGTTGTTAATTTTATAGTAATGTACCAAATCCCTGTATAGTTTACAGCATTAGATGGGAAAGGTTTTTTTTTTCTTAAGAAAAGCATACGATAGGTATCAGTATCGGCAGATATCATTCTGAATAATCGGCTACCGGTTTTGGCAGAAAAATTTAGTATCAGTGCATCTCTAGTAATTTTAGTTCTTCGACTTCACCTGTATATATATAATTTTTTCAGTTTGTTTTTTAATAGTTTTAGTTAACAACAACAGCACTGCCTAAAGAGCATGTCATTGAATGGATTTTAAGGGCCACTTAAAAAAAAATGGAATCTCTGATTCAAAGTTCAGTATCAAAATCAATGAAAAAAAAAAAAAGCATCAAAAACTGTTTCTGTGAGTCAGTTTAAACCATTTGTTTTAATGAATCCATTCAAAACACATTTCACATGTTTGTTTACTGAAAAACAGTGTGGATTATTTTTTAAAGGCACAATATGTAAAATAGAAAAAAATGTAATATCCAAAAACCACTAGAACAATGTTATATATTTTGTTGACTTGTGTACTTATACTATCCCAAATGTTTCCAAGAATGTTTAAATCCAGAGAAATAAGCCATTTTGTCCGTGTCCGTGCGGCGCCTATCAATTACATCAACTACCCTCGATTTTTCCGGTTTTACTTTGTAGAAACCATGGAAACACCAGAGACGCATTAATGTTGTGTTTTATTAGACAGGTGAGCAACTGTTTGGATGATACATTCATTGACAGAAAACTAATTATTTAGCTCAACATGTTTGAATTCTTTCTTTTCTTGTTAATTCTTATTGTTTAAATCTCGTTTTCTTGATTTACTGCGAGTACTATGTTTTACCATGCCTAATATCGTTCTATCTTACTGCAGTGTGCAACAAGTGTCTCATATACCCCTTTTCCACCAAGGTGGTGCTGGTGCTGGTTTGGAGCCAGAGCCTAGTTTCAAATCGGTTCTTTGTCTTTCCACACCCAAAGCACCAGCTCCGAACCAGGAAAAGTGGTTCTTAAGTAGCACCAAATCATTGCTGGTCTAGAAGTAAGAACTGCTTGCGTCAGGGGCTGGGGGTGGGGTTACCGTGACCAACAAGACGAACAGAAAATTGTGACCGGCATTTTTGAATTGGCAGCTAATCGAGCTAATAGCTGCTCGATTGTAATCTCCATCTATACAAATTACGGCGAGCTGCACGAATGCGTTGGATTCGCTGTGTTTTGATGCCGATGTAGGATCGTGAAGCCATGTGCATCAATAGTAATGCAACGTTCGCCGTTGTTGATGGAAAGCTTGTTCGAGATGCATCCATGCTGTGCAGACCGATCGCCGTATGACATCAAAGTACAACGAGAGCATACGACTCCTTATGCTTTTGAATCGCTCATGCGGTATTTTGATATCATATGGTGATCGGTCTGCGCAGCGCCGATGCATCTCGCACAAGCCTGGTGGGTTTGTGTTTCCCGCTGCCTCGCTAGAGTTGCTGAGAAAGATGAGACGTATACAGTGACGTAAGACCTGGCTCTGTGGTGGCTCTCTAGCACTAGCACTGGCTCTGAACTAGCACCCGGTTCATTCTGGTGGAAAAGGGGTAATAGTAGACAGACACAGAGCAAACGCACAGTGTAGCATTATAACATAACTTTCAAATTCTCAACTTTCTCAAATGTATCTAATGATAAAACAGCACTGCGTACACATGACCGGAAAAAGCGGAAGTGCTCGTCTGCCGCGTATTAAAAGCTCCGTGAAATCCAGGCGTCATCAAGCTACACCTTTGTTTTGAACAAGCGACCTCTAGCGGCGAAACATTACATATTGTGGCTTTAACTTTGCCTGGCTATCACCAGACCAAGCTTAATTTAAGATTGAACATTGGTCTGGGGAGTCTGCTATGTATTTTCAACTGCACAAGAGGCGCATAATTCAAATGACTCTGTATGCAATTGGATAGTCCTTCAACCAATCAGACCACAAGAGACGTGATCAATGGGCAACGACCCATCGCTTCTCTATCCGTCATCGTGTTAAACCCGCCAATAGCGCGCCAGGTGGATAAGCCAGTCTGTGATTGGTTCCCGCAAAAGTGTAACATAAGCAGTAGAAATTAGTGTACAGGTTTCCAGACTGAGTTGCAGGGCGAAATCAAATCGCTGGCAGATCAGGCTGGGTTTACCCAGTCTAGCTTTAACTAGGTTTTTACTTGGTTCTTTCATTCTGGTTCTTCAGATTATGATTCTTTCTTTTTAGAGTTAAAATTATGTGTGTGTAATCTCCATAAATGTGTTCTTGTGTGTTTAGGATTGAAAAGCGTTCGAAATACAGTCGCCGCAGGGCCTACAACGACGATGCTGACATCGATTATATCAACGAGAGGAACGCCAAGTTCAACAAGAAGGCTGAACGTTTCTACGGCAAATACACTGCAGAGATCAAACAGAACCTGGAGAGAGGAACAGCAGTGTAACCATAGAGACTGTTGCTATGGGAGTTATTCGCAAATATTTTTAAGATGTGCTTCATTAAGGTTTTTCTCCTCTGCGGTGGTAGTTTTTTTTTTTTTTTTTTCTCCATATTTTCTTTTAGAACGTTTTTATTCTAGCAGAATGATTTGCCTGCAGTGGGAAAGCAGATGTCTACCTGTCAGTGTTTAGCCTTTGTGTGTGTAAATTCATAAATTTCTGCAGCAGCTGACAATTACTTCAATAAAGCAATTGCATATCAAACACAATTGACTTCATGGTGCTTTATGATGTAATCGAAGCAGGTTTGTACCACAGCTTTGTTGATTTTTGATTCTGGTTGGGTAACAGACGTGACTTGAAAGTTGTTGTTCTGCACAAAATTGAATTTACAATGAAAAACATTTGTATTTTCAAAACAGTATCTGGACACACTATTGTTTGAAACATTTATAATGCCTACTGTTTAGCTTATTGTTTTAGATCACAATATTAGGCAGTATACAGTACGAACACCGTATAAATACTGTACAGTATTCAGTTAGTAGTATGTATGTATTCTAAATATTGACTAACTGAATTATAACACTGAAATAAAATATAACTAGTATATAACAAAAACAAAAAATATAACAATTCAACTTAAACTTGAAAATGAGAAATGTTGCTTTGGCAACTAAGTACTTTAAATGACTAAAACTAATATATATATATATAAGCTATATAGAAAAATGACAATTGCTAAATCTAAATTAAAATGATAAAATGAAAGCGAATTAAAAATATTAATAAATACTTTAATAGTATACATAATACAAAAATAATAATTTTTCTGGTTGTTGTGGCCATTCCATCCCATCCATCCCCATCCAATCCATCCCGTCCGTCCCATCCCATCCCATCTTTTTTTTATCTAGTTAGAATAATACTGAACACATGAGGTGTAAGGGCCACATTGACCACCTTGGGTGTCCGTTAATTTACAATAATTCAATCCAAATTGAACTATTGCATGCATATATCTGGGAAAGAGAGAGCAATTAAGCGACTGCATCAGTTGGTGTGAGAACTCGACGTGATCGTTTATCTTTTTTTGAAGATTCCTGCAACATCAAAGTGTCAGTTATTGTGTTATCTCCGTCATCGTTGCCCTCAAGCGTCGGGCGATAAGAGAAGAGGCTTGTGGCCTGAACCGACTTCAAAGCGAATCACAGATCTTCCCAGACTGTTGTAACTGTCTGTTCCTGTAAATCATATAAATAATAAAGCATCATCACAGCACTTTCGAGTATGATTTAAAGTAAATGGTTTATCAGATGCGCAGAGAATTTTGCATTCATCAAGGGCCCGTTCAAATCCGCAAGCAAAGTCATATAGAACTGAATGTGTATCAGAGATCTCTGGCATCTGCATAAATGAATATGTTATGAATTATCCCGGTGGGGGCAGCAGGGGTAATTGGCTTTGGGCAGCTGCTTTCAAAGCTCGGTGTGTTGAGAATTAGAGCCGTGCGTGTTTATGATTTCCTGCTTTTGTTCTCAGTGGCAGTATTGGCTGCAGGTGATTAGACGAAGGGGGCCACACAAATCAAAGCCTTTGATATCTGAGCTGCTCATTGGGCAACTTTGACTTGAGTTCTTCATATAGTCCTTTTTTTCAAATATGGAGAATTAGGGCTTCCATTGAGAGAAAGTATGCAATTCAACAGGTTCTCCTCAAATCCACGCACCAGTCATGAATGAAACGGGGCTGGGGGTGACAAACATCTGCTAAAGGCTCGTCATGTCTGGCTGGTGCCTGCTTTATGATCCCAGTGGCCCTTCAAATCACTGGAAGGAAGTCTCGATCTGTTTCTGGAGGAATGGAGCAATTATGTTGCTTAACCTTTAGATTTATCTGTCACTCTGTGTTTGGTTGCCTGAGTTTGGAAATCAAGCCAAATATATATTTCTGTGATTTGCAATATGTATGAAAATACAGTACAGTTCAAAAAGTTTGGGATTGGTACGATTTTTTTGTTTTGTTTTTGAAAGTCTCTTATGCTCACTGAGGCTTCATTTATCTGGGCAAAAATACAGTAAAAACAGTAATATTATGAAATATTATTACAATTTAAAAGAACTGTTTATTTTTATTTTTATATAATTTATTCCTGTGATCAAAGCTGAATTTTCAGCATCATTACTCCAGTCTTCACATGATCCTTCAGAAATCATTCTAATATGATGATTTGCTGCTCAAGAAACATTTATGATTATTATCAATGTTAACAACAGTTGTGCTGCTTAATATTTTGTAGAAACCGTGATATTTTTTTTTCAGTATTCTTTGATGAATAGAAAGTTCGAAAGAATTGAAATATTTTGTAATTATTTGAAATAGAATTAAAGTCTTTACTGTTACAATTTAAGTTAATGCATCCTTACTCAATAAAAATAATTTCTTACTAACCCCAAACTTAGTGTTTGTACTGTGATATGCAACGAGTAGATGATCTACAGGCCTGCTTTACATTTACAGTGCATGCTGAGCACACATCGTGCTGTACTGTATCCCATAATGCAATGCACTTGACTTGACCTATTTCCATTGTGTTAAAAAATAAAACAGAAGCTCTTTATCTGATTAGACTGCTAAAACAAATGCGTTTACTTTTTAGACAAAATGAAGATTAGTATGAATAGAAGATTTTATTTCCAAGAAGGTAAATAGACAACACTCGCTGAACTATATGCAATGTAGTGAGTTCATGTGACAACAATTTAGGTTATGGCCCACTTCTTGTGTGCAGTATAGTATAGGAACTGATATTTCTGGCTGTGCCACTGTTAAAAGATGTCTAGATGATAACATTTGTTCTGTGTAAACTCACAAGCACACTTATTGTGTTTAGTGTATAGGCCTACGTTGTATTTGGAGTCACACAGCAACCCAAATACTTAACGCTAACCATTCTGCAGTCAAAAGCATATTTTACCTTATAAAAGTATCAGCATTTTTTCAGCAACTAGTCGCTACTCGTTGGTTTGATGGTGTGTTCACGCCATGTATGAGATGACAACCTGTGACGTTCTACTCTGAGCTTTTCATCTGTTCTTGGAATTAGGAATTATGCATTTTTATGGCAACACTATCAGTGCCTAAATGTAATCTGCAGCGGTCAGTTAGTACAAGTCGGAATTCTCCGAAAATTCAGAGTTTACAAGTTGTGATAAGTTCTATGAGGACGTGAATGCTTTTTACAAGTCAGAATCTCATAATTACGGTAATTCCAACATGGGGTGAATGCTGTGTGCTGGTGCCATCAGCAGTCATTTTCCTGAGCCATTATCGTGAGCTAAGTTGATGGCAATGGTCTCAACCACGATCAACTTGGGCTCACAATGAAACATTTACAGCTCAAGTGATTGGCTCAAAAAATACCTGTTCTCCAGCCTCCATGTATAGACCTCCTTAGTCCACTTCTTTATAGCTCTGTTTCAGTTTTATATATAAGAGTTTAAAGGGCTAGGGCACCTATTATGCAAAACTCACTTTTACATGATGTTTGAACATTAATATGTGTTGGCAGTGTGTGGAAATAACCAAATGATAAAAATCCACCTAGTGCTTTTTTTTTTAATCCCAATAAATCATAATCACTGTCTCAGAACGAGCCGTTTGCAGATTCTGGTGACGTCACTTTGCACAGACCCCTCCCACGACTGTTGACGGACACTATAATAATAATAATAATAATACAAGGCAGGCTTTGCTAAAAAGTTATTACTCAAAGATGGATCTGTACCATAGACTGTATCATTAAAAAAATATGGACGTAATGTCCATGACGTCACCCGTAGGTTTCTGAAGATAATTTTTGAAGCCCAAAGTGAGTGGAGCCGGCCGTCGCCATCTTGGCAGCGCGTCACCACCGAATACCTGAAAATGGGCGAAGATGCGGGACATGGGTGGAACTGAGGTGCCTGGTTGCTGAAACCATGCCCGCCTAGCTTGACCAAAGTAGCAATCCACCTGTCACTCAAGTGGCCACACCCTTAATTAAAAAAATTATTATTAGCTGTATAGACCAAAACCACTTTTTGTACCAGGTTTTAAACACATTTTTTTCTGCTGTAAAGTTGGGCATTTTAACATGGGGGAGATACAGATTTGACTCCCCTTTGGAGCCTGTCTCTAGCGGCCAGTCGATGAATTGCAGTTTAAGTCACTTCTGTGTTGGTTTCAAGAGAGACCGCGGGAGGTTGCCGCTTGATCTGTACCAACTGTTTGTGATCCAGCTTATAGTCTCTATATGTTTTTGTGTAATTCGCTGAGTATGTTGATGATAATGCAAGGGAGAGTTTATGGACAAGACTCTAATGCGCACTTATATATTGAATTTGTGGAGTAAAACGGATGCTTCATCTTTTGTGTGAAGTACAATAAACTTCATGAAACTCATCAGTAAAGTTTTGGCCATCACAACAGTTTGTAATAGTGGATAAAAGCAAGATGAAAAATAAGTTATAACCATAATTAAACTAAACTATAGTTTAGTTTACCTGTTCTATCTCCATGCAGCAGATATTCTCTGGCTCTGTAGGCATAATTGTCCGAACTGAACACCGCTACTGAGAGTTTCTGACATTTTCATTCCGTGAGATGAGATTGTCCTGACACTGGAGCACAAGCTCTTGAAACTCCGCCCTTTTCTTGAAACCACCAGCTCATTTGCATTTAAAGGGATACAAACAGAAACGGCAAGTTTTTGCTCGCCCCTCAAAAGTGGCAATTTAACATGCTGTAAAATTATCTGTGTGAATCAATCAAATGATTCTTTTTTAGCGAAACGCAGACGAGACGGATTCAATTATTTCAGTATAGTTTTCAGACCTGTCTGTGTGCTGGCGATTGATGGATACTGAGTGAGTTTCATTTGCAGATAATGATGGATGTTTTGGGAGAAAATCAGTGTTTAGGCGCCGCAAGATTGCCCTCATGTGATGAGCGCAAATAACCGCCTGGCATCCGTGGCATCACAGAAAGCGAATTAAACATCAAATACAGTTTGCCTGCGAGGGCTTACATGTACCATTTTTCTCAAACTGAAATGAAAAGCCGTCTTGTGTGAGGCGAACAATGGCTTTCTTTATCTGCATCTTTATACTTTTTTCCCCCCCAACTGTATTTCTCTCTGTGTTCATCAGGACTCCTCTGTGACTGTGCCAGGGCTTTCCAGACTCGAGGCCGGTGGTGTCTCCCTTTGGCAAACTGCAAGTGCACATCAGCGTGAGCAAGGAATAGCTGGAAATCCATGTGAATAGAAAAGAGAGTCATACAGATTTGTGTATGTGCGCACATTTTGATTTGGTGCATCTCTTATCAAGTGATCCATATCCCGACTGTTACTTCGTTCATAATTACCGTGTCCGTCCCTGAGGCACCGGGACATCTGATCTGTGATCAGGAACAGCTGTAGGATCATTGGCACAGCTGACAGTACTGCGGGGAATAAACCTTATGCTAGATTACATAATCTGGCAAATGCCAATTCTGCTTTGAAAATATGATTAAAGGTACAATATGTAACTTTTTTTTGGTTCAAAATTAACAAAAGTCCTTTTTCCAAAACGTGTCTTTATCTTATGGTGGTTTTCACCGGAAATTGTGTACATCACTCGCTCCTCTCATCATCAGTTATCATATCCTAAATGGATTTTATTGAACAGATAAATTGCCATATGTAGCTCTCTAGATTTCATTGTAAAGCATTATCTATGTTTAATATATTTATTTATCCTTTATTTTACCAGGAATAATCTCAGTGAGATATAAATCTCTTTTACCAGGGAGTCCTGGCCAAAATGGCAGCACAAAAACAAGTTTCACATAAACAGATTACAAACACAAAACCAGAAGTATTAAAAAAAAAAAAAAAAAGTATTGTCCAGCAATCATATGAAAATTATGTAAAATATACACGTTTCCTTCAGGTAGGACTCCCAAAAGGTTTCTAAAAATCTTAAATGATTTAGCACAAACAAACTAGCATTACTGTTATTAAAATTATGGGCAGTTCTGATAAGAATAATCATTACCTTTAACAGTGTTATTCAATTATTAATGTTACATAGGTTTTTAAATATATTTAAATAGAAAGTGGTTATTTTAAATGGTAATATTTCACAATATTGCTGTTTTTACTGTATTTTTGATCAAATAAGTCTTGGTGAGCATAAGAGAAAACATTAAAGAATCTTACTGACCTCAAACTGCATTAGATGGTGGCAAAGATAATCTAAATACTAAAAAATAGAGGAAATTAGCATGTATAATTAAATATCCATTATCAAATGGTACAAAATATAATAATGATTAAAGCTGCAAGCAGCGATGAAAGGGCCCTCGTACCCGGGGCCACCACCACCCTGTGGCCTCAGGAAAACAGTGAACAGTGGGCGACATGCATTTAAGCCGGTAAATATAGGAGAAAAATGGTAGTCACTTCGATATGCCACACTTCCTGCTGCCAGCAGGTGGCGCTTTGACTATAAATGAATATTGCCATGTCTCCAGGCCAGGACTATTATCAAACATGAGAAGTTTAAGGCAGATTGGCAATTATATGTCTGAGTTACAATAACTTCCTGTTTCGTGGCGTTAATCACATACATTAGCACTTAGTCGAGTGTTGCATGATTTTATGCTTGATGGCATATTTAAATGTGTTTCTGGGAGTGAATTACAGTGTAAAGCATGCCATTTCCTGTTGCCAGCAGGTGGCGCTATGACTAACTGAATATTAGCATGTAGATGTGTTCAGGTCCGGACTCTTATCAAACATATGAAGTTTGGGGCAGATTGGACTTTGTATGCCCGAGTTACGACAGCTTCCTGTGTCATGGCGAAACATAACATTTTGGCTGCCACGGACACGCCCTTTAGGGACAACTCAAGAGCTTCACAATTTAACATCGCAAAGGCCTTTAGATTAGACTGACCAAATATAATGTTGATCTGATTAAATCACTAGGAGGAGTTAGTTAAAGTACAACGTCTGGAAATGAAACAGAAAATGCACAGAAAATTCTAAATATCTCACTTTCTGTTAGGTTCTCATATTTTGCTCCCAGGGACTTTTTGGTAGGTATTGGGCTGTTACATGCGTGTTCCCGAATTTCATACTTGTACGTGAAATTTAGCGTGAACAGCGCTTAATTGAAATTTTGTAGGTGGCCATTTTGCCACACCTAATTCTGAAACCCATATCAGACATGAATTTTCACCACTTCTGACATGCGTGCAAAGTTTCATGAGTTTTTAAGCATGGTTAGGCCCTCAGAAATGCGATTAATTTCGGAGAAGAAGAATTATAGACTGAGCAATTCCAATAGGGTCCTCACACCATCGGTGCTCGGGCCCTAATAAAAAAAATAAGATTGGTCAATAAACAATATAATACTGATATATTGTGCATTCCAAAATGATATGTTTAGTTTAATACTAATGTATTAAGTCTGAAATGAGTTCACAAACCCCATTTTCTTTTATGGCACAATGTAGTGAAAGGTCAGGACTTGATTGTATCCATCAGGAAATTATTGGATTGGGAAAGGTGGCCGAATGCATTCAGGTGGTTTGAAGGGAAGGGACTGAAATTGAGAGGGATTGGTGACTGTTGAAAAGAAAAGTCATTTCAGAATTTGGAAATAACTTTAAAGGACTTTAGAACAATGTGCACTGGTGAATCATGCACAATAAAGAGCATGAAGTAAAACTTGTTGATTTTGACTTCAAATGGAAATTCACAGTTCTCATGTGATGCTAAATCTTCTTGCAAAGATTTCAAGTATTCCCAACTAGTCTGTTTGCAATCATTTGCATATATATTATCTAGACACCTGCGGGACACCGTGTGTTAGTGAATGTCTGAGAGATGCTTCATTCCGATCTTATCAGCTCACAGTAAAAACAAAAGACACAGATTCTTCAGAACGATAATGTCTCTTCCTGTGCTCCAAAACATGCTTCATCAGATTCTGTGGTGAGTTGCAAAACACTGACTTTGCTTTATTCCTGCACAAACAAATGTCACATAATCACCGCCAGTCCAGTGAGTTTATGAAATGCTTTAGATTCTCTGCATTAGGGTGGAGAGTAAACAGACGTGCTCATATAAACCTGCATATGCTTACATCTTCGAGGTAATAACTAAACTTTTTATCAACATCAGTTTAGGCACTGCATATAAGGTGTGTGGTATATACAATCCTCCCCCCTTCTTTCAAGCTATAATAATTGCACAAAAATCATCAAGTCTTCTTCAGAGGTGATGCCATGTGGAGTCAAGAGTGAACATGTTGAAAAGTGCAGCACAACAAAAGGTGCTTTGGCACGAGCTCTCAGAAAACAGGCTAAAAACACACAAATACAGACCTTGACTTGTGCCTGTGCCAAACTAAGCTTCTCTGTAGACACTGCGTGCTGAATACAACTACTGGATCATGTACAGAAGTCTTATCACACCACAATTTATCAGACTAAAATCATTAATTAAAACCACCAATCACCTGAGGGAAGCTTGTGGGTGGGAATGAGAGAGAGAACATTCCAACTCATTAACTTTGTTGAGAAGGACTATTCCTCTGTATCAAGACAACATGTCGGCACACATCAAATGCTGCTCATTCTGTGCCAGCAAATGACAGTTTAATTAAACGACTTGATTTGTCAGTTCAAGAATAAAAACAACAGGCCGCTGATTTCTGTGCTATTAGTGTCACCAGGCGGTGATTGATTTAATTGTGACACTGTCAGTTTCTGTTGGGCTATAGTTGGGATGCTCATGTAAATTGGTTTGAATGTCATGCATATTTAGCTATCATTGGCTACTGATCATTTTTTGTGGGATCAACACATTGTTTTACTCATATTTCCTGATGAGCAATGCTATTCTGGCTTGTAATAACTACTGTAAAATATTTTTTGGGATGTTTTGAAGTCTGCCAGCCTCATCAACTAATGTGCAAGTGCAACAGCGCCACCCAGAGTTCAGAACATGAAGATCAGGTTGTTTTCATGGATCAGATAAGCAAAATACCCTATTTATATTGCAAACATTAAGATATTAAGAATGTTTAATTAGGAAATAATCTTACAAAAATATGTCACGTCAATAAACGTCACATTTCACACCTATGTGTGTGTATATATATATTTTTTTTCTGCTGTTGATAGTTTAGCATTTTTGGCATTTGTAATGTGCTTGAAATAAATCAAGTTGCAACAAAAAAAGCCTAAAAATAGCCTTCATGTTCTTATAAATTAATCATATATCATACATAAATGTTGGTGTAAAATTACTGATATCTTCTAGGTTATGTTCAAGTCACTCACCCAGCATTATCATCTACTTATCTATATTATTGTTATCTATAACAACTGTGAGCAATTCTGTAAATACTGTAGCAATCTAGTGGTTTATGTCCTGGTGAGATATGATCAAAATGCATCTCCACTTTACACATCAGGACTGTATTGTTGTTTGTTAACTATAAGTTTCAACTAAATTGGAAATAATCATTCATAACCTCCTTCCTGAAAAAAAAAAAAAGTACACACCAGGAATTTGTTTTGCATTCTTTATTCAGAAACATCTACTGTACAGCACAAAACCACCAATATGTACACAATATTTCCCACCTGTTTGACGACATCTTGCCTTCTTCCAATAAAACCAACTTTATATCTGAAAGAAAACATTTATGATGAATTCAGATGCTCCCTACTCACCCACCCCGACCCAAGTGTTTACTACACAAACTATTTACAGTCTTTTTACACCATTGTTGAATCTCAGCGTTTATTATATTTAGAAGAGGATTTGCTGAAGGGGAGCCATTGTCCATATGGCTTCCTGTCCGCCACGCTGTCGGCTCTTGACGTTACCTTACTGTCATGGAGCGTCAGGCCGTTTGAAGGTTTGGCAACGGCATTCTGTAAATATAAAGAGGTACGATTGACTTTAATATTTCAGTACGTTTTAACAGTCATCATATTTGACTAAGGTTTCATGAACTTACATTGAGGCTGAAGGTAATTGGCTTTCTCTTGGGTGATGTCTGACAAATCTCTGCCTCACCATCATCAGTGGCAACACAGTTTACCTAAAAAGGGGAAAAGGATATTGACCACACCGTCTGCTTGATATAAACCTCACTTTAGTGTCACATGATTTCCTGGGCTCAAGTCATGCAAAAGAAGCAAACTGAAGGGACTGTAATGCCAGTGCTGCCCTTCTAATCAGTCTGACGACATCAAAAACACTATTCACCATGGCGTAATACCAGTTTACATTTTCAATAGTATTTTTACAAACAAAAATAAATCTGTGGCTGTGTTCACACTGCACCCATTTCCACTGTTTTGTGGGCATCGCAATGTACAAATTCATGCATCTGCAGTGTCAGAATAAGAAAAAGAAATAAAAACACAATCAAACCAAAGTACAATATCCAAAAGTTACATTTTACACATTGATGCCTTTGTAAAAATTTGATTTAATTACACTTTTTTGCATTATACAAGCCACTAAACAGCTCTGAATCGGTTTTGCTGCTTATAAACATAGCCAAAAAAAGATTAAATGATGAGAGTATATTTTTCCAAACCCCCATCCATCACTGTAGAGTAAGCTCTGTCTGGTCTTCACACACGCTGAACAGAGGAAGATTCTGGTAAATGACAACCCAGTTCAACCAAACAAACAAACACAAGTCATTTCCTGTAGTTCTAATAGCGGTAAAGTAGAGTTTTTTTTCGAAAAGTCTCATACTCAAGCTGCATTTATTTTATCAAAAATACAGTAAAATTGGGAAATATTGCAATTTTTAAATAACTTTTCTATTTTAATATACTTTATAATGTAATTTATTCCTGTAATGATTCGGTGCTCTAGAAACATTTCTTATTATCATCAATGTTGAGCTGGCTTAATATTTTTGTGGAAACCATGATTTTTTTCAGGATTCTTTGAATAGAAAGTTTTAAAGAACATTATAATTTATAACATTATAAATGTCTGTCACTTTTGATCAATTGAATGCATCCTTGCTGAATAAAAGTATTCATTTCTTTGAAAAAACAAACATTCTACTGACCACAAACTTTTCGTACATGTGCTATTGTGTGGTGGCTCTATGCGAGGTCAGTCTAAAGCATGTGGTCGGTTTTTATTCCAAATAAGGCTACCGCTGACATCATACACGGTTACTTAACCTTTGCAGTTGTGCATATAAGACTTAAAGCTGGTCTCATTCAAGTCATGTGACCTCCCCCTCTCTCCCTCTTTGTCCAAAGGGTGGAGGAGTTTCAGCTCTACAGGAACAGAAACGATACAAAAAAAAAACAAAGCAATTGAAGCTAAATGCAGCTCCTCAATACAGTGAGAGGAATAATAGCCATGTGCTCATTCATTCACACACACACACACACACACACACACTCACTCACACGCACAGAAGTACATACTCTTTAACGTGTACCGTTACCTAATCCGGACATGAGCTGTTCATCATTCCATTAAATCCATCAGGCAAAATCATTCATGTCTGAGGAGACAGATTACATGGTGACCCAGGTTGGGTAAGTACAGCGCGCAATCAAATTTTAAACAAACGCGTTTCAATGGGTTAGTCAACGTCCCGAGATCACAGATTTAACATGAAGTACAGATGAGAATCCGTTCGGGACATTCTTGCAATATTACAGAATTCTAACACTGGGTGTGTGTTAGTAACACATATGCATTCGTGTGTTTGTGTGTGTGCTGAGGCTCACCTGTGCAAGTATCCTCTGTGGTGCCAGGTCAGCCCTCACCCTTTCCTCTTTATCTGATGAAGATCTCCTCTTCTCCTCCTCCAGCTCCTTCAGGCTAGCTGGCAGCTCTAAGTTCTGCACTCCCAGAATCCTGGCAGCATTTGCTTTGGCGACATCCAACAGATACTTCTTCTCTGTGGGAGATTTTAAGATGCCAATTAAATTTTTATAATTGACCTCCTTGTCATTTGGTCAGCATTATCAACTAGTTGCCCAACAACTGACTACACTGCAAAAAATTTTTATAAATAATTTTCTTAATCTTTATTTTTGTCTCGTTTGTCAATAAGATATCTAAACATCTTTATATTTGATACATTTACTAAAGAAGCAAAATTGCATAAGATATTAAAACTTGTTTTCATAGAAGTTTATTTTTAATTATTATTATAAAAAGTATTTAAAATATTTTAAGTTTATAGAAGTATTAAGATATTATATAATAGATCATATATATATATAAAATTTGTAAAAAAAAAAAAAAAAAAAAAAAAAAAAAAGTATACAGAATAATTAAAAATAGTTTTAAGATGTTTTATAATTATTACCATTATTATTTTAAAAAGTCATCCATACGACTCATACAGTGTATTCCAAGTGTTCTAAAACTAAATGATAACTTGGTCTGAGGAACAGACTGAAATCTAGGTTATTAACAGCTGTGGTCAGAGTTGCTACATATTTTTAATTCTGCTTTTGTCTTCCATGCAGCATATTTAAAAATAAAGTGACGCTGATCTTACCCTCATGGCTGAGGCGGATGGCAGAGCCTTCACGGCTGCGAGACCGGCTTCTGTATGCTCTGAAGTTCTGGGGTGAGCGGGAGAAACGGCACCGGTACCGCCCCACAAACCTACTTCCCCTCCAGTAGACCGGAGAGCGGCTGCGAGAGCGGGATCGGGATGGAGAACGCCTGGAGCGTCTGTAGGGAGATGGAGAAGGACTGCGGCGATGATAGCGTCTGCGGTGGGAGGAACCCTCTGGAGTATGGCTGTAGGAGCGAGAGCGAGCGCGGTAGCGGCGAGGAGGAGAATAGTGTCTGTGGCGGCAGCGTGAGCGGGCCGAGCAGCGCGGACGAGAGCGGGAACGGGAGCGTGAGGAAGAGGATGAGCTGTCAGAGGATGAGGATGGGCTCCCTCGGCTGCTGGAGTATGAGCTGTCGCTGCTGCTGCTGCTGGAGCGACAGGAGCTGCGACCGGATGGAGCTTCCTGATCAAAGATGAGGTTCACACGCTCATGCCTGGGGCTGGCTTCCTGCTTCATGATCAAACCTATAAAGCATTAGATGTTACTCATGAACTAACAGTTAAATCAATCAGTTCACATTTAGTGATAACTACATCCAGTAATGCTCAATTTTGGATTAAAAAAACCCTCACATTTAAGTCATTATTTTATTACAGTTCATCTATTTGTGTCTGTAGATTTCAGTCAATACACGTCTGCACCAAACTATTCAAGGTTTTCCTATGCAAATTATTCCTATGTATATTCTGAAGGTTTTTACAGAGTGGTTTGTTCATTTGCTTGGTTTATATAACATTTTATTCCTAAAAAGGTGATTTTATATATTATATATATATATATATATATAAAAATTTTTTTTTTTTTTTTTTTTTTGTAAAACCATTCAACTCAACAAAATTAAACAAGAATTGCGAACCTGGCTTTATCTAATGTTTAGATTTCTGTTTTGTAAATGCATTTAAACTAGTTACTAGTTACCTATGGGCGTATTTAAACATAACACTTCAGAAACCATAGTACAAAAAATAAATAAAACGCGATTAATCAATATGGTGATATCTATTCGTGAACTAATGAAAACTGACGACGACGACAATAACGATAGCAGCAACGTTGATGGAGAATGTTCTGGAACTGAAAGTAGGTCAGGTGACGTTGAGTAAGAAAGTCTCCGCCCCCTCCTGTCAATCAAATTACACAATCTCGAATCTAGAACATTCCGTAAGAAACTGAAAACACTGTAATAATTAACCAGCGTTAATATAACATCACTGTGATAGAATCCAAATGTCACAATCCATAATGCAAAAATCGAATCTAATAATGTGTCGTTCACTTTCTAATATTCACTGTTACCGTATTGCTAATTCAGCAGTGACTGTAGATATAATATATCACAAACAACGTTAAAGTACTGTGTATAAATAACATTAAATATATATTTTGGTTATTACAGGCAACATTTACTGTAACTTACCGTCAAAATGACTTGATCCAACCGTAAGACTTTATGAGGAAACCCGTCTAGATCACACGATATAACGTTACGCCTCGAGCGATTTCCAAACTGAAACGACTTGAACACCAACACAAAAAGCTGTGAAATAAACACACGTTTATTCCCTCGTGTGTATCCTTTTTAGTGAAAGGACAATATCTCGAAACAAAAGGTCAGCAGCGATCTGTACCAAACGCCGTTTTCTCGCGAGTGGTTCAGCGTGAAGTGGCTCGTGTGACGACACACTGACGTCATCGGGGATTTAGAAACAGATACGTATACGACAATTCACCATATACACACTCACCTAAAGGATTATTAGGAACACCATACTAATACTGTTTTTGACCCCCTTTCGCCTTCAGAACTGCCTTAATTCTACGTGGCATTGATTCAACAAGGTGCTGAAAGCATTCTTTAGAAATGTTGGCCCATATTGATAGGATAGCATCTTGCAGTTGATGGAGAATTGTGGGATGCACATCCAGGGCACGAAGCTCCCGTTCCACCACATCCCAAAGATGCTCTATTGGGTTGAGATCTGGTGACTGTGGGGGCCATTTTAGTACAGTGAACTCATTGTCATGATCAAGAAACCAATTTGAAATGATTCGAGCTTTGTGACATGGTGCATTATCCTGCTGGAAGTAGCCATCAGAGGATGGGTACATGGTGGTCATAAAGGGATGGACATGGTCAGAAACAATGCTCAGGTAGGCCGTGGCATTTAAACGATGCCCAATTGGCACTAAGGGGCCTAAAGTGTGCCAAGAAAACATCCCCCACACCATTACACCACCACCACCAGCCTGCACAGTGGTAACAAGGCATGATGGATCCATGTTCTCATTCTGTTTACGCCAAATTCTGACTCTACCATCTGAATGTCTCAACAGAAATCGAGACTCATCAGACCAGGCAACATTTTTCCAGTCTGCAACTGTCCAATTTTGGTGAGCTCGTGCAAATTGTAGCCTCTTTTTCCTATTTGTAGTGGAGATGAGTGGTACCCGGTGGGGTCTTCTGCTGTTGTAGCCCATCCGCCTCAAGGTTGTGCGTGTTGTGGCTTCACAAATGCTTTGCTGCATACCTCGGTTGTAACGAGTGGTTATTTCAGTCAAAGTTGCTCTTCTATCAGCTTGAATCAGTCGGCCCATTCTCCTCTGACCTCTAGCATCAACAAGGCATTTTCGTCCACAGGACTGCCGCATACTGGATGTTTTTCCCTTTTCACACCATTCTTTGTAAACTCTAGAAATGGTTGTGCGTGAAAATCCCAGTAACTGAGCAGATTGTGAAATACTCAGACCGGCCCGTCTGGCACCAACAACCATGCCACGCTCAAAATTGCTTAAATCACCTTTCTTTCCCATTCTGGCATTCAGTTTGGAGTTCAGGAGATTGTCTTGACCAGGACCACACCCCTAAATGCATTGAAGCAACTGCCATGTGATTGGTTGATTAGATAATTGCATTAATGAGAAATTGAACAGGTGTTCCTAATAATCCTTTAGGTGAGTGTATATATGATATATAGATATGTATACGTATCTATGTTTAGAGAATTCGAGAAGCACACATTTTTTTCTTTTTTATGTTAATGTATATCAATTCAGTGTTGTTTCTTTTCTTGCAATTAAAAAAATAATAATTAAAAAACATCACTTGGAAATCGACGCCACAGTGTTTCATAGTCATGAGCCATGATTTAGAATTTTTGCTTAGATATTTTACTTGCGTTTTCTTTACTTTTATATAGGTATCTTTGCTTGCTGGGTTTCTTTCTCTTTTTTTTCCCCCTCTGGCTGTTGTTCCTGTTCTTGTTCTCCCTATTGGTGCTATTTGTTGTCTATCTCTTGTATATTTCTTTCTTAAATGTATATTTCTTTATCTGTGATGCGTTACTGTTCTTAATTAAAAAAAAAAAATGATTTAGTATTTTTATTACAAAGGTTTTTTTTCTTCTCACTTTAGTACATTATGTTTCACACCCTCACGACCAGGCTTTTTACTTCATGATCAATCAAACCTACGAACACAAAGCATTACCATGAGTAACTCATGAACTAACAGTTAACTTAAATCAATCAGTTCACATTCAGTGATAAATACATCTATTAATGCTCAATGTTGCATACATCTGTATGTGAATTTTCTCAGTAGTCGCTTTGGATTTTTCCCAACCGGGAAATCCCCTGACATTTCCATGTTTTTATGATGCGGGAACCTGTCAATTTAAGTGAGATTTTGGTTTATTTTGGTTCCATTACTTTCAGACTAGTGAAAAGAAAACATAAAACACACACACACACACACACACACACACACACACACACACACACACACACACACACACACACACACAAAGTGTTTATTTTATCATACTTGAGTACGTTAAGACTTGAGTAATTTAAGAAATACTTCATATATATAATGTTTTTATCGTGTTATTTATAAATTAAAAAGTATCGTTATTTTAAAAGTGTCTCTCGAGAGCTCGTGATTTATCGCGAGATTTACCTGGTTCTCCAGTGAACTCGCCTTTAACACAAATAAACTCGCAGTTACGTGAGCTGCAGCTGCTGCATGATATAGCATTTTTCCCTCTAACTAAAGGAGAATATCTTGTGCTTGCGGAGACAGATCCTGACTATTGCATTTGAAAATGGCTATTGAGAACGTGCTACCGGCCAACTTTGGCTATGCGATTTTTACATACATGTATAGTTTTGTCATGTTAGCATATCTCGGGGTCCAAGTTGGTGCTGCAAGAAAGAAGTATGGGATAAAGGTACGATAAGGCTTCACATGCAATGCATATTAGATTGCCCGAACTTATACTGATGCGTAGTTAACGTTGCTTTCTGAATTATGCATGTTTAATGTGTTTATCTGCTCTCGTGTTTTGTGTACAGTATCCCACCATGTACAGTGATAAGGAGCCAGTTTTTAACTGTATTCAGAGAGCGCATCAGAACACACTGGAAGTGTATCCACAGTGGCTGGTGTTCCAGACTATTGCTGCATTAGAGTATCCTGTGAGTATCAGAGCTGTGTGACATTTAGAATGCCAATTCAAAGGAACTCATACAACTGATGTAAATGTGATTTTTAATATTGCATTTTATTTGTTCGGTTTAGGTTACCTATAAAAATGTTATCATATAGCGTATTTCCTGAAACATGATACATTGATCAGGCATAACATTATGACCGTGAAGTGAATAACTTCACCTGGTTTGATGAATCACGTTTTGATGCGTCGCTTACCCTTGGGAACACATGGCACCAGGATGCACTATGGGAAGAAAGCAAGCCGGCGGAGGCAGTGTGATGCTTTGGGCGAAGTTCTGCTGAGAAACCTTGGGTCCTGCCATCCATGTGGATGTTACTTTGACACGTACCACCTACCTAAGCATTGTTGCAGACCATGTACACCCTTTCATGGAAACTTATTCCCTGGTGGCTGTGGTCTCTTTCAGCAGGATAATGCGCCCTGCCACAAAGCAAAAATGGTTCAGGAATGGTTTGAGGAGCACAACAGTGAGTTTGAGGTGTTGACTTGCCCTCCAAATTCCCCAGATTTCAATCCAATCGAGCGTCTGTGGGATGTGCTGAACAAACAAGTCCGATCCATGGAGGCACCACCTCGCAACTTAAAGGATCTGCTGCTAACATCTTGGTGCCAGATATAACAGCACACCTTCAGGGGTCTAGTGGAGTCCATGCCTTGATGGGTCAGGGCTGTTTTGGCAGCAAAAGGGGGACCAACACAATATTAGGAACGTCATAATGTTATGCCTTATCGGTGTATATACAAAATACATTGGCTACGTCAATAAAATACATTTTATGGAATTTGGTGGAAGATCATACATATTTCAGAATGTCCTGGGATACCTCAAATTTTACATTCTAGTGGGCATTTTGTCAAATCTGTTTTAATGAAGTTATTGTGTTGACAGTATTGAATTTAGTTTGGAGCAATAGAAACTTGCATATTGCATTCCAATTCAAAATCCAGTTTAATGTTGAGGTAGCCAATTCAAATTCACACTAAAATGTGCTTGTAACTGAAATGTTGTTTGTTTAAACCCCACAAGGGTTTATATATAATCTATCATCATTGTGCTTTGATCAAAACACTTGACCTTGATCAAGGGTGGAGCAGAAGGAAACTTCTTTGTAGTAAATGCACTGTAAATCTTGGTTAAGTAAATGTTCGTTTAGTCTCTTTTCATGTGCTTTCCTTCTCTCATATGAACACCCTCTCACCCAGTTCACTTCTGTTTATCTTCCATGTTTTATCTCCCATATCAGCTTGTTGCCTCTGTGTTAGGAGTCATCTGGGTTACAAGCAGATTCTCTTATGCCTGGGGTTACTACACAGGCGGTAAGTCTTTACAATGCACATATAGATGCTTAGATGTTTCTCAGAAGTTATCGCAAATGCGAAAGCACTGTACAAATGTGAAAAGCATAGCATTTATTTGTGCATTAAATAGATTGTATATACGAGCCTTTTGAATTGCTTTACACGTTTGCAAGATGCGAATATAATCGTTAAATAAAACTGACTGTTGGTGCATAAATAAATTTTATTTAGAAGAAAAAAATGTGTTTTTATGAAACTGTTACACAAAACCTTTTGGAGGGTACACCAGTATATTTGTGTTTAGGTTGTTCTATCAAACATTAAATTCTGTTTATAGTAATAGCCATCTGTATATTATATTCATAGTACATATTAACCTGTAAAATTCTGTTTATAGTAATATCCATCTGTATATTATATTCAGTACATATCTATCTGTAAATTCTGTTTATAGTAATATCCATCTGTATATTATATTCAGTACATATTAACCTGTAAAATTCTATTTATAGTAATAGCCATCTTTATATATATTCAGTACATATTCATGTCCTGCACTTATGAAACCATTGTATATCCTGCACTTGCTGCTATTGCACTTCTGGTTAGACCTAAACTGCATTTCGTTGCCTTGTACCTGTACTTGTGTAATGACAATAAAGTTGAATCTAATCTAATCTAATCTAATATGAGTTTTAGCCCTCATCACTAGTGTTGTTTCTCTGTTTCAGATCCTGCTAAGAGGATGCGCGGCGCGTACGGATACATCGGGCTGTTTGGAGTCATTCTGCTCTCCATCTCTGTGGCTCTCAAACTGCTTCGAGTCATTTAAGGGAAACACCATACCACATACCAATCCTTACCACTTAATGTAGTCTTCAGCAAGTCTTTTTTCACTTTTTTACTCTGTTTTTAAATTGCATTGTTCCATCCTGTAATTTGGGATTATTACATATTATAGAATTTTTAATCACATGTAATCAACTTTTCAGACTTTCATACTCAAGCTTTATTGCAGATTTCAATTACGGTGACCCGTTAATCATTTCATGGTGTTTATGTGCAGACGACCTGGGTTTGAGTCCAGCTTAGGTCATTTTCCTTTGTGGATCACTGTCTTTACAGGATATTTCAGGTGCAAAACTTATAACTACTATAGGCAGCATATGTTATATTATTTTCTCAGAATCTATTGATAATAAAATTTCTGTAAGATTCAAATAAACCATGTGTGAGTGCTTGATTGATTTAAAGCGAGAAAATGTATGGTGATCCTTCATACTGATTTTAGCAGTGGAACATGCTCTGTTTGTCATTTATGAAGTCACTGAGAGAGGAGATTAGGTCTTTTATTTGTGAAAATGAAATTAATTACATGATTCTGATCACTCTGGTATTTAAAGTAGCATATGGCAGGGCTTTAGGACAACTGGATTGTTTAATAATTTATAAACAGACCCTAGAGCGTTACTATGATGTTATGGTGTTGTGGGTGGTTACTATGATACTTTTGTCACTCCATATGGCTCCTACCTTCATTTTTTTGAGAAAGTCTTATAGATTAGAAAAGCATTAGCATCCCTCTCCTCAGCAAGCTACACGATTTTATATGCCATTTATCACACACAAGCAAAACGGTACAAGCAATGTGGCAAAGTTTAATATTTAGAGTTACAAGTTTTATCAGAACACCAAGTAGGAACAATAGCAATGCAAGCACCATTAATAAAAACAGATATTATAAAGCATTTACTGTAGTTTGAAAAGCCTAGAAGCTTCATAGTCTTTAACAATTTTAATTCAGTTTTTCCAGGTTTGAAAACGGTTTCTTTATGGGTATTGCAAAAGAGTCGTTTTCTGTTCTCTTCACATTTTCTAAAATGTATGCGTTTACAAGATATAGCAAGATATTTGTGCCTGTGTGTGTTGAATGGAAACATTTCACAGTGCAACTATGTGGAATGTTTTTGGTTTGCTTGCTTTGTTTCAATGTACATTTATGTTTATGCTTTGTAAAGCCCGTTGAGCACTGACTGTTATAAAGTAGTAGTAATAATAGTACTGGTATTAGCAGTGTTAGGTGTAACTTATTACTTAAGTAATTAATTACTTTAATTAATTTTCCCTTGAAAGTAAAGTAAAGGATTACTCATTTTTCTGCAATTTAATTACAGTTACTTAAATACTGGCTAATGATAGATATTACTTAGTCGCCCAGAGTGAAGATTTACTCGCATATGCGAGTGTTTTACTCGCATTGTAGAGGATTGCTTTAAATACTTTGGTTTGTTTATGCAATTTTATATATATATATATATAAAATTGCATAAACAAACCAAAGTATTTAAAGCAACCGTCTACAATTTTATAAATTATTTTAAAAAAATAAAATAATATATATATATATATATTTTTTTTTATTTATAATTAAAAGCAGTTTCATGTCTATCCTTGTTCAACTGGTCGAGGTCGTTGATATGGGATTTAGAAAGTAATTAGTAATGCAATACTTTTTTTAGAGAGAGAGAGTAATTAGTACAGTAATGTAATTACTCTGTTGAAGCTAGCAATTAATTAGGCCTACATTTTAGAGTAATTTACCAAAAAACGAATTGCACGACACAACTGGTCATGTGATGTCAACATGGGCGCCCTTCAGGGGGCGACCCGCTCCACGTGGAATAGCTTTTGAACACTTTTCTTTCAAATGTATATTTTCTTGTAATTTTAACAGACGTATGTTCACATATTTAGGTGTAAAACCTTTAGTGAGCGCACATTTTGTTTGATAGGATGTGCTCAGGATGATGGAGAGCGCACTGCGCATGCGCGGCTCAGAGCCACTGTTTGAGACGGAAGACTGCGGAGTGTATCTCCACTTGCTGCGAACCACAAGAAAAACTATAGAAAAGTGCAGGTAAGAATTTATTCTGCTATAGAGCATACGTCCTTGTGATCATTCATGCGATGTTCCCCATCAATGTGCTTTCATTTATCCGCTATACTTTATATAAACAGTGATGTAGCAAATATGGGTTAGAAATCATCCGGACATGAGACATCAAACATGTTTACAGCATTAACACTCGACGTCTTCGTCCGAAATTGAGCGGAAACGTAGTTTTGAAGTACTGTGTTAAATATCGCTTATGTTAATATTTAGATTTTGGCCGCAAACATGACAAATGGAAATCCTTTTGTGTGTTATTTGTGTTTGGTTCAGGATGATCATGTGTGCTCTGCGTGTGCGCAGTCAGTGATGCTGCGCCGCATTTGCGCAGTAGCAACGGAATTTATTACCCTCTAAATAAAAACAGCGTTGTACATTTATTATGATTGCTGCTAAAATGAGTTGGTAAACACTCATTCTCCCCTGTGTTTTTTAAATGTTTTTTGAAATAAGTCTCTTATGCTCACCAAGGCAACATTTATTTGATCAAAATACAGTAATATTGTGAACTTTTCTATTAGAATATATTTTAAAATGTATTTTATTCCTGAATAAGAAGTGAACAGCATTTATTTTGAAATATAATCTTTTGTAACATTATAAATGTCTTTACTGGCACTTTTGATTAATTTATTGTGTCCTTGCTGAATAAAACTATGCATTTTTCTTTAAACTTACCCCAAACTTTTGAATGGTACTGTACCATGGTTTCCACAAAAATACAAATATAGATAGATAGATAGATGGTTATTCAAAGCTATTCACTTTGGATAAAAGCATAAGATAAATGGCCCTGTTCATCACGCAATTTGAATATTAGTGCTGTCAAATAATTAATCGCGATTAATCGCATCCAAAATAAAAGTTTACATAATATGTGTGTGTACTGTGTATAGTTATTATGTATAAATTGCACACATGCATGTATATTGTTATATTTATATATAATGTAAATTATATAAATATATAATTCTTTAATATATACATGTATATGTGTGTATTCAAATATACATAATAATTATAAACAGTACACACGCATTTTATTTTGGATGCGATTAATCGATTTGACAGCACTAATGAAAAGGTCTCTAGGAAAACTAGCACAACATCTAAAAAAAGAACCATATTATTTCTTTGAATGATCAGGTGAAATCAGAAGCATGTCGGGGTTTCTGGATGGGATCAGATGTGGCGATTGCGAGTGTAATGTGGATTGGGGTGAGAAGAGAAACACCATCGCCTCCATCGCAGCCGGAGTTCTGGTATGTCCTCCTGATGACGTCAAATAAATCCTGTATCCTCTGCACTTTCACACAAAAATCCAGTGATTCCCAAACAAATAATCTTTCTTCTCACACTGTGCACACATTCAGTTTTTCACAGGCTGGTGGATCATCATCGATGCAGCGATAATGTACCCTAAAGAGAATGAGTTCCACCACGCATATCATACCTGTGGGGTTATAGCGACTATAGCCTTCCTCATGTGAGTTACACCTGTATAGATTATCTCTTCCTGTTGGTGCTTCCTCTAATGAAGGGAACAGAGCACTTGTTTTTATTGTGTCCACCCAGACAGACTCTGTGACATAATTTGAGCTGTTCCAGATCTTTCTTCCTGTTGTTTAGCCTTGATTTAACTGCAGGGTTGTGCTATGACTACCGCCACCATGACTGCATTGTTAAACCGCCTGTTGAGTTTCACTTTCTGTGGATTTCAATCAAAGACTTTAGATATACAAAGACACTACACTCATATTACAACAAATGGGAGAAAGTGTTCTGAAACGTGCTTATGACTTCAAATGCAGTTTTTTTTTTTTGAGACTGTTGTTGTCAGACTTCATTGTTGATTTCAAATATGAAATTTCATTGTAAGCTGTTAGCTTTGGAGAATTTGATGTCTCCCCATACAAAGAGATAGAAGCTGCACATGACTGAAATACTGTAGCTGCCCGAGAGGCATTTCAAAGGTGGCCGCTGAGTCAAATAACTTGCTTTAAAAGGTCTTTGTTTAAATGCAGGATCAACGCAGTGTCAAATGGCCAGGTGAGGGGAGACAGCTACAGCGAGGGCTGCTTGGGACAGACTGGTAAGTGCTGTATTCGCGTCAAGATTTTTTATTGTAATACAACATGAGTAAAAAAAAATTTAAGGGTGTGTTCATACTTCGGTTCTCTTGGGCCCTGTTTACACCTGGTTTTAAGATGTCAATCAGATCACAAGTAGATGAGGGAGACACACGTTCCCGTTTAACCTGGTGTTTTAATCTTCTGTCCTGATTTCTTCAAGTGACGGTCTATGAGTGAGTAAATGTATGGGGTGTTTCAGATCTTTCGATCTAATGGACAAAATAAGCTTGTGCAATTTTCATATGAACACACTGAAGATGACGGAAAACATACGGAGAGCAGCAGTTCTCGTTTCTGCTCTGACAGCCACAATACCAGCTGAATGCTGTGAGTGTGTGTTCAAAATCAGGAATGGAGATTTGGTAGACTTGGTACGTTTTTCATCTTCAAACCAAACTTGGGTCTTCAGGCAACAAAGTTTAAATCCCGTCTGGCTAGCGTGCTTCCCATAATGTTTACGCGTTAGGTCAACAGGTGGAGAGTAGACGGTCTTTTGTGGCTGTTCGAACACATTCGACCACATGAGCGTTTACACTGCGAAAGCAATCTGGTTGAATGCGTTTGACTACCTCTGGAAGTGGTCAAAGTGGACAAGCTCAAAACATTTTAGACTTGTGTGACTGTATTTAGCGTCGTCTACTTGTGATCCGATCGACCAAAACGCATCTTAATGCCAGGTGTAAACAGGGCCTTGGTTCTTTTGTTCCAGACCAAAAAAGAAATTAATACATTTAGTCCTGGTTCGCTTAGCGTTCACACTGTCATTTTTAAGACAGAACCTAAAGATACAAAAAAAAAAACTATCTTGCGACGGACCTTAACAAGCATCCTAAACAATACTGTGTGCTGGGATAAATGCATTCATTGTGTGTGTGTAGCTACATATGATGGTATTTTGTCCAGCTGAGAACTCGTGAAGAGCTTATAAAATGAGTAAAGGAGTCAAAACAGCGTAAGGAATCCTTCCGTCACACACACAAACGAAGATCTGCTGTGAGGAGACGCGGGTCTGACGTCTGTACCGAAATGTGATGGGCAACATCACGACTATGACAAGAAAAAACTGCCGTTCTGTTCTGTCCTTTTTAGGGTCGCATCTTGTGACATTGTGTCCTGTTCTTGGTTGTTTACATGTCTTTGGTCCGTGTTCATATTTCAGTCGAACCGCACCAGAGTTCGTTCGGAAGTGGACCGAGACCCATCTTTTCAGCCGTCTCGGTCCGCCTGTTTGGTGCGCACCAGGGTTCAGCATTCACACTTACTCAAATGAACCGCACTAACAGAGCAATCGCACCAGGGTTCATTTTAATCAAACCAAACCTGCCAAACTCTTAATGTGTGTCTATGTGTAGGTGCCAGAGTTTGGCTCTTCATCGGGTTCATGTTGGCGTTCGGGTCTCTCATCGCCTCTATGTGGATTCTGTTTGGTGGTTTTGTTGTGACTGGTAAGAGAATACGATTTTTTTTTTTTATAGAAAAATATGTTTCAAGTTTCTGGTTGTATATAGTTTCTAATTAAGTTGTTCTTTCTTTTTTATGAATGAACAGACAAGAAGGAACTGGCAGTGTATCCTGGTATAGCGGTTTTCTTCCAAAATGCATTCATCTTCTTTGGGTAAGTTTGGAAATAGAGAGAACAGAATCTCACATCACAACCGGTTGGGTAGGGCTGGGTGATATTTTTTTTTGATACTTTTTTATTGGCGTTTTTTTTAAAACTAAAAATAAATGAGAATCGGCACACTGCCACTGCTGCTCCCAAAGATTTATTAAAATGAACAGCGTTTCGACCCAAAGGGTGTTTGACAGGCAAACAACAAGCACAGAAAGACACAATTTATATCAGTGTGAACCGTCACACCTGCCCTAATTAGTGAACTAATTACCCAATCATCCAATGCATCAACTTCATAATAAATCACAAATGTATACTATAAAGTATCAATAAACAGAAAAACTTTTTTTATTAATTTTCTGTTTATTGATACTTTATTGTATACATTTGTGATTTATTTATTTTGAAATCCCTTTGGGTCGAAACGTTGTTCATTTTTAATAAATCTTTAGGAGCTACAGTGGCAGTGTGCAGATTCTCGTTTAATTTTTAGTGAAGTGCTTCATTTTATCAAGCACCGGCCAAAATTGTTTTGCATAATTCCTCTTCTTACCTCAGTATTTTGACAATACATACACTATATAAATATATATTGCCAAACATTTGTGGTTGGTAAGATTTTTTTTTTTTAAGTTTTCAAAAGAAGTCTTTAATGTCCACCAAGGCTGCATTTATTTGATCAGAAATTAGTAAAACTGTAATATTGTAATTTATTCCTGTGATCAAAGCTGAATTTTCAGCATCATTACTCCAGTCTTCAGTGTCACATGATCCTTCAGAAATCATTCTGATTTGCTGGTTTGCTGCTCAAGAAACGGCATTTATTTGAAATAGAAATATTTTGTATCATTATAAATGTCTTTGCTGACACTTTTGATCAATTTAATGCATTCTTGCTGAACAAAAGTGGAAATTTCTTTTAAAAAAATTCAGAAGGTTTAATGCAAGAAGTAAAATACAGTAAAAAGAAAAACTAGTTCAAAAATAGTCAAGGCATGTTTTTTGACCATGTTTTCACCAAATGGCCACAAGGATATTTAATAAATTATGTGCATTATATGTGTATTATACATATATTTTAGTTTATATAACCTATTTTTACTAAAAACTATTTACTGTGTAAAATGCTATGTGGAGACTTCAATAAATATTAAGTCATTGATTACACACACAAATGAATTATTAAAAATGGAATTTTCCATAAATCTATGGGAATGGACATTTTTAACTGATTTAAACAGAATGAAACTGAAAATGATTTTTTTTTTCTACTGATGTTATTAAACATCTGTTAGTCACATGACATTTAAATGACCATCAGAATACTTTTTAGGAAGCCCAATGGCCTGTAAAAGTGCATTAAAATAATTTTGAACATATCATGATTATATGAACTACTGCCTAGCCTGTAATTGCCTGCACCAGAGGTCTGAGATTTTGAGCATTCATGCAAATTATAATATATTACTCTGCAAATTCCGAAAAAATCTGATTTGTGATACTCCTTCACTCTTGCAGTGGTCTGGTGTTCAAGTTTGGCCGAACTGAGGACCTCTGGCAGTGAAGCTCCATTTTCCTTCAATCAAATCCCACAGTCCATCATCACACAATTCCTCTGTACTTATTGCTGCTTATTTGCACTCACTATTTCTTTCTCTCCTCTTTTCAACCCCTCAGACGACTCCCATTCTTAAATATATTCCTTCTTCTTTTCTTTGTCTCATTTCCTGTGTGGCCACAATGGGTGCACACAAGTGAAATGCAAATCAAATCCAGACTTTGCAGTCAAAATGGACAACTCAATCTGCATTTATAATAAAATTAATTACATGTATGCAATGATATAACACTGAAATTGCAGAAATCTCAGATTCAAAGTGCACAATAAGAGCTAATATATTCAGCCTGGCTTTCCCAGAGATCTCAAAAGGAAAGAAAACATTGATTTGCTAAATATAGTAACATGATATTATGCGACGGCAGCAGGGAGAGTTTTTGAGCAGAATCGTTTATTAACCAAAATGAGCAACCAAAACATTCAGCTTCACTGACTTTCTATTTTTAAAGTGTCGTCAATTGAATAAAGGTCTTTTCTTTTTTACATAACCAAATAAATCTCTGTCGGATCACTTTCATGCATAATCTCTTGAAATTTCATGTTTGGTCAGACCAACGTCAAATTAGCTCAACCATTATTCATTTGACATCACTACAACAGCGCTTTATTCGATGTCTTTCTTTTGGAAGATTTTTATATATTATGTTATATGGATTCCCACACCTTTTCCAGTCATTCATTATTACAGATTTTAAAAATGATTTTACAGAGCAAGAGCAGTTTCTGAGAGCTGAGCTGAGCTGAACATTCACTGTAAACCATTTTTTTTTATTTTTTAAGAAGCGTTTAATTTCTGTGCAACTAGTAGAAACGAACAGCATATTTCTCTCGCCTGTGGGAACCCTGATTATATATTTTGTGTTCTGGAGCATTAAGGTCACTCTCTACGTGTATGCTTGGGCATGTGGAAGTTGTATGTAATGTTAATGTTTTAAAAAAAAAGCACAATTTCTTATTATTTCTGTGGTTATGGGAGAATAAGGTGACGTCAGTCAGAGATTTTGACTCTTCTGTTAACTGACAAATTGGAGATTCTGTGATTTCTACATGCTAAAAGAATGTAACATTTTAATGTAATCCATGTCTCTCTTTTTGACAAAAAGTAGCTAAACTTCATTCAACTGTGGGTTTAAAATGAATAAAATTATTGTAAATATGTACAGAGCCAGTGTTTTTTCTTTTTACTATATTTAAATACAGATGAATAACGTGTTTATGGACATCAGGTTATATATTAAATTAGTTGGTGGTGTGGTATATCAGTTTATCGTCATGAAACAAACACTTCTCTATGTGTCTTGCTTCCACAGAAGTAATTTAATCCAGCCTTAATTTCCATGGGCTTGGAAGTTTCTTAGCTGTTGTTGTTTTGTTTGATTTGTCCGTTAGAAAGCATACTGATTTCCATTTAAGGACATTTTATATTGCAAATTGTTTACTTAAGCAACCTCTGACTTCTCAAACACACACACTTCGGCCAAAAAAAGTTGCTTTTTGGATTTAAATAGGAAAGCAACCAAAAATGTATGTACCTCTTGATGGAAATAACATCACAACATTTTTTTTTTTAATCAAGAGGTGCATCAATTTTTGGTCAAGATCTTGTTTTGACAATGCAAGAGTCCAGCACTGTGTAAAGTCTCCTCCAGAACATCCCAAAGACTTTCAATGAATTTAAGTCTGGACTTAAGTTTTTCATGCTCCTCCCAATCATTCTTTCACCATCTGACCCTGAGGAATCTTGACATTGTCATCCTAGAATATGGCCATAATGTGTCTTCCTACATGGTTGTTTAAGAAATGAAAAGCTACAAACTCCATCAATTAGGGTTGGAAGAACTGTTGCCAAATACATAGCATGCTAGAAACATAATAATCACTGCAATAATGATCCAATCATTGACTCTTGAGCATTTGCCTATTTAAATCCAAACAGCCACTTTTTTTCGTCTGGGCAGTGTATTTTGTGTTACATTCATGCATTTATGCTTGGAGTTCTCTTTTCGATGTGTCCACAACTTCTTCATTTATGTACCACCAAATTTGGAAACTACAAGAGAAAGAAGTACATAAGTAGCAATCATAAACATGTTTTGAAATATAAGTTAAGGTTTAATACATTTTTTAAAATAAGTATAATGTCATTAATTCCATTTTAAATGATAAAAGATGAATGCAAAAATAAGGATTGGCATTTAGTCCTAGTAGACACCGTATTTAAATTGATGCGAATTAACAAAACCCTTCACCTCCCAGAATGCCTGGTCATCAAAGCACTTTCTGTCCTGCTGGGGTCTCCAGAAACTCCATTTAAGAAAAAGTCCTGCAAATTCAAAAAAAAAAAATACAAAAGTTATATGTTTAGTTTGCCTCAGTAAACCAAAACACAAAACTAATCGTTCAGGGTGATGCAAAAACACACTTGTTGATGGTCCACTTTAGACATTCTACAAACTATAACTTTGCAACTACGTCAACTAACTCTCATTAGACTATTAGTAGACTGGTGGGTTAGGAGAATAAGTTGACATGTACTTGCAAAGTTATTTATAGTATCTATTGGGGTGCATCAGAATTAAGTAATAGCAGATATTAAGCAGACTAAAGTCTACTAATACTCTAATAACTCTAATTAGTTGACATGTTGTTGCAACGTTACTCTTAGTTAGAATGTCCAAAGTGGACTATTGGTGTTACAAATCAGCTCACAGTCAAAAATGCATATCAATATATGCACCAGGAAAAAAAGGTGTTTTGCTGATCTTAGTTTATTCATAACACAAGTAAATTAAATATGTCTGTCTAATGATCTTCATCAGTGGTGTACCTGTAGCTGTGCCCAACACCAGACTCATGCACACTGTTATAAGGAGAACACAGATGTGATACACAGCAAACCGCACAGCTCTGAGAACACAAATACAACACAATCAACATTAAAAGATAGAGAAACATCTAAAGCTCACGTTTTACGCCTGTGATCATTCTATAGTTTATTTAATGACATTTTATGGATACACACGTCATATGATTAAATAAAAGTGAAAATCACTTTACATTGTGCTTTCACTACTGGCCAGCCGTATAAATAAATGAGCGAACCATCCCAGAATTCCTGGTATGGCGTGCACGTTGAGGACGCCGCAGGTGTCATGACACTCAAAAGCAAACAGCATGTGATCCTGAATCAAAGAACAAAACAGAGAATCATTCCTGACAGTCAGTGAAATATACATCCAAAAGACTGATTAAAAATCTGGATTGATTGATTGATACTGGTCACTATTCATTGCCATAGACATTTCACATTTCCAAGTTTCTCAGAAGCGGAAGTCGTCATAGTTGGGAAAACTTCTATAGTGGTGAATGAGAGACTACATTTAAAAATCCCCAAAGTTCCCATTTCTCAAAAAGAAAAAGAAAAACTTTCAAAAAGAGGAAAAAAATGGAGAACGGAATGAGGTTCATTCTCGTGTTACGCAGCACGTTTGAGCTTCTGCGAGAACCAATGAGGATCATTCTCATGTTACGCAGCACGTTTGAGATTCAGCAAGAACCAATGAGATTAATTCTCGTGTTACGCATCACTATTGAGCTTCCTCAAGAACCAATGAGGTTCATTCTCGTGTTACGCAGCACGTTTGAGCTTCAGCAAGAACCAATGAGATTAATTCTCGTGTTACGCATCACTATTGAGCTTCCTCAAGAACCAATGAGGTTCATTCTCATGTTACGCAGCACGTTTGAGCTTCAGCAAGAACCAATGAGATTAATTCTCGTGTTACGCATCACGTTTGAGCTTCCTCAAGAACCAATGAGGTTCATTCTCGTGTTACGGAGCACGTTTGAGCTTCCTCAAGAACCAATGAGGTTCATTCTCATGATACGCATCACGTTTGAGCTTCAGCAAGAACCAATGAGGATCATTCTCATGTTACACATCACGCTTGAGCTTCCTCAAGAACCAGTGAGGTTCATTCTCATGTCACGCATCACGTTTGAGCTTCAGCAAGAACCAATGAGGTTCATTCTCATGTTACGCATCACGTTTGAGCTTCAGCAAGAACCAATGAGGATCATTCTCATGTTACGCAGCACGTTTGAGCTTCAGCAAGAACCAATGAGGTTCATTCTCGTGTTACGGAGCACGTTTGAGCTTCAGCAAGAACCAATGAGGTTCATTCTCATGTTACGCATCACGTTTGAGCTTCAGCAAGAACCAACGAGGATCATTCTCATGTTACACATCAAGCTTGAGCTTCCTCAAGAACCAGTGAGGTTCATTCTCATGTTACGCATCACGTTTGAGCTTCAGCAAGAACCAATGAGGTTCATTCTCATGTTACGCATCACGTTTGAGCTTCAGCAAGAACCAATGAGGATCATTCTCATGTTACACATCACGCTTGAGCTTCAGCAAGAAGCAATGAGGTTCATTCTCATGTTACACATCACGCTTGAGCTTCCTCAAGAACCAATGAGGTTCATTCTCGTGTTACGGAGCACGTTTGAGCTTCAGCAAGAACCAATGAGGTTCATTCTCATGTTACGCATCACGTTTGAGCTTCAGCAAGAACCACTGAGGTTCATTCTCATGTTACGCATCACGTTTGAGCTTCAGCAAGAACCAATGAGGATCATTCTCATGTTACGCAGCACGTTTGAGCTTCAGCAAGAACCAATGAGGTTCATTCTCATGTTACACATCACGCTTGAGCTTCAGCAAGAAGCAATGAGGTTCATTCTCATGTTACACATCACGCTTGAGCTTCCTCAAGAACCAATGAGGTTCATTCTCATGTTACGCAGCACGTTTGAGCTTCAGCAAGAACCAATGAGATTAATTCTCGTGTTACGCAGCACATTTGAGCTTCCTCAAGAACCAATGAGGTTCATTCTCGTGTTACGCAGCACGTTAGAGCTTCCATGAGACCCAATGAGATTCATTCTCGTGTTACACATCACGTTTGAGCTTCAGCAAGAACCAATAAGGTTCATTCTCGTGTTACGCATCATGTTTGAGCTTCTTCAAGAACCAATAAGGTTCATTCTCGTGTTACGCAGCACGTTAGAGCTTCCACGAGACCAATGAGATTCATTCTCGTGTTACGCAGCACATTTGAGATTCAGCAAGAACCAATGAGGCTCATTCTCGTGTTACGCATCACGTTTGAGCTTCAGCAAGAACCAATAAGGTTCATTCTCGTGTTACGCATCACGTTTGAGCTTCAGCAAGAACCACTGAGGTTCATTCTCGTGTTACGGAGCACGTTTGAGCTTCTGCAAGAACCAATGAGGTTCATTCTCATGTTACGGAGCACGTTTGAGCTTCAGCAAGAACCAATGAGGTTCATTCTCGTGTTACGGAGCACGTTTGAGCTTCTGCAAGAACCAATGAGGTTCATTCTCGTGTTACGCAGCACGTTTGAGCTTCTGCAAGAACCAATGAGGTTCATTCTCGTGTTACGCAGCATGTTTGAGCTTCCGCGAGAACCAATGAGGTTCATTCTCGTGTGTTATGTAGCACATTTGAACTTCTGAAAGATGTTTGTTCTTGCACGTCAAGCAAGTTCAAGTTTGAGCTTCTGAAAATTTCAAGAAAAGTTAAGTTTAAAAAATAAGAATAAAACAATAAATATTTGTGATTGATGTGGCTTGACCTTCATGTACTGGAATCCCAGGGCTGATAAGAGAGCGGCACAGAAGCCAATCGTCATGGCAATCCACGGCGCGTGGACTGCAGTCATGGCAACTCCAATGGCAACACCACCAGACAGGGCAGAGCTCTGGATATGAACCTGTGCAGTAGAACATGATACTCTTCATGATGTGTCCATTATCTGAAAAACTGGACCCCAACAAAGTCAACATGAAATGGAGTTCACAACCCATTTTACTTTCATGATGTGACAGAGTTCAGATATTATGATTGTTTTCAACTATGTGAGGGAGTTGCTATGTGGGAATCTTGTTCCTACAGCCGCTCACCATGTTCATCTTTCCTTTGGAGCTGGTGAGCATAGAAACAGACATCGCCATGACAACACTGACGGCCAGAGACAGATAAGTCCCATATATCACAGTGAGCTTCAGTTCTCTCTCCCTACTGTGATACACCAGTGCCGAGTTAAAACTGGGCCAGAACATCCAAAGAAACAGTGTTCCTGTGAGAAAGAGAGAAAGGGAGGAAGTTCCCTGTGCATAATTTAATTAAAATGTAGAGATAAAATAATTACACTTCGGCCCTTTAATCTGATTGGGTGAGCATCGTTCAAAAGGGCTGTGGTATAACCTTCCAGCAGCACTGGGACTTTCCACTGTTTCTATCAATCCGTTCATCTTTCTTTCTTCCAGACAGACTGTCTGTGGTGGGGATTTTCAGTGACTCTTTCTGCAGGTTACACAGTTACACCAGTAGGTGGCGACAAATGACTGTCTTTGTAAATGACTCACTGAATCATTAATTTAGCCTATCGAACTGATTCGTTCAAAACTTTCAGGATTCATTTAGGATCAAAACAAGTGACTGGCTGAGTCCGAAATCACCCCATACTCTTAAATAGGGCACTATTTGAACGGATAGCCATTTGTAGTGGTGTCCGAAACCATAGTGGATGTTATCTCATAATGCATCGCAATAATGAGTGTACAACCAGAGTATGCTCCATGCAATACAGAATACCCATAATGTGAGAGTTGCGTGCCAAATGAATTCCCACGTCTCACCAGAAAAGCTGAATCATCCATCCATCCATCCATCCATTTTCCAAACTGCTGATCCAATGTGGGTACAATGTAATAACATACAGGTATACATTCCTTTTTGATTGATTATTAAATTATTAAATTATTTAAAAATTCCTTGACAGAGTTTAAGATAAATCTTTTCATCTTACTGGAGCTACCAGTTTGCTAAGTTTCAAATAATTATTTAACAGCACAAACTATGCAAAAGTGGCAGCCCTTCTGGTGCACTCAGTGTCTGAGTTCACTCACTCGTTTTCATTCACTCCTTCAAGTGAACTATATTAAAGGACTAATGGAGGGAATAGTGAATGAGGGTATAGGGGGCTATTTAGAGCCTGCACTGAAGCGATATACACCGGGCATATCAGGCATAACATTATGAATCCTAATATTGTGTTGGTCCCCCTTTTGCTGCCAAAACAGCCCTGACCCGTCGAGGCATGGACTCCACTAGACCCCTGAAGGTGTGCTGTGGTATCTGGCACCAAGATGTTAGCAGCAGATCCTTTAAATGCTGTAAGTTGCCTCCATGGATCAGACTTGTTTGTTCAGCACATCCCTCAGATGCTCGATTGGATTGAGATCTGGGAAATTTGGAGGGCAAGTCAACACCTCAAACTCACTGTTGTGCTCCTCAAACCATTCCTGAACCATTTTTGCTTTGTGGCAGGGCGCATTATCCTGCTGAAAGAGACCACAGCCACCAGGGAATACCGTTTCCATGAAAGGGTGTACATGGTCTGCAACAATGCTTAGGTAGGTAGTACGTGTCAAAGTAACATCCACATGGATGGCAGGACCTAAGGTTTCCCAGCAGAACATTGTCTTGCCCATTTTTCCTGCTTCTAACACATCAACTTTGAGGACAAAATGTTTACTTGCTGGCTAGTATATCCCACTCACTAACAGGGGCAGTGATGAAGAGATAATCAGTGTTATTCACTTCACCTGTCAGTGGTCGTAATGTTATGCCTGATCGGTGTATATATCTTTTGAATTTAATATATCAGTGTTGTGCCTACATTTTCTGTCATAGCTGACACAACTCAATCATAATAGGCCTACATCACACAGATTGTAAATTTTCTGTGGCCATAACACACTCTTGCTTGAGTGCTATTGATCTATAAAACTCACAATGCTTTTTGCTTTGTGGAAAGAATAAAAATGGCATCCGATAGAGTGATTTGAAGCAGTACACACAGAAAAAAATTAGTTCTTCAGTGGTTCTTTGGGGAGATTGAGGTGCTGTATAGCACCACTGCCATACAAATAACCTGTTAAGCCCTGTATAGTTTTTAAAGGTTCTCTAAGTATCTTAGTTTAGTTGGGGAAAGGATTAAAAAATACATTAAAATACAGTGTGTTTCCTGAAGATAACATGGTTCTCAACCTTTATGCCCCCAAGGCCACCCTATAAGGAAATATTCCAGGGCCCCCACACGAGACTTTTTGACCTCAGCATAAAAGTGATTAAAAACAGCTTTTGCCATTGTAGTAAATTCTCATAGCAAACATATGAGAGTGGAGTAACATATCTAAAATCTAAGGAGGAGAATGGGGTGGTGGTGGTATGCAAAAAGACAGTTTGGATACTGAAAGCTGTCAGTTGCAGATTAAATTATGTGGAAGGAGGAATACAATTGGAGGATGAGAGAAAAATGGTGATTGGCTGTAGTCTTTGAATGTACCTCTTATGGTTCTACATAGCACCATTTGACAAAGGTTCTGTATAGCCCCTTTAAAGATATGTGCTATAGCACTTAAAGTGGTTCCCCTATGATTCCAAGCCAATGAACCACTTTTAGTGCTATTTAGAGTGTAAATTAGCTTAAAACATCTATTTTAAATGCATGACATAAGCACAGGTGTCAGTAAATATTACTTGGTTATCTTTAAAGCTCACTTAAATCACTTGAAGCTCACTAAATCATCTGTAGTGCTGTCATGGTTACAGTCTGAAACCTGGTTTAGAGCATTGGGGTATTTTCTGAGTTTGACAGATAACTGGTTATTGTACTCACCAAACATTGCGAATAAGCCAGTGTTACGATCCATTTTTTCTTTCTCATGTTTTGGATTGATTCCCTTTCTGTGCAGCACCCATGACACCATCACACCAAAAAGAGCTCCGAAGATATGCAGCAGCATGATGCTGTACAGTGGATCTGCCTGAAACATGAGCACTGTTTCAATCAGTGCTTTAGTACAGTGTGGAAATACTCAATATATCTGAATAAAATAGTATGTTCATTAGTGCTGTCAAATTGATAAATCGCGATTAATTGCATCTAACATAAAAATTTGTAAATATATATATATTGTGTGTGTGTGTGTATATATATATTCACAAACTTTTATGTTAGATGCAATTAATCGCGATTAATCGATTTGACAGCACTAATGTTCATTCTTAGTGCAGTAGGTGTAATGTCTTACAAAAGTATTAAGTAATTCACAAATATGTTTGCTAGCTGGTTTTACAGAAATTTTCTGATATATAAAAAAAAAGACTGCTTACTTATACACATTTGTTTGCAAATTAATTCCCAACAATATCACTTTATAATAATACATTTTCAATCCTTTGCAAGTAAAAATTTCAAAGACCAGAAAAGTTGTCTGTCTGTAAATGTTTCTGCCATTTACGGTCTGAAATTGCAAGAGATAGCAGAAAACATATAGCTGTTTTTATGTTAAACTTCTTTATTGAAATTGGCTTGCAATTTACCTAGATATGAGGACATGGGAAATTTTGAAAATTAATTTATGGGAATGTAATATTGGGAATTTTCAGGATCCACTGATTCAGTAACAATTCATTCGGGAACAAACAAACTGGCTTGCAATATACCTTGAAATGAGGATAATAGGATTAAAATTAGTGCTGTCAAATGGATTAATCATGATTAATCGTATCTAATATATATATATATATATATATATATATATATATATATATATATATATATATATATATATATATATATATATATATAAGTAGGATGAAAGTGATCGTTTTTATCAGGGAAAGTAATACTTCTCTTACATTGAGCAGAGTTCGCAGGATCCACTGACTGATCACAAATCCAGTGACCTCCACTAGAGCCATTAGTAAAAGCTGGACAGAATTTGTCTTCCCATGGACCGCTCCCATTGCAACCAGAGCGGATGCTGCACAGAGCTCTGCCTCAATCACACTACATGAGGAGCACAAATAACATTTGATGTAGTGGTGCTGTCAAACCTAACATCTTATAGTATAAAACAAAAGTAAAGGTAAGCCCTTGTCATGATTATAAAAATCAGGTGAGAACAAATTCATTAGTTTTTCAGTGTAAATGTACCAGAGCAAATGTTTAGACTTTTTTTTAAATGATAATGTTTCATATTCAATCTAATGGCTTACTCAGCTGGGGGCGACCATGGAGGGCTTTGAATGTGATGAGAAGTACCTTGTATTGAATATGAAAACGAACGGGCAGGCAATGTAGTCTGTGTAAAACAGGAGTAATGTGGGAGGATTTCTTGTAAGTGTGAGGACTCTCACACTGGCTACAGAGTTCTGAATATATTGGTATCATCTGCATAGAAATTAAAGCCATGACGACGTAAAGGAAGCATGTAGATAATGAATATGTAAACGCCCAAGAACAGAACCCTGTGGTACACCGTGTGAGACAGGGGCAGTAGTGGAGTTAGCCTGAAGGATAGAAATGTAATGTTGACGGTCAGACGAGACGAACCATGACAGAATAGTTCCAGAAATACCAAGAGCGGAAAGTTGTGAGATGAGAATACCGCGAGAAATGGTGTCAAATGCAGTGGAGATGTCAAGGAGAATTAAAGTGCAGATAGATCCTGAGTCAACAGCCATAAGAAGGTCATTAACTACCCTGAGTAGTGCTGTCTCAGTGCTGTGGAGAGTGCGAAAACCCTACTGGAAACATTCATTAAGGTTGTGTAATGACGAATAGCTGTTAAGTTTTACATTGTGGGTTGCTTTTGTAAGAAAGCATCTACTACGACCTGTAATGCATGTACCTCTTCATACTGATGCGGATCTCTCTTCTGTGGTGGTGGCGTTGTGGCAGCAGGAAGCCATTCATCAAGACGGCCCACTGGATGGCCATGGCTGCTAACAGCATGTTAAACCCTGATCCACTGAAACCATACCGGACAAGGAACGTGGCCAGGAATCCAAACCCCATGAATATCATCACATGGATATCTTGGAATTCTGTAGAAAAGTTTGCATTTCCAATATTGCCAACACTTCAATACAGAAATGCTTCTTATCACCAAAAACCAGAGATGTTGTGGCTCCACACCCCAACGGCAACATGGCACACATTTGCAAACAAAACAAAGTCAAATCATATTCATTTACATTCATATGGATATGTGAATATGGAAGTTACTATAAAAAGCCAGGAATTCATTTCTGAGCTGAATATGTGATAGTCTTTTCTTGCATTAGCATGCATTAACATGAAATGTATAGCAAGTTTACAAAAGATGATGTGATTTGATTCTGTGTATATAAATAACCTCAGGTTTGTCCTTAAGCTGAATAATGAATGCAAGTTCGAACCCTTAAAAGATTCATAACAGCTTTAATGTAAATCAGACTTACTAACCTGCATACGAGCTGATGAAAGGCTTATTGTCAAACTCTCCGTCAGTCTGCTCATGCTGCTCTATTTTCACAAAAAAGACAAACAGTAGGATAAAGATGATTTCCAGAAGGAAGGCCACGAGAGGAAGTCTTGAGCGGAGACTGGGGGCGTAGTGAGGAGCCATTATTACTGTGGCAAACTCTGAATGTCTGTAATCTACACCGGCCAGAGATGAAGAGTGTGTAAGATCACGTGCATGTAAGAGGCATGGAGGTGTTCCCTAAAAATGCCATCATCATGTTGTGTGTGTAGCCTAATATCATATATGGACAGTGTTTGTTTCTCTCAGACTAAAGTAGTGAAATTGTTTAAAATTCATTACTATGTTCACTTAATTGAGATCCAATGATGCTAATTAATTTGCCTCTTTGGAAATGATTAATTTAACATTTTATCCAGTACATTAAGAATTATGTTGGGGGAGATTAAAATGCGTATTGCAGAGAAGAAGAAAAAAAGTGATCATTAAACAAAATATTGCTCATTAAATTCATAATGTAGGCCTATTAAATAATTAGCTTGTTTGTGGGGCTTTGTTTATGCCCTTTCGGCGTTTGACAGTCACACAATGTGCAATTTACATCTGCCTACCAACGTAAAGTAAGTTTCTGTGGAATACGCATCTCTCACATCGTACGAAAAAAACGTACGGAGACTCGGAGAGTCCCGCCTGAATCTATCCCATTGGTCAGCGAGCACTACCTGATTTGTCCACAAAAAGAGCGACTGGTCGGGCAAAGAAAACATGTCAGCCGCCCCATTTCCCTTTCTTTGGTACCGCGACAAAACAGATAGATGCTTATTGGCTATTTGCCTTGTCACTCAAAATGACAGCTGACAGCTGCGATTCTTATTGGCTTGGCAGCCTGTCAGTCACATCTGTCTAGGCCCGTGTCTGTGCGTTTGCGCGTGAGAAGGAGGAGGGTCTTACACTCAGTCTTTTTATTTATTTCTTTGTTTCCAGCTGGAAAAAAACAACCACAGCGGTATATTCCTTTGCGGGACCGCCAATGTTTCCCATCCGAATAAGACAGAACCTTGGACCATACTGCTGTACGTATTAAAAAGCCCGATTTAAGGGGGCGAGGATGAAGCGGCGCAATGCGGACTGCAGCAAGCTCCGACGGCCCTTAAAACGGAACCGAATCACCGAGGGGATCTACGGCAGGTACGATTCAGACCTTACGACGGAACCGTTATCATTCCAGAGCTGTAGGAAAGACCCAGATTTAGCCTTTTATTACGGTCTAAGACCCCACAGAGAGACAGTAAATCGTTTAGCTTAACTGAGCTACCGTCAACAAAGCTGGTTGAAGGTAGTCAGTCGTTTCCGCAGAAATGAATAAGCTGCCGTAGGCCTCATTACAGCGATGCGCTTTAAAAGAAAGAAACCCGCGAAACTCACTAGCTCGAGACTCTACCGTTAGTGTCAGTAACTGTCAGTCATCAGAATGATTGACGTGACAGCACAGCTAGTCTGTCGGTTTTGATTTCCTCTTGCAAGACCGTAAGAAGAATAACCGTAATTTAATTTGCAAATGTAAAAAAGACGCACAGACAGTTACGTTCATTCAAATAATCAGCTGCAGGGTTTTTAAATGCCAAATAACTCGATAAGTTGGCTCTATTTTTCCTCAGAAGTTGGGGAGACCTGGGCAGTTCTTATAATTTCCTTGATAACTCACAGACTACTACAAATCTGCCTTCCTTCATTTGGTGTAAGAAACCTTTATATGTGCCAGAAATCACAGCATATTTATGGTAGTAATTTTTTTATGTTTATTTTTAAAATTTAAATGCAAAAGGAGATGTGACATCATCAGTCACCGTTCACTGTTTGTTTTTTTTTAAACATAAACTCCTAACATTTTCTGGAAGAAATATCGTGATTCTTTTGTGAGGATAATATTATTTTTTAAAAACCGACATATTTCGTTGTGCTTTTTTTTTGCACAATTAATTAATTCTTCAAAGCCATAGTTTGTTGAGGTTTGCCAGGGAGCATCTCACCTGTCAATCAAAAGTGATGTTGTGAATGTTTCATATATTATCAGTAGCCATAACCTCTCATATAATAGTTTTAATCTCTATGCATGAAGTGGGAGTCATGTTGTTTACGGGTGACATCAGTACAGGTCATAGGACTTATTATCAAATGTGTAAAGTGTATTAGATGGCAGCAATTTACAGATAATTACGTGGCGGATATGAATTTGCTCTGACACTATTTAAAGCGATGCCTTTGTGCAAACCATAGTTTCAACCAAACAGTCATTAAAGCCAAGTAGATTAACAACTGTCAAAAGATTTTAAAAAGTTAAAAATAATCAAAGTATGATTTCCACAAAATTTTACAGAAAATACAAGGATTTTTCATTTTCATCTAACCAATGCACTAATAAACAGCAATATTTACCTGCATATATTTTTAACAAATGTAAAAAAATACCATGCGTATATATACTTGCATTAAATTGTTGAATTGAGTTTTTATTTATTCATTTACAGCTTGAACTGATAATGAAAACTTAATTTACAAACTATATCCTTGTCTTAATGCACAGTCCTGGCCATTAAAATAATTGCAGATTTTGCAGGTTTGTGTATAAATAGTTTGTGACACTAATGACGCAGTTAAACACTGCGATTTGCTCACAGTGGGTGAATATCTGGCACTATTCCTGCCATTAAAGAAGGTTGCCAGACTTCACCCATTATCAGTCATCTGTTATTCTGCTTGATGTTCAGTATGTTTGACTTCTCTAATTTAGTGGCTAGAGCGCTTAAATTCAGTCATGATGCTGACATTTCAAATGTTGACGTAATGTTGCATCTGGGAAATATGTCGGTTTCATTTGGAAATCGAAAGATTTTTTTTTTTTTACCCCAAAACCATTTTATTAAAGGGTTAGTTCACCCAAAAATGAAAATCCTGTCATGAATTACTCACCCTCATGACGTTTCAAACCCGTAAGACCTTCGTTCATCTTCTGAACACAAATGAAGATCTTTTTGATGAAATCTGAGAGATTTCTGTCCCTCCATTGACAGCTACTCAACTACCACTTCATAAAGAGATCGTGAAAACGAATCCATATGAATCGAGCGGTTTAGTCCAAGTTTTCTGAAGAGACACGATCGCTTTATATGATGAACAGATCGAAATGAGGCTTTTATTCACATATAAACATTGAAGCTGATACATGCTGCATAATACGAGGATGAACCTGATTGGTTCTCGCACGTCAAGCGGACATGTTTTGAGCTTCCGTTTACCAGATCTGATGTGTGCGTTGATAAATGTTTATGTGAATAAAAGCCTAAATTCAATCTGTTCATCATATAAAGTGTCTCTTCAGAAAATTTGGACTAAACCGCTCAGTTCACATGGATTCATTTTTACGACCTCTTTATGAACTTTTTGAAGCATCAAAGTGGGACATAAAGCTCTCAGATTTCATCAAAAAGATCTTCATCTGTGTTCTGAAGATGAATAATTAATGACAGAATTTTTATTTTTTAGTAATATATCATATTAATATATAATATAGTAATTTCATCTTTAAGTAATATATTTGGCCCTAACTGTGTATGATGTTTATGTGAAGATCATACAATTTGGTGCTTTATTTAAAATCTAAATAAATATTAAATATCAATCATTCTTTTGGTTATGTTCCAAAGGAATAACAAAAATCTAAATCAAAATGTAATAACGTTCTGTAAATCATTATTTGTTTTCATTGTAATGTGTAATATCTGTTGCATATGAAGTCTTTATCTTGGATCCATCCATCTAGTGACTGTAAACTTTGATAACATAATCTGTGAAGATGCATCTGTAACACCTGTTATCTTCTGTTTGTTATCTGATTCATGTTGTTGCTTTCCTCAGTGAGGTGGAAATGAACAAGTATGTCATCAGCCCAGATCTACCGGTCCAGTGACTGCTTATTTTTACCTTGCATTAACACAATTATCGCTGTCATCAGAACACTATTAATAGCGTATTCATCACCTGTATGAGCAGAGGGGAATGTTTTAGATTAATCATAATCATTTTAGACAGAAGAGCTGCAATATTTAACTTTTTTTTTCTACAAAAAGGGAAGTAATTTGTTTTGAGGTGTGTGATTTTACAAAATTCTTTTATGACTTTTATGGCTCTATTAAAATATCTAGATGATTTGTTGTTGTTAAAATTGTTGATTTTAAGGGTTTATCATTCTTGTTTTTTATACTTTATTTTTTAAAATTTTTTATACAACTTGCAGCTCTTTAAGCTGTATCTTATGTGTGGAAAAAATGCAGTTCAAGTCAAAATTATGTATTATTTTTACTACACTGCAACCATTTCGGGCCTGAAAATTACTGCGTGCGACTGTGAAAAAATATTTAGGCGTACTGGTGCGAGTAATCCAATTGATTCTCATGAATAGATGTATAATACAATCAGAATAAAAACTACAACTCCCAAAGTGCATCAACACTGAGCAACAGTTTCGTACTGCGATCAACTGCTTTTCATGCCTTCATTCAGCAGAGCA